>CAWUFW010013035.1:0-501803 GCA_963921515.1 Calotriton arnoldi | reverse complement strand
CCCCAGTGCAGGACTTCAAAGCACCCGAAAGTGCTCCCGCCCAGCCCCAATACACTTTGTCCTGTCTGGGGAGGTGGTCACACCTCCCTGGGACAGGAAACCTGTTGTCCAGGCCTCCCCTGCCGGAGTTTCGTCCAGCAGCAGGAGGCCAGACTCGTGTCTGTGGCAGTAGCATCCATTTTGTGATGCCAGGCTCTGGAAAGAAGTTACCGGACTCGTCAGAGTTAACATGCCTTTCCCTCTAGAAGGGTGGAATGCTACCCCCGCCGCCAGAATTGGCGGGGGGTAGTATTCCAAGATGTTTGACACCAAACACGACATGTTTCGGTGCAGCCATTCCATAGTTAGCATTTTACCGCGAGGATATAATGCGTTTAAGAGTATATGGTCAGGCTGCACTACAAACAGCATCAGAGATGGTCTCCGAACGCTGCAGAGGGGCCCTGCTCATGCAGGGGCACCCTCTCACATAGAAACCATGCACTCTGCCTTTAGGATTGATAAGGCCTGCCTTAGGAGTGACTTATAGGTTTATATGTGTGTATGTATTTCGTGATATAGGTAACCTATATCACAGTAAAGAGGTGCATGCACCACCTTACCCAGGCTGCAGTAGCAGACCTGTGGTGTCAGTTTGGATGGCCTTCCAGGGGTGGCATAATACATGCTGCAGCCCCTGGCAGGCCTCTGAGGTACCTATGCCCTTGGTACATAGTATACCATATACTAGGGACTTATAAGGGCACTCCAGATCCCAATCAGAGATGTGCCTAAGGCACATGGAATCCATTTTACAGAGAAAGCAGATAGACTGGGGCCCTGAATAGCAGGATCCCAGTCCAACTAAGTCATAAACCAGCAAAACACCATAAAAAAAGTGGGGGCAACCATATAGTCAGATTCCACCTTCCTACAATAGGCATACCATTTACTAGTATGATAAGTGGTTCGTCAATATCTCTCTCTACCTCAACAGTTTCAATCTTCTGTTAAAATCTAAATGCAAGAAGACTACTCTTCCTTTATGGCCTTTCTGTAGCTCAGTTGGTGGCAGCTTCCCTGTCTTTGGTTCCATACGAACTATTGCTTGAAAATGATGTATGCCCTCCATGAGAATTGATTCATAAATGTTTAGGGCCCTATTTTTAGTTTGTGGGTCCTCCTGCTGGCCTGCCACTGCCGCGCCAATAGGATGACCGCCAATTCCATCGAGCGCCCATCCCCGGATTACACCTGTAATCCATGGCAGTCGGGCAGGTTCTGCTGCAGCTGTCTCACTGTGGCAGCTGTATAAGGCTAATTGTTGAGCCTTAACTGCAGACGCCTCTGTAACAGCACCTGCAGCACGTGCCTGCATGCTGTGGCATGCATGCCACACCGTGCAGGAACTGGAGTGCAATTCCAGGGGGGTACAACATGTGCCACCCACATGCCCCCCCAGGCCTAGGAGTGGCAGGGGGATGTGTTGGAGGTCCCTCAATTGCTTCTCCACCACCCATTTGATGGCAGACTCACCGCCATGAAAGGGGCAGTGGACAGGCAACTCGTAATATGCACGGCGCTGCCACAGTGACACCACCAGCATATTGCTGCCCCCTTCCGATGCAAGAGTGCCCCGGGATCCTGGATCCTCAGCAGACGCGGCGGTCATGTGGCCATCCACACTCGGAATACTTAGTGGTTAGACCGCTACCGCGAGTACGACAGTTGTAATAGGGCCCTCAATTCTTGAAGTTCTTCTGGAATTGATACTATTTCAAACTTGTTATGTATGGCTCTTGCTGCCATTTTGTTTTTCTCTAACTTATCATAGCATACTTACATATAATTTTCCGTGTGGACAAGTAAAAACTGGTCCTCTACAAATGAATATACACCATACTTATCTCTGTTCTCTTGCTCAATTTTTGAGAATACAACTATATTGCGAGTGTAGGTTTTGTAGTGAGTGCGTTGACAACAAATACAGACACAGTTTGGTTTTTCTGAAGATACTGTGTTGAACTTAGCAATCTCTTGTGCAAAGTTATTAGTACTAATGTCTGTGTCCTGTTCCTCTACACCTACACTAACCAACTCTTCATTTTCCGTAGACTCCTGTTCAGGACCAAAGAAACAAAACTGAACATCTTCACAAACCTTTTCTACCTCTGCTATTGTACTATGCAATAGAGCTCTATTCATCACACCTAAACATCCGGCAGGAGAATTTACATAGTAAAGTCTAACCAAATTTCACATTTTAGAGTGATGCACAGCTAACATCCTGAAGTGTTGAAAGATGCTTGTGCATACTTTCTTAGATAGACATGCCAGTGAATTTCCTTGTAAATTACAGCACTTCCTCACTTTGCATGGATCTAATCCTTGCAAAATTGCAATTTTTCGCTTGTCACTTCTATTTGGAAATTGATGTAACAAATCTCGAAATATGTCAATTGATTGCTGCCAAACACTGCAAATACTACTACAGATCCATTTGTATACAGGGGCCTGTTTACACCTTCCTTACACCTCTTCAGCTATCTCTTCTTCTAAATTCCTAGGAACCATCTCCTCTTTTGCAATAGGAGTACCATCTTTTACCTTATAACATAGATCAGTTGTATCAACTATGTGCACTAGTGTGTTCTCTTGTAAATATCTTTCCTCATTCAGATAAGGTTCTGTACTAGAGCTGTGCTTCCATTCTCCTTTAAAAATCTTGCAAAAATTAATTTTATTAATAAGCTTTTTTAAGGATTTTTTCTTCATACACAATAATGTTTTGTCTAGTGTCCTCATTCTGTTCAATATCACGATAAACACTTTCCTCTCCAGAGCAAATGCTTTGTCAATGACACTCTAAATATATTGCATTTGCTTAAATGCAGCACTTCTCCTCTTATACTTATTCATCCTTTGTAGCAAATTCTGTATTACTCTTGTTCGAAACATTTTAGCTATAACTCCTTAAACTGTTGTTGTCTCCTTGCTGTCTCCAAACTGCCTGTTTTCTTAGAACCTACTTTCAGAAACATTTTCAGTTGATTTAATAATTTATTCTTTACGTAAGACTTTTCCCTCATTCTGAATTTTACAACATATTTGTTTGAGAAACTTTTTTTTTTTCGGCTGCACATTCTCCACCTTATTTTCTTTTTCTCTCTCAGTTTTAATAGGTAATGCTGTTTCATCTGCTTCTTTCTTCTTCGTCTCTTGTAAGGCATTGTAATTCCTCTTCTTTAAATAAAATAAGCAACTTTATTAGTTAGTGACTGAGTAACTGGAGTATTCTTTACTCTATAAGTTCTAAATAGTTATGCTAGTGATAGTTTCCTTTGCTTCTTTGCTTTGTTTCTTACACTAGGCACACCTAAGTGTGTATTCATCTACCTCTCTTACTCATAGGTATTAGTGATAGGCTGAGTATATTAGTGTATGTATTAATATGTGTATGTGTATATCAGTGCATACATTTCTGATTGACACAGTCTATTATTATGTGTCTCACTGTATACCTGGGTCTCTAACTACCGATATTATTCTTTAGCTGCTTATCTTTCTAATTATATTATTCTCTACCTAGGTATCTTACTCCCTGCATCAGTGTGTCCTTGGGTGTGTTAGTGGTTGCACTACTATTTGACCAAGTGTCTCAGTGTGTCAATTGCTATGTGCATGGGTGTGTCAGCGACTATGTTAGTGTCTCCAGGGACTTTCAGTGCCTGGTTTGGTTGTGTTAGTTGCTGTATCAGTGAGCGCATTGGTGTATTAGTGGCTCCATTACTATGTACCTGTGTGTCTAAGTGTGTTACTGTATACATAACAGTGTACTTCAATGTGTCACCATATGTTTCAGTATGTCTGGATGTTTTAGCATATGCATCATCAGTGTCTGTCTGGGTATGTCACGGTACGCTTCACTATGTGCCTAGCTGTGTCAGAGTAGGCATCAGTGTCTGCCTGGATGTGTTAATCTACACATTAGTGTGTACCTGACTGTGTTAATGTATGGATGAGTGTATGCATGGGTCTGGAGTATGCATAAGTGTTGAAAAGTCATCCTGTGTCCTGGGCACCCCCCAACTTTTTGCTGACTGCTACTGGTGGTAACTGACTCTGACTGACCCTGGGCTCTGCCTAACCAGGCCCAGGGCCAGTGCCAAGCTGAAAGGAACACATTAGAATACAGTTAAAACACCTAACATACACTAGGGTATACGATGGTATGGTGGGGTACCCCTGTAATTGGCATGACCTACCCCATAAGCCCCTAGTATATAATAGGGCAGGGGATTGAAACTACCTAGAAGTCCCCAGTACCCTGGGGCATGGCAGTTTAGAGGCCAGCAGCTCTTTTTGCACTTGCATGTGTGCACTGCTGAAGCCTGAGGTCAGTTTAAAAACAGCCCTGGGTGCCAGGACTGCTTTTAAAAAGTAAATTGTGCCCAAACTCGACTTTGGTGGTAGGGGCACTTAAAAATGGATAACCTACAATGTTTTGGCATATTAGGGACCCCCAGGGTCTCCCCTAGGTATCCCAGGGGTGGGGTGTCAGATATTTATAAGGTACACCCTTATAAAATGAGTTTTTATATGCCTGGGTAAAGTGAAATTTCACATTTCACTCCCACATTGTGGTAAAGTGCTGCCCAAATTCGACTTTGATGCCAGGAGCAGTGTGAAGATCTGCAATATATTTGCATATTCAGAACCCCTAAAGTCTCCCCTAGTTGCACATGGGGTGGGGTTCCTGTAGATATAAGGCAAGTACTTATAAAATGTGTTTTTGTAAGTCCTGGTGCTGGAAAAATGGCCCAAGTCATTTTTGCCATTGCAAATCCCCAGTTACATAGGTTAACATTGCAGGAAGTTATTAAAACATAACTCCTGATAGGAAGGGGATAGAGCTACCAATCAAAGACTTCTCAGAATAGTAATGCTAAATCCAACAATATCATATTGTTGAATTTCTCCTAAAGTGTACATACAAGAAGTTATAAGACTTTCTTGTTTGTAAGTCCAGATTCAGCCATCCAGTGGTCTGCTCTGATTGGTCAGAGTTAAGTGGATTAGCCAGCCTGCCTGGAGAGGTGATAAAGAGCCCCTGGGGTTATACAGCTGGGCTGGGAGGGCAGTGTGCTGGTCCACAGGAATGCCAGGCCAGGGGGAGGGGTCGTAAACCATGGGCTTCAAAGGGAAAAGCAGAACCCAGTGTCAGTTTACAACTCTGAACTTTATCCCTCAGGCAGATGGGGGGATTAAGGAAGGTATGAGCAGACGCAGGGGGGAGAGTCTAAGTAAATTAGCCATCCTAGGGGTGTGTTTAGCCAGCTCTTGCCTCCTTGCTGGAAATTCTGCCATTATGGATTTGTAAGATTTGATGTACTCTGGGACAAAATAATGCCACACTCTACAGGAAGTGGTCATATCTTTGAGGAGTTACCCTGCTCCCATTGGTCAGGAGTGACCTGCTGCTTGACCCAGAGAATTTTGAATAAGTATCTGAGAGGGGCAGAGCCCTCCAGATCTGCTGCTTGAAACTTACTGAAGCAAGACATTGCCAAGCTGAGAAGATTTTGCTGTGCAAAGATTTCTAAGGCCTGACCTCTGAAAACTGCACCATCTGACACTACAGCCCTGTGGATTATTTTGCTGAAAAAGAACTAAAGAGTGGACTCCCTGAAAGCTACAGGTTAAAAGAGCTCATCTGGAACATCACCAACTAAATCTGCACATTGGGGAACTACCAGTGGATTTGTAAGGGTGACGTCCCAGTGGATTGTGGGAACTGAAGTCCTCAACTTTCAAGGACCATCTTGGAGCTTCCAGACCCTTGGAGTGAGTTTGAGACACTTTGGGACCCTTTGAGGAACTTCAGGAAGAAGTTCAAGAAGTTTGGAGAACTTTGGAATAAGCTCCAAAGAGGGACCGACTCAACCTGGTCAGCCAAGCCGCCTGCCTTCAACCGCGAGTCGGCCAAGCCATCCAGGTTCATCCCACTAAAATCTCCGTCGGTCTGACTTGCAGAGTTTGACCGGGAGTAGAAGAAATCTGAAGCCGGCGAACCCTCACCGGATCCGGCTACATGAGGAGCATCGAGAGACCCCGCGAGAAAAAGCTCCAGAAAAGTTTCTAAGTCCGCTCGTAGAAAAGTCGACCGGGAGCAACCGCAAGAGCCAAGCTGCCTGTCTTCCATCGCGTGTCGGCCTGGGCTCCTGGGTTGCCCTGCTGAAGCGCTAACGAAAAAGTTTCTAAGTCCGCTCCAGGGAAGTTGACCGGGAGTTCGTCAAAGGCAAGCCGGCGAACCCTCACCGGATCCGGACTGGCTGGGAGCTTCGAGGGACCTCGCGAGAAAAAGCTCCAGAAAAGTTTCTAAGTGTGAAGGTAGAAACTGAGACCGGGACCTGCCGCAAGCTGTAGCCGCCCAGGGCTCCATCGCGGTCGGCCTGAAACTTTGACTTTGCCCCGGTCTATCGCGAGCAGGTATCCCAATATGGTGCTATAAACTTCTAAGTGCTATATTTTATTAAATCTTTGAAAATTCATATCTCCGGTTCCCTACATTGGATTTTTGTCGTTTTGGTGTCATTGTAAAGATATAAATATTTCCTATTTTTATAAATTGGCGTTGGATTTTTATTATGTGTTGTGTCTTAATTATTTACTGAATTGGTGTTTTTAAATGCTTTACATACCTGTCTTTGAAGTTAAGCCT
This sequence comes from Calotriton arnoldi, assembly GCA_963921515.1. Lineage (NCBI taxonomy): Eukaryota > Metazoa > Chordata > Amphibia > Caudata > Salamandridae > Calotriton > Calotriton arnoldi. Next base: position 495,103 of record CAWUFW010013035.1, on the reverse strand, counting down.
GTCTGCTCGCAGCCCCGTTACCAAGGGTTGAGCATAGGAATAATTTTCTAAGACCTATGCTGAGTCCTATCATGTGTTAGTGGCCTTATTGCCAGTAGCAGACCTACATTTGCCCCTACCAATAACCCACTTTCCAACATTTGGTGCTCAGCGGTGTGGATGAGGACTTGTGTTTAAAAAGTACACCTTTCAGTGAATGAGTTAAGATTATAAAAATGCTCTAAATTGCCTTAGAACACAACTTTTGAGTTTTCGATTTTTGGAGTTTGGACTAAACTGTTTTTAATCCATTGTTTTGATTTTTCCAAATTGTTCTAAGTCAGTTGTGCCTAGTGTTTTGTGACCCAAAACTAGGGAACCATGGAGCTTGACCTGGCTAAACTGTCCCAGTTTAAGATGGCTGATCTTAGGGAACAGTGTAGGCTTAGGGGGCTGCCTGCTTGCAGGAAACTTAGGAAGGTAGGGTTGCTTGAGTCCCTAAATGCCTGGGCTAGGGCAGCTGAGGAGAGTCAAGGGGGGATAGAGGGTGTCCCCCCCAACCTCCTCCAAGAGGGGGAGGAGGTTGAGGATGATGCCTCTTCCATTTTAACTAGTGTTAGCCAAGTGAATCAAGGTGGTGGTGGGAGTGGGGAAGGGTCTCTTACTCAGGAACCACTACTGTCCCTTGCAGAGAGACAGCTTCAGGCTCAATTAGAGTTGATTGCCTTGGAGAAGGAGAAATTCGAATTGGCTAAGAGAAGATGGGAGAGGGAGGAGAAGAGAAATGGTGGCAGCGAAAGTGAAGAAGATGTTGAGATGTCCAGGGGTGGTAGATTTGAACCTAAACTTCCCAAGGGCATAGTGCCCAAGTACACAGAGGGGATGACATTGACAGGTGGCTAGCAGCTTTTGAGAGGGCCCTTAAAATGAGTATGGTCCACTCTAGGTATTGGGGTGCACTCCTGTGGGAGTTGATTCCAGTAGCTGGGAGGGATAGGCTCCTGACCCTGAAGGGAGAGGATGCAGAATCATACCAGCAGATGAAGGCATGCTTAGTCAAGAGATTTGGTCTGACTCCAGAACAGTACAGGGTGAAGTTTAGAGGCACCCAGAAATTGAGTTCAAAGTCTTGGGTAGACTTTGTGGATGTTTCAGTGAAGGCACTGGAAGGCTGGATTGTTGGTAACAAAGTTGACACATATGAGGAATTGTATAATTTGTTTTTGAAGGAACATATTTTGACTCATTGTGCAGAAGAAAAGTTACGCCAGTATCTAGTGGACTCTAAGCTGACAGACCCCAGAGAGTTGGGGGAATCAGCTGATGAGTGGGTGAGAACCCGGGTTTCCATTCAGCACCAGGGGGGTGACCAGAAGAAAGGAGGACAGGTCCCTCCCCAGGGGAAAGCCCAGGGAAAGGAAGGTCAAAACCAGAAGGAGTCCTCCAAAGACCCACAAAAACCTGCACAAGGAGGGGGCCCCGAGCCAACCCCAATCCAAAGGGGGGTGGAATCAGGGAAAGAATGGTAGGTTCTTTGATCCCTCAAAAGTGGGTAAGTGCTTTGACTGTAACCAGCCAGGGCACAAGCAGGGAGATGCTGTCTGCACCAAGAAGCTCCCCCTAAGGGGCCATCCACAGGGATTGCCAGTGTCAGTGTAGGGGTGGAGAGTGGTGCCCCGGTGAGGAGTAGTCAGGTGGTGGAAGCAACCTTAGTGTCCCTGGGTGGGGTGAATATTGCAACCCTTGCTGCCTTACCTCCAAACATGGACAAGTACAGGCAGAGGCCTAAAGTGAATGCGACTGAGGTTGAGGCTATCAGAGACACTGGGGCTAGTGTAACTATGGTCCTGAATGAGCTGGTGCCTCCAGAGAGGTTGTTACCTGGTGAGTTTCACCAGGTGACTTATGCAGACAGCACTACCAAACTCCATCCTATGGCTGTGGTGGATTTGGAATGGGGAGGTGTGACAGGCCCTATGAAGGTAGCTGTGTCAAAGGTACTCCCAGTCCAGTGTTTACTGGGCAATGATCTTGAAGCCTCTGTGTGGTCAGAGGTGGAGAGGGGACTCCATATGAAAATATTGGAGCTCCCTGAGTGGGTATGTGCTGTGACTAGGTCACAGACTAGCCAGCAGGGAGGGGCTGGACACTTGAACCCTGGAACAAAGGGCCAAGCATCCAAGGACTAGGGTACTGGGCCTGGTGAGCCAGCCCAGGGATCTCCAGAGGTGCAGGCAGAATCTAACCCTGATGGGGAGGATCTGGCCTCTGAGGGAGGGACTCCATCCCTGCCAGAGCTGTCAGATTTGGCAGAACTGACAGGAGCAGGTGGACCCTCCAGAGAGGAGTTCAGTAAGGGACAGCGTGACTGTCCCACCCTTGAGAGCTTGAGGCGGATTGCTTCTAAGCAAGAGGAAGGGGATGACAGTGGGTTTCACAGACTCTACTGGGAAGATGGACTGCTTTATACTGAGGCCAGAAACCTCAAGGAGGGGGCCACCAGGAGGTTGGTGGTGCCCCAGAAGTACAGAGAGTTCATCCTGACTTTGGGTCATGATATCCCCTTGGCAGGACATTTGGGACAGACAAAGACATGAAACCGGTTGGTGAACCATTTCTACTGGCCCCATATGTCTGAAAAGGTAAAGGAGTTTTGCAGCTCCTGTGTCACCTGTCAGGCCAGTGGCAAGGCAGGGGGCAAGACAAAGGCCCCCTAATACCACTGCCAGTGGTGGGGGTTCCTTTTGAAAGGGTGGGGATGGACATTGTTGGTCCCCTGGACCCACCCACTGCATCAGGGAATAGGTATATCTTAGTGGTAGTTGACCATGCCCCTAGATACCCTTAGGCCATACCTCTGAGAACCATTGATGCTCCTGCGGTGGCTAGAGCACTGCTTGGTGTGTTCACCAGAGTGGGGTTTCCAAAAGAGGTGGTGTCAGATAGGGGCACAAACTTCCTGTCCAGCTATCTGACTGCTATGTGGGATGAGTGTGGTGTCAACTACAAGTTCACCACCCCCTATCACCCACAAGCAAATGGTCTTGTTGAGAGATTCAACAAAACCCTGAAGGGCATGATAAATGGGTTGTCAGAGAAACTCAGGAGGGGATGGGATGTTCTCCTCCCATGCTTACTGTTTGCCTACAGGGAGGTGCCATAGAAAGGGGATGGTTTCAGTCCCTTTGAGTTGTTGTTTGGACACCCTGTGAGGGGGCCATTGAGCCTGCTGAGAGAGTCTTTAGAGAAGCCTCTTAAAGAAGCAAAGGACAAGTGCTTGACTATGTGCTAGGCCTGAGATCTAGAATGGCAGAGTACATGTACAAGGCAAACAGGAAACTGGAGGCCAGCCAGGAGCTCATGAAGCACTGGTATGATCAAAAGGCTACTATGCCTGAGTATACTCCAGGACAATTGGTGTGGGTGTTGGAGCCTGTGGCTCCCAGGGCCCTCCATGATAAGTGGAGTGGGTCCTATCCAATCTTAGAAAAGAAGGGTGAGGTTACCTATTTGGTTGACCTTGGCACCCCCAGGAACCCTCATAGGGTCCTGCATGTGAATAGATTGAAACCCCACCATGACAGGGCAGACATGACCATGTTACTGGTCACTGATGAGGGTGTGGAGGAGGAAACTGAGCTTGTGCCCGACCTCCTCTCCACTAATGTGCAAGATGGGTCAGTGAAGCGGGTGATACTCTCTCCCAAGTTGACAGGCCAGCAGCACAGAAACTGTAAGCATGTGCTGGAGCAGTTTGCTGGCCTGTTCTCTTTGACCCCAGGCATCACTGAGTGGTGTGTGCACCACATTGACACTGGTGACAGCCTACCTGTCAAAAATAAACTGTACAGGTTGTCTGACCATGTCAGAGCCAGCATTAAAGCTGAGGTTGCTAAGATGCTGGAATTGGGGGTAATTGAACCGTCTGAGAGTCCATGGGCCAGTCCAGTGGTGCTGGTGCCTAAACTTAATCCTCAGGGGGGACCCAAGGAGTTAAGGTTTTGTGTGGACTACAGAGGATTGAATGCAGTCACAAAGACTGACGCTCACCCTATACCTAGAGCTGATGAGCTCATTGACAGGTTAGGAGCTGCTAAGTACCTGAGTACTTTTGATTTGACTTAAGGTTACTGGCAGATTGCCCTCACTGATGGAGCAAAGGAGAGGTCAGCATTCTCCACACCAGAGGGACATTATCAGTTCAAGGTAATGCCCTTTGGATTAAAGAATGCACCTGCCACCTTCCAAAGGTTGGTGAACAGGGTCTTGTCTGGGTTGGAACAGTTCAGTGCAGCTTACCTGGATGATATAGCTGTATACAGTTCTACCTGGGGGGATCACTTAAGCCACCTAAGGGAAGTGCTTCAGGCCATGCAGCAGGCCATGCAGCAGGCCTGACTATTAAGGCAAGCAAGTGCCAAATAGGGCAGAGTTCTGTGGTGTACCTGTGCCACCTGGTAGGTGGGGGCCATGTACAGCCTCTCCAAGCTAAAATGCAAACTATTTTGGATTGGACAGCTCCTGTTACCCAGACTCAGGTCAGGGCATTCCTTGGACTGACAGGGTACTATAGAAGGTTTGTTCAAAATTATGGGACCATTGTGGGGCCCCTAACAGAACTCACTTCTAAAAAGAGGCCCAAGAAGGTGATTTGGACCCCAGAGTGTCAGAAGGCTTTTGACACTCTGAAAGCTGCTATGTGTTCAGCACCAGTGCTACTAGCCCCTGACTACACAAAATAATTTGTGGTTCAGACAGATGCTTCAGAGCAAGGGATTGGGGCAGTGTTGTCACAGCTAAATGAAGAGGGCCTTGATCAGACAGTTGCCTTTATTAGCAGGCGGCTTCTTCCCAGAGAGCAGAGGCGGAGTGCCATTGAGAGAGAGGCTTTTGCTGTGGTTTGGTCCCTGAAGAAGTTGAGACCATATTTGTTTGGGACTCACTTTCGTGTTCAAACTGACCACAGGCCTCTCAGATGGCTCATGCAGATGAGAGGGGAGAATTCCAAGCTGTTAAGGTGGTCCATTTCCCTACAGGGAATGGACTTTACAGTGGAACACAGACCTGGGGTTGCCCATGCCAATGCAGATGGACTTTCCAGGTTTTTCCACTTAGCGGATGAGGACTACCAGGGTGTAGGTTAGCAACCCATCACCTTTCGTTTGGGGGGGGCTATGTTGCAAAGTCATCCTGTGCCCTGGGCACCCCCCAACGTTTTGCAGACTGCTACTGGTGGTAACTGACTCTGACTGACCCTGGGCTCTGCCTAACCAGGCCCAGGGCCAGTGCAAAGCCGAAAGGAACACATTAGAATACAGTTAAAACACCTAACATACACTAGGGTACACTATGGTATGGTGGGGTACCCCTGTAATTGGCATGACCTACCCCATAAGCCCCTAGTATATAATAGGGCAGGGGATTGAAACTACCTAGAAGTCCCCAGTACCCTGGGGCATGGCAGTTTAGAGGCCAGCAGCTCTTTTTGCACTTGCATGTGTGCACTGCTGAAGCCTGAGGTCAGTTTAAAAGCAGCCCTGGATGCCAGGACTGCTTTTAAAAAGTAAATTGTGCCCAAACTCGACTTTGGTGGTAGGGGCACTTAAAAATGGATAACCTACAATGTTTTTGGCATATTAGGGACCCCCAGGGTCTCCCCTAGGTATCCCAGGGGTGGGGGGGTCAGAGATTTATAAGGTACACCCTTATAAAATGAGTTTTTATATGCCTGGGTAAAGTGAAATTTCACATTTCACTCCCACATTGTGGTAAAGTGCTGCCCAAATTCGACTTTGATGCCAGGAGCAGTGTGAAGTGAGGATCTGCAATATTTTTGCAGATTCAGAACCCCTAAAGTCTCCCCTAGTTGCACATGGGGTGGGGTTCCTGTAGACATAAGGCAAGTACTTATAAAATGTGTTTTTGTAAGTCCTGGTGCTGGAAAAATGGCCCAAGTCATTTTTCCCATTTCAAATCCCCAGTTACATAGGTTAACATTGCAGGAAGTTATTAAATAATAACTCCTGATAGGAAGGGGATAGAGCTACTGTTCAAAGACTTCTCAGAATAGTAATGCTAAATCCAACAATATCATATTGTTGAATTTCTCCTAAAGTGTACATACAAGAAGTTATAAGACTTTCTTGTTTGCAAGTCCAGATTCAGCCTTCCAGTGGTCTGCCCTGATTGGTCAGAGTTAAGTGGCTTAGCCAGCCTGCCTGGAGAGGTGATAAAGAGCCCCTGGGGTTATGCAGCTGGGCTGGGAGGGCAGTGTGCTGGTCCACAGGAATGCCAGGCCAGGGGGAGGGGTCGTAAACCATGGGCTTCAAAGGGAAAAGCAGAACCCAGTGTCAGTTTACAACTCTGAACTTTATCCCTCAGGCAGATAGGGGGATTAAGGAAGGTATGAGCAGATGCAGGGGGGAGAGTCTAAGTAAATTAGCCATCCTAGGGGTGTGTTTAGCCAGCTCTTGCCTCCTTGCTGGAAATTCTGCCATTATGGATTTGGAAGATTTGATGCACTCTGGGACAAAATAATGCCACACTCTACAGGAAGTGATCATATCTTTGAGGAGTTACCCTGCTCCCATTGGTCAGGAGTGACCTGCTGCTTGACCTAGAGAATTTTGAATAAGTATCTGAGAGGGGCAGAGCTCTCCAGATCTGCTGCTTGAAACTTATTGAAGCAAGACATTGCCAAGCTGAGAAGATTTTGCTGTGCAAAGATTTCTAAGGCCTGACCTCTGAAAACTGCACCATCTGACACTACAGCCCTGTGGATTATTTTGCTGAAAAAGAACTAAAGAGTGGACTCCCTGAAAGCTACAGATTAAAAGAGCTGATCTGGAACATCACCAACTAAATCTGCACCTTGGGGAACTACCAGTGGATTGGTAAGGGTGACGTCCCAGTGGATTGTGGGAACTGAAGTCCTCAACTTTCAAGGACCATCTTGGAGCTTCCAGACCCTTGGAGTGAGTTTGAGACACTTTGGGACCCTTTGAGGAACTTCAGGAAGAAGTTCAAGAAGTTTGGAGAACTTTGGAGGAACTTTGGAAAAAAGCTCCATAGAGGGACCGACTCAACCTGGTCAGCCAAGCCGCCTGCCTTCAACCGCGAGTCGGCCAAGCCATCCAGGTTCGTCCCGCTAAAAGCTCCGTCGGTCCGACTTCCAGAGTTTGACCGGGAGTAGAAGAAATCTGAAGCCGGCGAACCTTCACCGGATCCGGCTACATGAGGAGCATCGAGAGACCCCACGAGAAAAAGCTCCAGAAAAGTTTCTAAGTCCGCTCGTAGAAAAGTCGACCGGGAGCAACTGCGAGAGCCAAGCTGCCTGTCTTCCATCGCATGTCGGCCTGGGCTCCTGGGTTGCCCAGCTGAAGCGCTAACGAAAAAGTTTCTAAGTCCGCTCCAGGGAAGTTGACCATGAGTTCGTCAAAAGGCAAGCCGGCGAACCCTCACCGGATCCTGACTGGCTGGGAGCTTCGAGGGACCTCGCGAGAAAAAGCTCCAGAAAAGTTTCTAAGTGTGAAGGTAGAAACTGAGACCGGGACCTGCCGCAAGCTGTAGACGCCCAGGGCTCCATCGCGGTCGGCCTGAAACTTTGACTTTGCCCCGGTCTATCGCGAGCAGGTATCCCAATATGGTGCTATAACCTTCTAAGTGCTATATTTTATTAAATCTTTGAAAATTCATATCTCCGGTTCCCTACATTGGATTTTTGTCGTTTTGGTGTCATTTTAAAGACACAAATATTTCCTATTTGTTTAAATTGGTGATGGATTTTTATTATGTGTTGTGTCTTAATTATTTACTGAATTGGTGTTTCTAAATGGTTTACATACCTTTCTTTGAAGTTAAGCCTGTCTGCTCGCAGCCACGTTACCAAGGGTTGAGCATAGGAATAATTTTCTAAGACCTATGCTGAGTCCTATCATGTGTTAGTGGCCTTATTGCCAGTGGCAGACCTACATTTGCCCCTACCAATAACCCACTTTCCAACAATAGGTGTGTGTCTATGTGTGTTATTGTATACATCAGACTGTACCTGACTGTGACACTGTAAGCATCAAGGTGTGCCAGGTTGTCTCAATATGTATATTGGTGTATACCTGGGTGTGTCAGTATGTACATGACAGAATGTCTAGGTGTATTACTGCATGCATTACTGTTTCAGTGCTTCTGTTAATCAATCAATCAATCAGTGCATTTATAAAGTGTTGTAAGCAGTGCATTGCAGGGGCGTGAGTTATAGTTAGCTCAGGTGACTATAACACCTGAATTTCAATGGTTCGTATGAGTAAAATCTTAGCCTAACTATAAGGACCCTGTAACCTTTGATTTTTAAGGTTTTTTAAAAATTCTATTTCCTAAGTAGAACATACCTGTACGCTTTGTTTTTTACAGTGAATTTCTAAGGTTTATCCAATACTATTTTCTATCTATAACATGCCTGTAACCTTCAGTTTTTTTAGTGAATTTCCACAGTTTTTTAGTGTTATTTCATATAAATAATGTCTCTAGTCTACAACCTTTGATTTTTTTAAGTGAATTTCTAAGGTTTTTTTCATTTCCTAACACTCACCTGTAACTTTTGTGAGTGAGTGTGTGACTGAGTGCATGAGTGTCTCAATGGGTCTGTGAGTGGGTGTGAGGGTGTTTCACTGGGTGTGTGAGCGGGTGCATGAGTGTCTAAGTGGGTCTATGAGTGGGTACATGAGTGTCTGAGTGGGTGTGTGAGTATCTAAGTGGGTTAAAGTTTATAAAGTGTGCAGATTTATATAGCACCGCTTATTACACATGAGGGTATCCAGGCGCCGTATGGGCACAGGGATATTAAGTGATTTACCCAGAATCACAGGATGCTGTGCCGACACCAAGACTCCAACCCCGATCCCCAGCTGCTAAGTCGGCAGCTCTGGCCGCTGCACCACATCCTCTCCAGAGTGGGTCTGTGAGCGGGTGTCAGAGTGTCCGAGTGGGTTAGCGAGTGCCGCCATGAGTGTGAGTCAGTCTGTGAGTTAGCGCATGAGTGTTGAATTGTCTCTCAGTGGGTCTGTGAGTGGGTGCATGAGTGTCTGAATAGGTCTGTGAGTTGCTGTGAGAGTGTCTGAGTGGTTCTATGAGTAGGTGCATGAGTGCCTAAGTGGGTTTGTGAGTGGGTGTGTGAGTGTCTGAGTGCTTTTGTGAGTGGATGCTTGAGTGTGTGCATTGGTCTATGAGTACATGTGAGAGTGTCTAAGTGGGTCTGTGTGTTGGGTGTATCAGTATTTGAGTGGGTCTGCCAGTGGGTGTGTGAGTGCCTGAGTATGTGAGTGGGTGTCTAAGTGTCTGTGTGGGTGTATCAGTAGCTGTGTGAGTGACTTGGCAACAACAGATCTACACCTGTGATTTAATCCAAGAAGACATCTACACAAGTGGAATACTTTGTACTGGTTTACTACTTAGTGCTACCTCCTTAGGTAAATGTCAAGTACGTATTCTGCATAATGGGGCACGAGGAAATGTCACCAGTGATCATGTGTGTGTTTTGCCAATGTGATTGTTCTTGGTGTGTCTTTGTCCAGAAATATGTCATAACAGAAATCCTCCTATAGAGAAGACAATGAGACTACAAAGAGGTAAATCTCCACCTAATAAGGGTCTTTCTTCTTAACTATATGAAGCAAGTTATTTTTGTGTGGTGGGGATATCTTCATATTCCTTGGCATCAATAACGCCTCACCAAAATCACCAGGATACGCGCTGGGGGGCCGCTTGTTAAGATGTCCATCATTCTGGCAAAAGGCAGGAAGAACTTAGCATACTACTAGGTGGGTGGGCCAAACGGGGAAGCTTCCAGGTGATTTGTACATTTGAATACTTGTAGCAATTTAAAGGGAGAACCATGGATTCTGCTCTCACCAGGTAAGGACAAGAAAGAACCTACTCATCACAGTCACTACAGATTGCGCTCCAATTGCTCAATGATGCCTTCAACTACACAAAGCACTTCAGATCATCTTTCAATATGGAATTGCCAAGAAAAACACACTTGCTTTGCCTTCGCCAACCCTGAAGTTAAGTTAGAATGATTTGTCCTTTACAGAAGTGGATCTTCAGCTGGGGTACATGCTATGTTTATATTTGTAAGTGCTTCCTGTTGAGGTTTTATTTCTGTGAAATGAGCAACAGGCCAGGAAGGCCCCAGGGACCCCATCCCCTGGAGCCCCCCATGACTTAATGGGTGAGGTGGGCCGCACAACCTCCTTCCCCAGGCTGATTTTGGGCCTGGGGACCCCATCCCCTCCCAGGGCCCGGCCACAAATCAATGAGGGAGGTGGGCCATGTGGCATTCCTCCCCGGGCCAATTTTGGCCTCAGGGACCCCATCCCTTGGGGCCCAGCCATGTCTCATTGGGTGCCCTGGTCCCACCCGGGGCACCCAGTCTGCATGTTGGGGTCCCCATGGTCCCAGTCAGCTCCCCGCCTCCTGCAGGAGCGAGCACTGCTGTCACCAAAGGGAGCTGCTGGAAATGCATCTTCCTGCATGTGAGAGCAATAGTTTAATCTCCTTTTATGCCTGCATGTTTGTGGGCAGGGAAATCGATAAAAACTCTTCTTCCAGCAAGTGGAAGTGGTTTGATAGCTCCCGCTTGCTGGGAGCGGAGTTTTTGCTTTTGCATGGCAGGAGCTATCACAGCTCCTGCCAAGGAAAACCAAACAGCTATGTCCCGGGGGTGGGCACTCTGGGACACAGCAGAAGCCGGCCCTGGGGGGGGGGTGACACTCTCCATGGCCATATATGGTGTGCTCAGCTTGCTGCCTCTGACCCCCACCTTCCCTCCGCTGTCTGTGAGTATGCATTATAGTCTCACTGTTGCCCTCCATGGTATGTTGTGCTTCCTCATTGCCTTACATTGAAAAATAGGAGTTTTAGGCAGGTGACATATACAATAAAGCCCTTTTGGTCTTCAAAACATCAGGAGTTTCCTGCCTGAATCAGGTCTGTTGGCATGCATGGGTGTACTGCCACTGCTTCTTCCTTCTGCCCTCAATGGTGTTTTATATTGCCACAGCCTCTCTGGCCTGTACTGCATGGTTGGTTTGTTGCCCCTGCCCTCCTTGGTCTGATGTGCTGCCACTGCTCCTCCCACCTGCCCAGCGTGGTCAACTTGTTGCCTCTGCACCCTCCTCCATGAGAGGGTCTTATTCCCATTGAAAATATGGTTAGTGCTCTAAACAACTAAAATAAGGACATATTTTCTGAGTTCTCAAATAGCGACAAAGTACTTTTAAATAATTTGCTATCTATGTTTTTTTTTATCCAGTTGATCACTTGATTAAATGTTACACTTACTGGAGAGGATGTGGCAATACGTCCAGAGCTGCATACTTTGCAACTGAGGAACCAGGTTCTAGTTTCTGTGTCAGCTTGACATTCTGTTATTCTGTGCAAATCACTTAATCTCCCCATGCCTAAAACCAAAATGAATGTGTCCTGTGTAATGTAACTGATGCTCATGTAGAGCACTCCTATACCTTTGGGTGAAGTCTGCGCTATATAAAACTGCAAAAACAAAACAAAAATTAAGTGTTTTGTACACTTCTGTCATTGGGCTATACTTGGGCTACATTTGGGTGATATTTGTGCTATATTTGGGCTCTTTTTCACTGGTGGCCATCTTCGGAGGCTTATTTGTTATGAGGCTCCCTAATTTTCAAATTTACTGCAATATCCTCCATCAAGATGGCGTTCAGATGTGCCATACTTTTGGCATAAATTCAGAATGTTAGTACTCTAGTTGCTCATTAAAACACTGTAGTAAAGCTGCTAATCACCGGAATGTTAACTGTCAGCCTGCTGCTTGTGTTGAAACTGCAAGTTTCAGTCTGCAAATCAGAATGTTTTAATGAAATAGAACAGAAAGATATTTGAGAACTGACTTAAAAGGTGTCCTAATTTTTCTTTCTACAGCACTAGCCATAATTTCTATGACACCATGAACCACCTCAATTTGTTCACTTCTAAATGACATGTTTTCTGTTTTACCAGCTTGATTCAATCAACATGCCTTGAGGTTGCCATTCATTTGTCATAAGTAACACTGTTAGTGCTCTAGTTGGGCCTGATTCACAGAACTAACTACGTCAAAAACGTAAACGTAAACGTAAACGTAAAGTTAGTACTTTTTAGGTATTCACAGGATACACTTACTCATTTTGGTATTCACAGAATAGTACTAACTTTACGTTTACGTTTACGTTTTTGACATAAGTTAGTTCTGTGAATCAGGGGCCTGATTCACAGAACTAACTTACGTCAAAAACGTAAACGTAAAGTTAGTACTATTCTGTGAATACCAAAATGAGTAAGTGTATTCTGTGAATACCTAAAAAGTACTAACTTTACGTTTACGTTTACGTTTTTGACGTAAGTTAGTTCTGTGAATCAGGCCCGTTGTTTTTAGGACAATCTGGGAGGATGTTGAAGCAGATCACAAGGGAATCCTCTGACAGGCTGCTCCTGGTAAAAGTACATGATTTACTGTGAATGTCAGACTTCATTTTTATATGGCTGAGAAAGATAGTGTGAATTTACAGAAAATATGCTCTCATTTCAGCTTCTGGAGCACCTTCCATAACCTCTATGAGAAAATCATGAAAAACTGTTTTCTCCCAAACATGATTCATGAAATCCCAGCAGAATGTTTTTCCACAGGTTACAATCACCTCAGAACACTCCAAAATTCCTAAAATTAGCATGCTACTGATGCAGCGGAAGGGGTGTTTTTTTTTTATACTCTTACGTCCCACCTCTGCTTCTATATAACTATTGGAAACGTAACTCTAATGACGGGCCCATAAGTCATTATCACACAGTTAGCAATATCGAAGGTCCTCCGATGGATCTTTGGTAGAGCTAAAAGGGACCAAATAATGAAAGATGGAAATGCTATTCCCTCATGATGACCTACAATGAAGAAATAGGCTAAACATCTGAAATCATCAAAACCATGTCAAAATAATTCAATAACTCATGAATAAAGACAAACACTAATTCTTATCTTATTATTTCTTTTGTTATTTCATAATATGTATGGTCATACACAAGTACGTAGATTAGAATGTCATCACTCAGATCCAATGTTACAGGATAAGTTCACAATAAGAAACAACTCATATTAAAATACATCAACAAAAGGGTATAGAGGAGTGAGAGGGAGAGAGAGAAAATCATTGCAAAGACAAATATGCAAGATTATCCGTTTCTCATACGAACCTAGAAATACAAATGCACAGCGCGCATTTAGCCTGAAAAGCTAACCCCTCGGCTGAAAGGGTATAGCACAAGCAGCATCACCAGCCGATGATGTGCAAAGTCATTAAGGAAAGTCTTTAGGAATTGCAGGAAATCACGCGAGCCAGAGTAACAGGATCAGCACGGCATTCAGCATACCACGAACGCAGGGACAGGTCACCAATCTTGTGAACGAGCCGATGAACAATTTCTCACAGTCGTTTTTATAATACATCACACTCTTATCTCCAATAAATGTTTCATTTTCTCTCCTCTCCTCGCATCCTCATTGGTCATTTCGCATGGGGAGACAGTCTTCCGAGTTTTACCTTACAAATATTTCTAAACGACTATTGTCTAAACTACATTACATCAGCTTCCAAGGAAAGAAAAGGAAGTCCTCGATACATAAGTATATAAATGTTGAAACAATTACACTAGAACTACCTCATCTCTCACCAAGACAGGAAAAACCTAAAAGGTTCATTCAGAAATAGACTAATATCAGCATTCTAAGGAAACATTTGAAACCTTTGAAGGACAGGAGCACAGAAGCACATCCTCTAACATTTTCTAAGGCCACATTATTTTAGCAAAAGAGAGAATGATTTCTAAAAGATTTATAAAGTCTTTCATGAAGAATAAAAGCTTTTGTTCTGTGTTTGTCATGTCTCTGCATTTTAGGAGACATAAATCACATTCAATTAGACAGACAGGATAATCCTCATTATTCAATAAGTACTAATCATCTACGTTTCCCAACTAGCATCTATTAGTTTCTCATTACGTTATTTTCATTACTGAGGGAAACACTTATCGAGTTTTCCCTTACACATTCATCACGTTGTACCCTATGTTTTCATGTGATAATAATAATCCATTTTATTAGTTTTATGTTAATTCACTCTTTTGGGCGGATTACATTGAGCAGATTTTATTTACAAAAATCATGCTCCATCAATCCCCCAGCTGATGGTATTACAAACCATCACAATATCACTTATCAGATTACCATCTGATAACAATCTTTCCGAATATAATGTGATAGTTTTCATCTGTTTTAGCCTAACACCTTCAATATATTTCATAACATCATAATAAACACCTTTTCGATCTTCCATTTCTATTTCTCCTCTCTTCCTTTTTCTTGCCCTCCGTTTCACATCTTTTGTTTTATTTTTGCAAAATTTATAAAGCAGAATTACCATTAGCATGGCAGTAGCAATAGCAACTATTGGAACTAGTATCCTCCCTAATAAGCTATTAGCAAACATTAAAAACCAGTTACCTACTGAAGAGAAATCCTTACCAAGTTTCTCCCAAGCACCATCAACCTTCAGTTCAGCTAAGTCATCATGTAAATGTGTAATGTTACTGATATATCCCTGCAAATCTTTACTCTTATCAGGAATATATGTACAACATTGTTGAATTTTCAGCATACTACAGACTCCGCCCTCTTTTGTCAATAATACATCTAGGGCAAGTCTATTTTGTAAAACCATAGTTCTCATAGCAACCATTTCAGTATCAATCATCAAAAACCCACCAGCAGTATCCGTTGATAAACGATCAACCACTGTAGATAATTTTCTAATCTTTTGCGAATTTAGAATCACCCCTACTGAAGGTATCAATGCTCCAAATATATCTCCCACAATTTCTGCAGCACTTATTCCCCTTTTACTCCATGTTAGTTTCTTTTCATTGGTTCCATGTTTTTCACTAACTTGATAGATCTTTGGGAAGACTATTCCCATATAACAACACCCATACCAATGTTGTGGCAACCTATAGTAGGCATTCTCACCACACACATAATAAACTCCAGGAAAAACAGGATCAGTACCACCCCTCAAACCCCAACCCCCTGTGATTAGGAAGGTATGTTCGCATTCTCTAGAACCAATGAAAAATTTGTTATACTCTGTTTTCTGCCTAAGTAATCAAAGCTTTCCTCTATGAGGCCAATCCAGTCATTGCAGGATTAGTCTCACTCTTTTTGTAATTACCTTCTTTATGTGCCCAAGGTGGTTCTCTTGATTTCTGCTCTGTAGCCTTTCTCTTAAACTCTCTACGTCTGTCTTCCACAGTGTTAATAAAATCTATTTCTACACCATGTAATTTACAAGTCAGTTTATTTCGATGCGCATATACTGTATCTATCGTTTTAGTAGTATGAAAAAACTCACCCATGTACTCAGCATTCCCCGCACTATACACTATATTCATGTTCTTTCTAATAGGAACTTCTGAAAAGACTAGATCAAAATTTGAATAATAAAATTCAAACTCTTCCTTACCATAGAACAAACTGGTTAGTACACTACACGAAATTCCATATGTTAGTAGAAGGTGGTGATAAGTCACCCCTTCACACACAGACATAGGTAATTGCATGAACACTTAACAATCTCTCACATCCATTGTATCAACATACTCATAAAGGAGTTTAGTAAAGACATTTAATGAAAAATCGTTAATTGATTTGTCTTGCTGTAAGTCACTTCCTGTTAAATCTTCAATATAAGTCTCTGGATCTTCTTTCAGATCTCTTCTAATATCTATAGTTGCATGCTCATTATTATTAGTAGAATAAACATAAAATGTAGTGCTATGAATAATAATATCAACCACACAAACATTGTTATTAAAACACATGCAAGACAAACATTAGGACATTTTCGCTTAAATAACCCTGATTCTGTTTACCAGTCTCAGTTTTAATTCTATCCATCCTACAAAAATCGAAAAAATAAGTCAAAAATCAAAACTTTTGCTAGAATAGTTTTAGGTTATGCACCCCACACTTTTATTGCCTTGAGCTCTTCTTCACGATTCTTCAGAACTTTTTCCAGGATTCATTTATTTTTATAAATCTCCTCTCTCTTTTTCTACACCCTTTTCAAATGGAACAGTTCATTTAGGGTGGTTCATATGAATGATTTTCTTTTGAATAGAACTCAAGAAATTATTTTTCCCAGTCATTAGTTGCAGCAGCCAAATACGTCCATTCTGGTGCTGTGTACTTCTTGCTTGGTATCTTTATTCTTTTTGTTCTTCGCACTGGATTTTCTTCTTCTGTTTCACTTTGCTCAGATTGGCTAGATATTTCAATTACTGTCCCTGAAATTTTTTCATTAAGAGAGTATCTTAGGGCCATATGTATGAAGCCAATTTGCGATCGCAAACGCCAAAATTCGCAGAATTTCGGCGTTTGCGATCGCAAATTAGCAGTGTGCAATGTATCACACTGAAACCCCCTCGCAAAATATGGAATCGCAAATTTTGCGATTCCCTATTTTGCGATTGCATTTAAGGAATCGCTAATTGCGATTCCTTAAATGCAATGTAAGAAGCACAAAAGAAAGTGCGATTTGGCCTTAAGGAATCGCAAATTACCACCAACTTCAAGTTGGTGGTAACTTGCGATTTCACTTAAAAATTCACTATTTTGCATTTTTTAAAGAGCCATGTGGCGCACATACATGCCCTTAGGGCACGTATGTGTGCCACATGTGCACACATGCACATTTCAGGGGTGCAACAGGGTGTCCTTTTAACACCCTGGCACCCTTGAAATTGCATTCTCAATTTGCAATTCTCTAATTGATAATCGCAAATTGAGAATGTCTTCCCATTCATTCCTATGGGCCTCTAGGCCCATAGGAATGAATGGGGAGGTATTCCTTAATTGCGAATCGCAATTTGCGATTCGCAATTAAGGAATATGAAGGATTCGCAAAATTTATTGCAAATCCTACATACATAGCGTTTTGCGATTCTCAAATAGCGATTCGCAAAAATTCGCTATTTGATTATCGCAAAAGGACATTTTGATACATATGGCCCCTAATCTCTTAACTCCCTTTGGCCACTTGTCACCTTTCTTTGTTCTCTTTCCATTTGCACTGTCAATTTCACTTGCATTTGTTTCAGTGCTTTCTCTTGATGAATCCCTTTTCCTTTTTTCTTTATTTTTTCAGGGATCAATTCATCATCAGCATTATTTGTGACAATATCACCTTCTTGAGACCCAATAACTTGTGCCCACTCTACTTGTCTCTCAGCCTGACCAGGAACATTTCTCTGCTCACTTTGTTCTTCTTCAGTGAGCTCTTCACTTTCAAGTGGACTTGGGACTCTTCGGGTATGGCTAGCATGAATCCAATTAGGCAAGCCACCACACCTAACAGCAGTTGTCACCAATATCATTTGATATGGACCATGCCATCGAGGTTCTAGGCAAGGTTTTCTTACATGCTTTTTGACTAGCACCCATTCACCAGGGCATAGATCGTGACCCTGTTCTTGCTGTGCTGTTGTTGAAACTTCTCCAACCTGGTGAGACACAGAACGCACCACATCAGCCAATCCTTTACAATAATCCAGTACCAAATCATCAGTGATGTTCATCAATTGATTTGCTGGGACTGCTGGCTGTCTTATAGCCCTTCCCATCACAATTTCATGTGGGGACAGTCCTGTTCTTCTGTCTGGGATACTTTTCAAGCTCATTAATACCAATGGCAATGCATGAGGCCATTTTAGTGTTGTGGATGAACAAACTTTAGCTAATCTAGATTGTATTGTGCCATTCAACTGCTCAACTACACCTGAAGCCTCAGGTCGGTAGGCACAGTGTAACTTTTGTTCAATTTGCAATGCTGCACAGATCATCCCAATTATTTCAGTATTAAAGTGTGCTCCCCTATCAGATTCTAATGAGACTGGGAAACCGAACCTAGGAATGATCTCTCTAAGAAGCAAATTAGCAACTGTTAGACTGTCATTACGCCTTGTTGGATATGCCTCAACCCAACGAGAAAACAGACAAACAATCACAAGGACGTATTTTAGCCCCTGACAAGGAGGCATTTCAATAAAATCTAAGTGCATTCAAGTAAATGGACCTGCAGCTTTACCAATTAGTCACATGCTAACAACTGTTTTCCTTCCTGCATTTTGTTGCTGACAAACTACGCATCTTTGACAGAGACTTTCTGCAATAACTCTGAATTTAGGGTTGAACCACACTTGTTTGAAGAGCCTGATCATAGCGTCTCTCCCTATATGTGTTGGTCCGTGGTAAACCCTAGCCATTTTTGTCAACAAGCGTTCTGGCATTACTGGTCTTCTATCAGTATAGATCCATACTTCATCATCTGATCTTTGTGTGCAAATTGATTTAAACCACCCTTCCTTCTCTGCATCACTCGCTTCATCTTGTAATATTCTTACTTCAGCCCATGTTTCAACAGATGAGAACATCAATTTACATTCTGTTTGATCAATTTGTTCTCTTGACTGCTCCACATTAAATGAATATGAATTTAAAGCACAAAAACGTGCAATTTCATCCGAATAGCAATTGCCCACAGTAATGTATTCACAACCAGATCTGTGTGCTGGATATTCCACCACCCCAATTTGTGCCGGCAATTGTAGTGCCATCAGTAGATCCTTTACACACTCTCAGTTTCGTATAGGTGAACCCGAAGAGGTCAAGTATCCACGTTCAGACCACAACTGCCCAAATTCGTGGACAACCCCAAAACCATATTGACTGTCCGTAAATATGGTTACTCTCATTTGTTTTGTTAAACAACAGGCTCTTGACAAGGCTTTTAGTTCAGCCACTTTTTCTGAACTCGCTCCTTTCAACCATGAA
Source organism: Calotriton arnoldi (assembly GCA_963921515.1). Classification (NCBI taxonomy): domain Eukaryota; kingdom Metazoa; phylum Chordata; class Amphibia; order Caudata; family Salamandridae; genus Calotriton; species Calotriton arnoldi. The sequence continues at coordinate 476,175 of CAWUFW010013035.1, read as the reverse complement.
GCTTCAACCACACTCGCCACTGTGCATTGCATATGCAGCTCGTAAACATCCTTCTGAATCTCTCAAACATGATCCATCTACAAACAGTACAATATCAGATTTTGGCAATGGTGTATCTTTGATATCAGGCCTTGGTTTTGTACACAATTCAGTCACAACCAGACAATCGTGATCTGCTTTGTCCAAAACAACTTCACAGGCTGGAGTCGGTAACAATGTAGCTTGATTCAGACTAGTACATCTTACTACTGGTTTGGATGAGAGGCAATATGTAGACACATTAAATTGGATATGCAGCAATATACCAATAAAAAGCATTAGCACATGAATATTTTCTGGTCTTTTATTCTCTGTTGCAGGATCGCGTTCTGACAAGGTACCAGAAAAGCCAAATGAACAAACGCTAGATCCGAATAACTGTGGGACAGTAATGCATATGATGGAAACTTGCAGTAATGATAACTTGTCAGACTCATACAATTGTGCTACTGTGGCTAACATGGCGGCAACTTCAAGTGTTGACAACTTAGTTATAAATTTGTCTGATTACCCCTTGAATGTACATGAAATTAATGTATTGAATAAAGGTCTTGGATTCTGTCCAGTGTATGGGGGTTTGTTTACTGATCTACATGTTGACTTGTTTAAGTTTGTTAGACATGCAAAAGTTAAATGTCATTTTGCTCTTAATAACTATGAGCGCTCCATACCTCCAGTTTCCATACCACAAACTGATGTCACCGTTTCACACGTTAAGAATGTAGCCATGTTGCTTTCGTTAGACACTGACAATGAATCCTCATATGAACATGTGCTAGCAAGTTTGAACATTGCTCAAGACTACACTTGCGATAGTGGTCTTCATAACAAAAGCAAATTTATGCCCCAGGGTGCACACCTCAATACCTTAGATGTATTTCATGACTTGGTTACAAAAGAACTGTACAATCTAGAGGACAAGTACCTTAGTAGATCCAAGAAGTACACGCCAGATAATCTGTCATCACTTGAGAGAGCTGCTATGCAAAATCTACGCAGGAATGGTGAAATAATAATACGAGAGGCTGACAAAGGAGGAAATGTTGTCGTTATGAACAGGACTGACTATGAAAAGGAGGTAGAAAGACAACTAAACAACACCGCACATTACACAAAGCTCAGCTATAACCCTTGCACTGCTGCCACCATCAAAATCAACTTACAACTAACACATTGGAAGGACCTGGGCCTCCTATCTGACACAGAACATAAATTCATGACCATCAGTAACCCCAGATACCCTTGCATTTATCTGCTCCCTAAAGTACATAAAAAAATGCCATTCCCACCGGGACGACCGATCATCTCGGGTATCGGATCATTGACAGAGGCACTTGCTAAGTTTGTAGACACCTTCCTGCAGCCACTAGTAACTAATCTACCCTCATACATCAGGGATAGCACTGACCTACTCAACAAATTCACAGACCTGGAATGGGATGACAACATGTGGCTTGCCACTTTAGATGTAGAATCCCTATACACCTGTATCAAACGAGAACTTGGGGAAAGAGCCGTAGACTTCTATCTTTCCACCAGACATGCTAGTCTACATGACCACAATTTGATGCTATTGGAGATGATAGATCTGATTCTCGATAATAATTTTTTTATGTTCAACACCACATGGTTTAAACAAGAGCAGGGGACCGCCATGGGTTCTAAATTCGTGCCTTCGTACGCTAACCTCTTTATGGGGTGGGTGGAGCGCACCCATGCGTGGTCCACAGAGGCCTCAGAATGGACTAAACATATCCAATTCTGGGGCCGCTATATCGATGATATCATCATCATCTGGACTGGAACTGGCACTGAATTGAAAGAATACCATAATTTTCTCAATGGCAACACACTCAATGTCTCGTTTACTCTTGAAATGTCTCAAACTAAAATTAATTTTTGGGACTTGGAACTGTATGTTCAAGGGGGTACCATCCACAGCACACTACATAGAAAAGAAACAGCTGTTAACAGCATTCTGCATTTTACTAGCTCACACCCTCCCTCCACCAAGAAAGCTATCCCTTATGGGGAACTACTGCTTATCCGCAGAAACTGCAGTGAGGAGGTCAACTTTGTCGAACATTCTAGAAAGGCCACAGACAGACTCAAGAGAAGAGGCTATGATGCACATTTACTTTACACAGCTGTCAGCAAGGTTCAGACCACTAAAAGGGAGGACACTTTGAACTGTAACAAAAAGAAACGTAAACAGGAAACCCAGAGATTGTCATATATCACCACCTACTCAACACTAAACCATGAGGTCTTCAAGTCCCTGGGTAAACATTGGGCCTTACTGAAAGGGTTACCGGGAATTGGCAACATGATTACGGAGAGACCTTCTATGACTTTCAGGAGAAGCAAAACTATTAGGGATGTGTTATGCCTTAGTTACACCTTACAGAACAAACCCAAACAGGACACATGGCTGAGCAAACCCATAGGATTCTATACATGAAGCACCTGTAACATCTGTCACCTGGGGTGCAATAGAACGACGATGTTCAGTTACAACACCAGTGCCAAACACAAGATTGAACAGTTCATTAACTGTCTTACCATGTTTGTTGTCTATGTAATTATCTGTGGTTGTAACAAAATCTACTTAGGCAGTACAACCAGACAGCTGAAGGCTCGCATTCAGGAACATCGAAGAGCTGTCCTGAATGGGGATAACTCGTATGCGCTTGTCTCACATGAGTGTAGAGTGGGTGTTAACCGGGCCAGGTTCCAATTTCATGGCATAGACACCATCACCAGCAACATTCGGGGCGGGGACAGGGCACTTATGTTGAGACAATTGGAAGCCAGATGGATCTGTACGCTACGTTCCTCAATACTGGGTCTCAACACTGACAGGGAGCTACACTATTTTTTGTAAATAGTGTGGCCATTTGTTTATCTGAACTAACTGTGCATATCAGATTATTAACACCACATATGGTAATGTGTCCAATGATGCATAACTAATTCAGTATTCTTTTATGTAATGTGTCCAATGATGCATAACTAATTCTGTATTCTTTTCCATCCATCGTTTGGCTTGTCCTTAGTTACTCTTTATCTGTAACATTGTGTGCCAAAACAAGTGTTGTACGTTTTAAACATCATCTTTTGCACGCATTTGTTTCATGACTTCAGACTATGTGGATAACAGTAGATGTGCCCTTTGACCTGTAGGGCGTTAATTTATTGTAATGTTGTTCCAATTGTTTATCAAACATTGCTCTTGCTCTCCTGTGTTTCTAGTGCATATTGCACTTTACTGTGCATCTTTTCAATACTGCTCTATGTCTTACTGTACTGACCTCTGTACTTTGTTAACTGTCGGGCTACTTCGCAATGGCATTGTAACCATACTGCCATTTATGTAAAATATTAGTCAATATCTGTGATGTCTCCTATGTATTTACAGTTTCTTTTCTGTTCCCTCTCTGGATCTTACTTGCGTATTGCGTATAGTGGATCTCACTCATAAATAGTTGTGGATATTTGTTGCCTGCTGGTAGCTACTACCCATAACGCATTCCATTTTTCTATGGAGGACCCTCTGTCGTCCCACTTAGGTTCTTACCCACACACAACCTCTGGACATTATTATTTTGCTCCTCATGTTCAGGCATGCTCTCTACTAGTAACTAAGTCTCATACTTTTTTCTGCCAGCATTTTCTGCTATTAAGCTACTTTAAGTTGTCTGTCCTGACTGTCGCCAATTTTACACGCTCGCTTTCCACTTATTAGAATTTTAATATAGTGCTGCCTATTTTGGTTATTAGAACCACCCACTGCCATCGGAGTAAATAATTCACTTTACCACTCTTCTTAGTTTAATTTTCTCCCGGTTACGTTGTTTTTTCAGCCGGAGTCGCTTAAAATTTAGTGAGTCTTTTTCACCTAAAACTCACTCGGTTTAGTTTATGTATTGGAGCAGTTCGTTTATTTTGGGACACTATGGCCATTCAGGGCCGAGGTGCAAACACGGAAGCGAGTTTTCACGATCTCACCTTTTGCGGTCTAGTTTTCACGTAATCTAGTTTTTTCGTAGTATCTAGGACCCCGGAAATAAGTTGTGTACTCACATCCTGTGGTGCGGTCTAGTGTTCGGAGCTCGCTGCTCATTGGCAGATGCTTTTTAAATGTTTCAGCAGGCCCCTTTTTCATTCTCTCACCAATCGTGCTGACTTTAGGACGTTGCTTACGGACACGGCTCCCAGCTTTCGGATGCGGCTAATACCGTTTTCAAGTGACCTTTGTGTGTTAACTGATGGCGCGATGTGCTTTAAGGGCTTTTTTTTTTTGGGTTATGTGTACTCAACTAAGCTTTGATTTAACTTCCAGGGGGTTTTAACAGGTTACGTAGCTTTGCTTTAATATTGTGCACTGCGTTATAGTGCTTTGTCAAACGTACCGAACTTTGGTGCCTACATGATTTGACATACGTTAGACTCTCCTCTGCCTCTGGTCTTACATCGGTTATTTTTGATTATGGCGCTTTTTACTTACTGAACGCACTAGGATTTAGCGCTTCCTTAAACGTAAACGTACAGCGCTTTAGTTTATTACCTGACCCGGCATATGCCAGATCCTCCCGTGCCTCCGGCTTAAACATGGTGCTTTTTTATTTATTTTTTCTGATCTCTTACTTCATATTTAATCTCAGTAGGCGGGCCGTTTATATTTGTATGCGGCCTCATATAAAATGTGCCTGCAGCCGTTTATTTCTCAAACGTTAATGACTTGTTAACTGCGACGCGTGCGCCATTGCGGTACTTTGATTGTTAAACATATGGGTTATGCCACCGAGGACGTGCCTTTACGGCCACTTGGCGGGAAGTGCATTTGATCATGCATTCCCTGGCTAGCACAGACTGTCTATGCTCACAGCTTATCTTCAATCAGGGAATCAATCAATCAGGGAATTGTAAGCGCGCTACTCACCCGTGAGGGTCTCAAGGCGCTGAGGGGGGAGGTCCGCAGATCTGTTTAGCCGAAGAGCCAGGTCTTGAGGGTCTTCCTGAAGGTGTTCAGGGAGGGGGTGCGTCTGATGTCTGCCGGTAGCTCGTTCCAGGTCTTGGCTGCAATGTGAGAGAAGGATCTTCCGCCTGCTCTGGCTCTGTGGATGCGCGGGGTTTCGGCCAGTGCGAGGTTGGAAGATCGGAGGTTTCTTTTGGGTACGTGGAAGTTGATTTTGTCGTTGAGGTATTTGGGTCCATTGTTGTGCATACCCACTTAATTTAATTTTATTAAATAATTTCTTCACAGATAATACTGCCAACAAACATACCTGCTGATCTACGCTCTACCATGAGCTTCATCAATGCATTTTAGGTATGTCGAGCCTTTCTCATCAGTCTTTTTTCTTGCTTTTATAATTGGTTGCAGGCACGTTCATTTGTACATATTTTTCTGGTATTTTTTTAGGATTCGCTTTAATTTTGTCTTCTGACATACACGCCAGAGGACACGTTCTTTGTCTAGAATATTTTGGTAAGCTAGTTTGCTAGCTACATTGGATCTTTTTGCACATGGTTTTGGGTAATAAGGCAGCTCTCTTCCCTCTTTTTGGTGTTACTCTTTTATGATGCTAACTTTTTGCCAACTTTTGCCCTGTTTCTAGTGCCTCACATCCCTTTTTCACGGGTGAAACGCTTAGCTCACTAGACCTTTATCCTTTATGATTCACGTGTTCTCTTATATCGTGCACCTCCTTCCCCCATTCTATTCTGGCTATTTTTGATTCTCTTATCTCTCTATCATGCTTTATCTTTTAAAAACTCACTTTCTTCGTTTGTAATGTAAATGTCTTTCTTAAAAAATTGGTCTTTTTACCGCTTATTTTTTAAATATCCTTATGTTATATGCCATTACAGCCCTGAAGAAGCCCATGTTTGGGCGAAACGCGTTGGCTGGCTGTTTCTTATGAAGTGCAACAGAGAATAAAAGACCAGAAAATATTCATGTGCTAATGCTTTTTATTGGTATATTGCTGCATATCCAATTTAATGTGTCTACATATTGCCTCTCATCCAAACCAGTTTCTATAGTTATATTTGTGATCTACAAGCAGCAGATCATTTGAGGTGGGCAATATCGCATACTGTCGGTGACTAGTCCTGGTGGTGCAGTCCTCTATGACCCGGCTGCTTTCAAATTCTTTTTCTACATCTTACTACTGTAACATTCTCTGCACCCAATATCACTTGTTCATATTTTGTTAACTGACTGCTTGTCAAATGCTATGTGCGAGTTCGTGTTAACAAAATCACAACTGAGTGTGGTACATACACTTTCAAAGGATGACCCATAACAATTGATTCATTCTGTTCAAGACTCACGCATGTAGCAGCAACTGCTTTTAAACATCCTGGTAATGCTGCAGCTACAGGATCCAAAGTGGCGGAGAAATATGCCACTGGTCTCCGTGTTGTCCCATGTGTTTGCATTAGAACTGACAGTGCGCAACCATCACGTTCATTACAAAACAACGCAAATTCCTTTTCAAAATCTGGCATCTCTAATGCTGGTGCTCGACATAAACTGTCTCGCAACACAAAAAATATTTAAATGCATTCATCATCAAGATGTATTGGATCTGTCACATCTTTGTGAGTCAATCTCAGTAATGGCTTGGCTAGCAGTGAAAAATGTAGTATCCTCTGCCTGCAATATCCTACCATTCCCACAAACATTCAAACTTCTTTCTGTGCTTTTGGCGGATTCATTTGCATAATAGCATTAATCCGATCTTGAGAGACTTTCCTGATTCCCTTTTCAATGATATGACCCAAATAAAGAACTTCTTTTTTACAAAATTGTAACTTTGCTGGAGACACTTTTTGCCCACCTACTGCCAAATGGTTCAGTAGAGCAATTGTATCTGTCACACAATCTTTCGTCTTGGATGCAACCAATAAGTCATCAATATATTGCACTAGAACTAAGGGGCCTATTACGATGGCGGGCGGACTTGAGTCCGCCAGCCATCGTAGCGGGATCGGGACCGCCCGCCTGTACTGTGGCAGTCCTGCACCCCTAATTATGATGCGACCACCACCGCGGCGGTCGCATCCAGCAATTTAACATTGCGACGGGTGCAGCACCCGCCGCAATGTTAAATGTCCATGTTATGCATTTCCCTGCACAACGTGGCAGGCACCGCGCGGTGCCTGCCACCTTGTGCATGGAAATGTAGGGGTACGGTACCCCCCCAGTGCACAAATGGCACCCCCACCATAGACTGGGCCCGTAACGGGCCCCCCGAAGCCAGCCTCCGCCAGCCTTTCCATGGTGGTTCCACCGCCATGGAAAGGCTGGCTGACGCCAGCATTGTGATCGGGTGGGTCAAACGTTTTTTAAATGCTAATTTCTAACTATAACGTGCCTGAAACCTATGGTTTTTTAAGTGAATTTTAAAGGTTTTTTAAATGCTAGTTTCTAACTATGCCTACAGAGGTAGTACATGTGAAGAAAGAAGAAAAAACGCACAGAAAGAAGCAAAAGAAATGCAGAAAGAAGCAACAGAAGTCCACAAACACGAACAAAAGTGCAGGAAGAAGCAAGACATGTGCAGAAAGAACCAACAGAGGAGCAGAAAGAGGCCTTGTTGCAAAATCATCCTGTGCCCACAACTTTTTCAGACGGGTACTGGTGGTAACTGACTCTGACTAACCAGGCCTAGAACCAGTGCTATGCTAAAAGACACTTAGAATACAGTGAAAACACCTACATACACTAGGGAACACTATGCGTTGGGGTACCCCTGTGATTAGCATGACCTCCTCTGTAAGGCCTTAGTACATAATAGGGCAGGGGGATTAAAACTACCTCTAAGTCAGAGGTGCAGAAAGATGCTTCTTTAAGTAGTAGTCACGTTTGCAGAGTGGTGGAGAAAGGGTGCTGGGCGTCCAACCAACGCTCAGGAAGTCCGCTGCATAGGACTTACAGGAGGTACCAGGAGGGATTCTTGGCCTCCAAACTCCCTAAGGACTAAATTGGACTTCATCCCCCATCCCGTAGTTTGCCACGAGGCACGTTTGCAGAGTGGTAGAGAAAGGGGGCCATGGCCTCCAAAGACGTCTTAGCAATCCCACTGTGTGGGACTTACTGGAGGTAACAAGAGGGTAGTTGGCCCTCAAGGACATCCTTGGGGGCCAACTTCCCAAACTATTACCTCCAGTCAGTCCCACACAGCAGCACTGGTAAGTACTCGTACCAGGCCACGCCCACTTTGATCACCACTCTACAAACGCGCTCCCTGGCACGCTCTTGGATGGGGATTGAAGTCCCCTTCACTGCTGGGGGTCCTTTAGGGGCCAACTAGCCTACCTTTTACCTCCAGTAAGCCCCACGCAGTGGGATTGGTGAGAGGTAGACAAAGGCCATGCCCCCTTTCTCCACCACTTTGCAAACACGCCCCCTGGTGCGTTGTAAGTTGGGGGATTAAGTCCCCTTGAATCGTGAGGGTCCCTGGGGTCCAACTAGCCCACCAGGTACATCCAGTAAGCCCACAGAGCTGCGTTGCAGAGAGGTGTAAAAAGGGGCGTGGCCTGGACCACCTCGCTGCAACGCAGCCCTGTGGCGCTTACTGGAGGTAGCTGGTGGGCTAGTTCACCCCCAGGGACCCTCAGGATTGAAGAGGAATTAATTACCCAACTTTAAACGCGCCACAGGGCGTGTTTGCACACATGTCACCTCAGGCCCCACCCCCTCCCTTCACCAGTGTGCAAACGCACCCCGTGGTGCATTTTAAGTTGGGGGATTAAGTCCCCTTGAATCCTGAGGGTCCCTGGGGTCCAACTAGCCCACTAGGTAACTCCAGTAAGCGCCACAGAGCTGCGTTGCAGAGAGGTATAAAAAGGGGCGTGGCCTGGACCACCTCTCTGCAACGCAGCCCTGTGGTGCTTACTGGAGGTACCTGGTGGGCTAGTTTGGCCCCAGGGACCCTCAGGATTGGAGAGGAATTAATTCCCCAACTTTAAACGCGCCACAGGGCGTGTTTGCACACATGTCACCTCAGGCCCCGCCCCCTCCCTTCACCACTGTGCAAACGCGCCCCGTGGCACATTTTAAGTTGGGGGATTAAGTCCCCTTGAATCCTGAGGGTCCCTGGGGTCCAACTAGCCCACTAGGTAACTCCAGTAAGCGCCACAGAGCTGCGTTGCAGAGAGGTGTCAAAAGGGGCTTGGCCTGGACCACCTCTCTGCAACGCAGCCCTGTGGCGCTTACTGGAGGTACCTGGTGGGCTAGTTGGCCCCCAGGGACCCCCAGTATTGAAGGGGAATTAAGTCCCCAATTTAAAATGCGCCACAGGGCGCGTTTGCAGAGTGTTGCTGGGAGGGGGCGGGGCCTCAGGCACGATCGCGGTCTTTTAAAAAAAAAAATTAAAACATTTTTAGAAGGGGGGCTGTGGGGCCCCCCTTCTTTTTCCTTTTTTTGGGCCCTGGGGACCCCATTCCCCAGGGCCTGACCCCTTTTTAGAATTAAAAAAAAAATCTGAACGGGAAGGGGGCCGCATGGGCCCCCCTCCCGTGGCCAATTCCGGCCCCGGGGACCCCATCACCCGGGGCAGGGCCACCTATTTTTATGTTTTTTAAAGAGGGGGGCTGCGTGGCCCCCCTCCTGAGACCTCTATTGGCCCCGGGGACCCCATCCCCCGGGGACGGCCTTTTTTTTAAAACATTTTTTTATTTTTATTTTGGGGGAGGGGGGCCACATGGCTCCCCTCCCGGGCCACTTCTAGCCCCGGGGACCCCATCCCCCGGGACAGGCCCTATCTGTTGGGGAGCCCCAATGCCCCCACGGTCCCGCCGGCTCCCCGCGTCCTGCACGAGCCGGCATTGCTGTTCCACATGGGGAGCTGCTGACATGCAGCTCCCCGTGTGTAAAAGCAATGTGGTTTGGATTTTGGTCTTTGGATTTTTGTCTTTGGTTGTCCGTTATTACTGTCTTTGTCGACATGCATCCTGTGACGCCATTCGAACATTATAGTGAGGCGGATGGCGAAACGCGTCATGTTTGCTCCAAAATAAAATGGATGGAGAGGAAAAAATCCCTGAGAGTGCTTTTTTCTTGAAGGTAAACAAGCAAGAAAAGTGAGCAAGGATATATATATATATATATATATATATATATATATATACGTCTTCCTTTCGCTTTCTTTTTTCTCTCCATTCTTTGAAGCAGTCGTACTATGAAAAAAACAGTTATATTTTCAAACAGAGAGATACATAAGAACTTTAGATGCTATATTTGGATATTGTAAATAACGTGTATTACCACAGAAAAAACCTAATTGGGCTTACAAGTGCCAAAAAATGATTGGTACAGTTAAGGAGTGCCACTTTTACTAGTAAGCAAAATGCCTTGAGTGGTTTATAAGAGATAATACTTTAGTGATAACGCTCAGATACATGTCAGATACCTTAGTAGAGCAATGTGTTATAGAAAGCTCTTCCTTTCCAAGACTGATGACCCAGAAAGCACATAAAGAAAATAGCAGCCTATATAAGCCTTCTTTCTCTATGCCTCATGATTGTGGAACATGCTACAACTGCAGCTCAGACTCTACCCATTCATGGATACCATTTAGGAGTTAACAGGTGTCACAGTTGCAACCCCCTTGCTTCTCCCTTGCAACCCAGCCCTTAAAGCTGTCAAAATAATGCCATGAACCCACATCAGAGCTCTGTCCTCCATTGTTTTCTTCCCATTTTTTTCATTTAAATAATAGTGAATAACAACCTATTACTTACCTTAGTGTAATAAAAAATGCTGCACAATGGGAGTTGTAATGGGCAGCTGAGGTAAGTAAAAATTATTTTAATCTATGTTTTGTGCATGCCCGTGGATAAGAGTATGTTTGTGAGAGAGGGCTTGTGTATGTGTGATCATGAATCTGCTTATATGTGTAAGCATGTGTGTGTGAGACTGAAAGTGATTGTGAGTCAGTGACAATGAGTGAGAGTTAGTGAGGTTGAGTGCCTGTAAGTGAATAGGGGTAAGACAGAGTGAGTGAGAATTAGTCTGTAAAAGAGTGCCTGCAAGTGAGAGAATAAATGAGTAAGAATGTGTGTGAGGGAGTGTTAGAGAATGTGAGTGAGAATGAGTTTGTTGCTTGATTATGAATTTACCTTGAAAAAATAAAAGACAAGAGGCGTTTGGCAAAACAGGAACAGCTGATTTAATTGAATATTTCAGCTGGGAGTACAGCTTATAGAAACCGGTCTGAGAATTGTCTCAAAATATAATCATCCAAGCAATTTTTATACACTTTTAGGTGCCATAAAAGTACATCAGACGATCCTTGTTTGGTACTGTATATGGCCCTGTCTGTGGAGTCAAAAATAAAAGGTCACTGATTTCAAATGCAGGTGGGTCTCGACCTTGAGTAGGCATAATGTGGGCCAGTGTGCAATGTGTCAGGATGTGCGTCATGAGGGGCACATGATCACTGTGTGTACTATGTGTGCTGTGTCCAGATTCACTGTGTGTTCCTAACTCCATGTGGCATCTGACTTTTTGGTGTTTTTGGAATGGGCGTACCCCTCTGGCCATGTTTGCTTTATTGGGGCCAATTTCCTAGGACCAATGTGGTGTCGCTGCACTTCTCTGGGGGATGGACCTCAGTTTTCTGTTCATGCGTTTGCCTGCCGGCTACATGCCATCCTACCTGTGACCTATCAATCAGTTACCCTGGGCCTAGGTTGCAGAGCCTGCCTGATCATGTATTTCTGAGCTGGGGTTGATGAAGAGTTCATGACGGGCAAATTTGATAATAGTGATGCAATTTCGATCGTGAATGTGAGTGTACTATTATAAGCATTAGCATTGTTTTTATCAATATCAACATTCCCAACTCTAGTTGAATTTTCAACTTCATTATCTAACCCATACTTCATGGCAGTCACATTATTGGGGACATGCTGTTCTTCTGTTTTAACTAATACTATGTTCCTAATTACTTGCAGTCTACCTAATTTGAGGATTGCGTTTTTACAGCAGGAAACCCCCAAATGTAGTAAACTACACAAGTACAATAAAAATATGAGAATGGGAAACAGTGATGTGCACAGTCCGGTCAACCACCGGGGGAGCCAGGCAAACCTGTTTAGATACCATGCCTGCTCAGGGGCAACTCCCTCCTCACGCATGTCTCTTTCTAAACAGTGCAGTGCTTGAATGGCAAGAGTCAGAGTTCAATTATCCAGGTCGTTACCCTGGATAAACATGCAGCAAGAATCTTGGCACACCCCTCCCTCCATTGCGGTCTTTAAGTCCAACACATATCGATATTGCATCACCATGAGGTGGATGGCTCTTAGTTCTTCCTTTATCGCATTAAGGCCGAGCTCAGTGCTGTTAATCATCTTGAGCAGCTCCCACCTGGTTATCGTTAGCCAGTGGGCGTTCGCTTTCATCTGCACTGTGAAATTGTGTATGGACGTACCCTGCGTTTATTTGTGTGTCACAAAGCAGTCTGAATTCATCTAGAATGTCCTTGTACTGAGCCCAGTCAAACTATTCAGCAGTTATTTTCTCTCGCTCCTGATGTCTTCTTCCTTAGCCAGTGTTGGTGTGTATGGTGATGAGGGAGTAGAGGCCACACCATCCAGGGATGAGCTGACTGATAGCAAACTCACCACACTCCCAGTAGGTATCCATCTGCATGGAGGTGCCCCATTGCATGCCCGGAATGTGCAGCACTGTACCACTGTTCTCATTAGTTTCCAGTGGAAGGGTTCCTTTTCCTCTGAAACACAAGGCATACAGTGTAAGTTTCCATACAATTAAGGGTTGCCCCTTCCCTTCTAACTACTCATATCTATTACCCTCAGCGTCCCAGATTTCCTGACATGGGATATCTATGCTGTTGTTTAACCCTCCCCTACGAGACTCGTATCCCTTTGTATCATTGAGGTTGATGGTTCTACACTAGGGTCCATTTGCTATTAAAGAGGACAGCCCCAGAAATGCTAAGGGTCACCCTGAGACCTCAGATGGAGGCAGGAGCGGACGTGTGTGTTCATTGGTGTAGCGGTTTAGCCACCTCCAAGATCCTCTTTTCTGGAAAGTCTCGGGACTACACAGTCCTCTCCTATTGTACCCCTCCTGCGCATCCTATGTAGCTCTGTTTGAATGTTGCTGGGCTCAGTGAAAAGGTACAATGCTGTGGGATTGATCTTGTATCGGGTCAGGTTCACTACTATGCTATGGGGCTCTACTCTGTTGGGTTATATCTTGGCCCTACTCTTACATACATAGAGGTGGAGAAGACATTTTGTTTCTTTTGGGGGCTACCTCTTGGGACGAGTAAAGCCTGTCTGTGCCTAATGTGTGCGGTATCAGCAAACAAACTTGACATGACCTGGCTGTTGTCTGGGAGCCCATGATGGTCATGTGCTGATACCACATGCTGTGTAAGAGGGCACTTTGTATAGCATGTGGAATGCTAGTGTTGGATTTGGCGTAGTTATAAGTGATGTAGAAGAGGTCCTTACGTAAGCACAGTGATAGCTTTGGGGTAGACTCCATCAGACTAGGCAGGGCTTTAATGATGAATGGATTAAGCCTGGGCGGTGAACTCTGCTCCGTTCATGGAGTTTGCAGAGTTTTCTGCACTCCGCACTCCGCGGAGCTCGCAGAGTGCAGAAAACTCCATTCCGCGTTGGGCAGCGGAGTATTTTCCCCGCGCGCGAGCGGTAAGTTCGCAAGTGCGAGCGGTAAGTTCGCGAGCGCGAGCTGCTGCTCGGGTACAATTTCTACCCAAGCGGCAGGAAGACCAGTCGCGAACGGCAGTTCGCACTGCACTCCGCCACTTGCGGAAATCAGCGGAGTTTTTTTGTCACTTTGCGGAGTTCCGGGTAGCGAAACTCCGCGAACTATGCCCAGGCCTGGAATGGATGCGAAAACACCCATACGCAAACAGAGGGTACATAGAAGTGCAACAATACATAAATGATGGAACATTGCAGATCTTGGGACTGGATACAAGGGAGGTGTTGGTCATCCTCTGGCAATTGAGAGTGTCTTTAGTCAATATGTTTGAGCCAAAAGTTCACTGTACAGTTCTTGGGGGGCGGTTGTCGTGGAGGCTTCAGCCATACATTTTAGAGGTGGACCCATGTATTTTTCCCTTCCACCTTGAGGGCGGTTGGTGTTGTGAAGACTACACGATATGGCCCTTCAAATTTGCCTTGCGTCCACTTCCTTGCAAAGTTGCGGATGTGACTTCCTGTCTGGATTGTGGTGCTTGATATGGTAGCTTTTGGGGTGGTGCACTTGGAGCTCGGGTGGTGGACCTGCTTAGATAGGAATCTGGCAGTTTTGGCTAGTTCAGAGAGGTACAAATGCAATTCATCCCCTAGTGTGTCATGTAGTTCCCCACTTTTCAGTCTACCAGTCATGATCTAGTGTGGTGTGAGGTGGTGATCGCTGCTGGGTGTGTTTCTCAGCATAAATAAGGCTAGGGGCAGACCGTTGAGCCATTTCTGCTTATTTTGGTTTTCAACAGGCCATTGAACCTCTCAACTACGCCATTGCTTTGGGGGTGATACACAGAAGCCAGTTTATGTGTTATTCCTAAAAAAGTGTAGACGTGATTAAACATGGAGGTAACAAAGTGCTTTCCGTTGTCTGACCGGAAGACGTCTGGCACCACCCATCTGGTTATTACTTCCCTGATAAGGAACGTCGCCGCTGCCTTGGCGTCGCAGTGAACGCAAGGACCATCTGCAATCCACCTAGAGTATGGACAGACTACAACAACTAGGTATCTGTAGTTAGCACATCGATCATGTCGATAAAGTTGATGTGTAACACCCTGAAAGGTCCGGTTCGTCTTGGGATGGCAGATGACACAATCTTGAGTGTAGGTTTGGGCGAGTAAATTTGACAGATGGTGCGTTTAAATACCTATTCACCGTTTCAGCAAGGTTGAGGATAAGCCAGTTGTGTTGGAGTTCCGCTATCATGTTGACTTTTGCTGTATGTGCTGGTAAATGTAATTGAGGCAATGCTATGTGGACTAAGCTCTGAAGCTTGACGGGTCTCCCTGTGAGTGTGTTTCATTATATGAGGTTGTGTGCAGTTTCAGTGCAGTCCCTGGCTTCCCATCACTCCATCTCCTCAGGCAATGCCATTTCCTGTAGCTCCCTCAAGTACAACCCTGCTGTCTCTGTATAGGGCTTGTCCTGCAGGAATTCTGTCTCTGGTGCCTGTTGTAAAGGAAGCACGTAGGTCTCTTTGATCATTCCATAAGCTGCCCTCTTCGCAAACTGATCGTCTAGTGCATTCCCCGGGGATACGATGTCCTTGCCCCCAGTGTGGGTGGCGCTCTTTACCACAGCCACAAGCTTAGGTAGGGTCAGTGCATTGATTTGTAACTCTAGGAGATCCCTTTGTGTGACAGGTGTGCCATCTGATATTAGAAACCCTCGCCTTTTCCACCTGTCTATGCTAGAGTGCACTGTGGTGGTGACATAGGCAGAATCTGAATAGATCATTACGGTTTCCCCCTGCTTTGGGCAAGGGCTTTGATCAATGCTGTCAGTTCTGCTGCTTGTGCTAAAAGGTGGGGGAGGAGGGTAAGCTAGCGGTGACCTGTAGTGATTCTGAGGGCGCATGGCTGCGGGCCATCACTATGGCTGCACCTGTGTGTCTTACCCCAGTCTCTTGATCTATCATGGAGGAACCGTTGTTAAACAGTGCCTTACTGTCTAGAATGGGATCCTCCTCTGCCAGGCTAATTCCCTCAGGGGTGTATGTGGCATAGTCATGGATCTCCTCCTGAACCTTGTGAGCTAAGAAGGTGGCTGGGCTCCCTAGATGGCACTTTATTATTTTTAATGATGTCCTGGAGAGCATCAGCTCGTAGCCAGAAACCCATTGTGTAGTTAGTGTGCTCTTGCTCCTTTGCATGACCGCAAACACTGAGTGTTCTGCACACAGTGTCAGCGGCTCCCCATCACAATGGAGGTGCTTTTGTCAATGGCAACGGCTGCTGCTGCCATGGCTTGCTCGCATGCAAAATGACTCTGCTGAGATAAAATCCTAAACTTACTACTTTTGGTATTCACAGAAGGCATTTAGTAGTAGTAAAGTTAGGACTCCTAACTTTACTACTACTAAATGCCTTTTGTAAATACCGAAAGTCATAAAGTTAGGATTTTGTCTCAGTTTAGTAGTAGCAAAGTTAGGAGTCCTAACTTTACTACTACTAAATGCCTTCTGTGAATATCAAAAGTAGTAAGTTTAGGATTGTATCTCAGATTAGTTCTGTGAATCGGCTCCAGAGTGGGCAAATGGTGCATTTTCAAGCAAATTTGAGAGAGCAAGAAGGTTAATAATGCAATTGTGAAATTGTAGATATGACATCAATAAAGAGATCTCATATGATAATGGCGTAGGTAGCTGTTTATTCAGTATAACACTGTCTTATGGCTGGAACATCATCAGAAGTTAGGCATCAGATAGTCTTAGACATGCCATTTGCCACTAGTCATTATTCTTAAATTAGGGGCATAATGTTATCTCACAGTTTATATCACATTAAATGTTTGGTTTGCATATATTCCCATTTTTATAAAATTCAATTAACCCGAAATAATTATGACAGTCATGTAAACCCTCACAGTGCATACGCTACATTTAGGGTTAATAATCAAAAAACAAGTACTGCTAAACAAATTGTCGGTTTTGCACTTATCAATTGGTGCGGAGGGCGTTTTGTCACATGTCAAGCAGTGCAAATGTCAGCAGAAACTTTCACCAGTACAGTTTTCAGAAAAGCACACTTGTGTGCCTTGCCTGCTGCCCAGTCTTCAGCTATGAGCAGGGCTACTGGAATTATGCAGCAGAGAAGGAACAAATTGTGCAGACAGGGTTGACTAAATTATGCAGCAAGAAAAAGCAAATTATGTGGCATAAAGTGGCACATTTTGTGATAAATTGCCTCATTATTCTGTCAGTTTTACACTTGGTAACACTGTCTGGGAAAATATTTCACCGTGTTCGTACCAATTTTATACAGTAACTATCAACTGGAAACCGACCAGTCAACCATTCCGAAGGGCCTTCAGGGTTTCAAAAACACATGTCCTGTGGTTTTAGTAACTTTTGCTGTGTTTGAACTAGAAACATTTTTTTTTTAAATCTAAAGATTATGCAGCAGATGATGGATTATTTGGCAAATGCCACAAACCCACAATAATGCAAAAAAAACCAGTGCAGCCACAGAATTACATATTTCCCGTGGCCCTGGCCATAAGTCTAGAATGTTCGATTAAGCTCAGCACAGACCAGTGGCCACTTACCAGAGAAGGCATCCCCCGCTGCACCGATCAGAACGATCCATGCCAGGGAGGTGATCCATATGGCACCACCACGAGGCTAGAGGGTGACCCTGCGGCCGTGCCAGGCTCTCTCATGACCAGAACTGTGTGATCCTGTGCCCCGCTATCTCCTGTGCCTCTGTTTTTTTACCTACAGCAGTAGGAGCTGCTTAAAAATGGACTGCATCTCAGTATCATGCATACCTAAAGACTGGGCAGACAGGTTGGGGGAACCAATCTGGGCTGACAGGAGACCATGTGGCTGAGAAAATACTGCTGTATTACAAAAGACTATTTCTCAAGAACAATTACTTCCTGCTTCCCATTAATGCGGTTTCTACCCTCAGGCTCTTGTCATTTATTTCTTGCGTTGGGCAACAGAGGGGGAGTGTCAGTGAAGTTGTTGCAACTGTATTTTGTCCGAATATTGTGTTTTGTTGCTGTCTCAATGTGCTATATGAAAGTGTTGCTATTTTTACAATCGCTGGGAAGAGACTTAATGGCCAAACTTTACATGACCATTCATTTCTTAGAAGATGGGACAATGGCCTTCTCAACCCCTAGGGTTATCCCTTCAAGACGCATGTCTTTAACCTGCCCCCATCAAGCAGACAGGCCGTTAGAGTGGCACCCACCGACCTGACGGCCTTCACTAACACTGTCCTCACAATCATTGCTAATGAAGTGGAACTGCTGGGTAGGAACCTACAGCTGCCACGCAACCTAGTGTTCTGCAGAGAGGTCTGCCATGATATGGAACCCCAAGGGGAGGCATTGCTTTGCTTTGAGGCCGTTGAGGTAGAGTCCCACAAGAAGACGTCTGGCTCACTTTCATCTCTCACTAGCTACAATTCAGCATAATATTATTCTCTAGCCCTTTCAAAGATCCCTAATATAAGTGGTATCCTAAATAAACATTTCTCTGTGCTGAACTGTGATATTAATCATGGAGTTATTATGGAACTTCAGCAATACCACTTATTGTGATGTCATCAGGGATTATGTCAATGTATTAAACCCAGATCTGTGACTGGGGGTGAATGTTCGCATTATTCAGCATTCTGTCCATCGTCTGTTCTTTTTGCTTTTGTTGCCCTAAGTGGGAAGGGTATACCCAGACTCGGGTCCTGTGCTCACTGTGCCACTGGATTCAAGCCAGCCTGGCTGATGAGGGGTGATACCCCGAAACTGGTCCCAGGATGCTTGTTTCCTTTCCAGAGAGGACTGGATTGGCAGTTCAGGCTGGACTGTTCCCATGAGTGCCAGGTTCAAGATTTCCATCCATTATGTGTTCTTTTTGCTTTCATCAGGAATCATGTGACATGAATTCATGTGAAGAATCACAGTCACTTCCTGTGATATCATTATGTTCAGAGGGTGTGTGATGTCACTTCTGCGACTGCAAGAATTTTGGTGAATTGACGTCCATATACCCATCCACACCATTTCAGAAAACAGACAAGAGCCAACATATTCTCTACAATTCAACAACCCATCAACTCTTTCCCTATGGCCTTGGCTCTTTACCCCAGGGGAAGCAGCCCTCTAGTTCTCTGTCATCCCAATATACCACCCACTTGTTCTCTACCTAGGAGCTAGGACCAAGAACAAACTACCATGTAAATGACGTTTTGTGCATCCTGTTACCCTCCACACTTGACTCTATGTAAATCGCTACTCTCCCTCTCTCCAAGACCATTATATTCTTGTAACTGTATTAGTATGTAAATGGCCATGCTGGCATCAGGAAAACACTCAAGCATGTGTCATATTCTTGCCACTACGTAAAGTCTTTGTTGTCCCTTTTGGCCAGGTTTATATTGTATAAATACCCAAATAAGACAAAATAAAACAAAATGTAGATTATCATATGAGACAGGCCCTCAAATGCTGATGTCGTTGGCTTCAAAGAGTGCCTCCAGTTCTCACGCAACAGGGTTAGCAAAACTTGTTTGTAGATCAGGAGACAGGGAGTCACTGGAAAAAATAGGAATACATCTTTTTAACAGCGTCTGTCCTCTTTAATAGTTGTATTTAATTTGACGTGGCATGAAAGCTCCACTCAGCTATGAAGTAAAGAGAAGTGGATCAGCAATAAACAATTTTGTGGTTACTGCTTGTAGAGCATTTTAGTAAAATGGAAAAATACCTGTCACTTCATACTAATGGCTTTCTAAAGAGCTGTGCAAATTAGACCATTGAAGGCTGCTTGAGGATTTGGAACCTTTATCTTCGTTATTGTCAGTCAATATGAAGCGCATTCCGTTACATTATTTGGGTAAACAGAGTGTCAGCCTTTGGTATGATATGTTATGTTATGTTATCCTATGTTATCTTATGTCATTGTATGTTATGTGCTTTGGAGACAGAAGCCATAGTCTTGATGTGATCTGTGACTAAGCTGCTACAAGGCTCAAATATTCTGACCCTCCAAGCTAAACTAATTTCTACGAGGGGTCCTTGTGCCACACTTGGTAGATTTACTCATGCAGCAATCAGCAAGACCTTTCTCAGAAAATATGCATGTGATATATGTGTAACAACTAGCCAAATCACATTGGAGTTAGGAAATGAAGACCATACAAGGTGCAAACCAAGTTATTTAAAACAACTAAAATGTAACATGAATTCTAAAAAGATAAATACTGCTCTACATGAAAGTGAAGAAGGTGTGCAATATTATCCTATGGGAAATTACATAAATGTAAAAGTTACAAAAACTGCGGTTGACTGTGATATTGGCAATCTCTGTGGCAGATACAGTTTGGTGGTTGGATCAACTCAACATTGGACTTAGAAAACTCTCTAGAGAAAGATCATCTTTAGCAGAGCAAACCTGATGACTTATGCTGCAAAGGGCTCCATGTGGTTGAATACAACAATCTGGCTGTCCAATGGTAGACTCAAAATTCACACACGAAAGCTAAGAATGGAAAAAACTTTAAAACAGCATAGGTTGCATTTAATTGATGGAAAGCTAGCAAGTTTCCCAGGGGCTTTCAGTCAATAGATGTTTGTCAATGTCCAATTTTTTCCCATGAGTTCTAGTAGTCCTGTTCTCTTAATGAAAAATACTCTAATTTTGATGGCTAGCTCCTCAAACTTCAGTCTACTTTTTGAGCAGTAGTGGTATCGCCAACACGACCAGTCCTCCAACAATCTAATGAAGCAGTAGTTCAAGAAGTGCAGGCAACCCCTCTTTTCAATAGTACCTACCAGACATGCAGGAATTCTTCTCTCTTCCTAAGGCCCAGAAAAATGTCCATCCCCGTACTGGCTCAAACATGACATTTTAAAAGGCAAATGTCAATAGTCATTAAATCTAGCCAATCATAATACAAGTGCCAAGCTAGCTATCTTTACCTTTGCAGCAAAGATATGCATTTCCTTTCTTGTGTTATTCCTGTGAAGCAGCAAATCTATTCTGGAGTTCCAGGCACCAAAAATCTAAAATTGAAAATCCCTTACTCACTTGTGCTCCAGCACACATCTGGCCCTCCTAGTTCAGCCTCCTTGTGTTTCAAAGGAAATCTCTACCCATAAACTTTATTTTTATCTTTGGCCTGCTCTATGAATGTGGAATGATGCTTCAGAACATGTTCAATTGGATGTGTTCCAATTTGTAGGCCCAAGGGAAATTGGCTGTCCCATTCTGGGCAATTTATGGCCATTCCTTCAAAGTGTTAGTTGTAATGCAGGAGCATCAAAAGGAGTGAAGGTCAGTTGCATACAGAATGCCACTCGGCTCAGGCAGAATATATTTCATATCTAATAACTGCAATTCAAAGTACTGTGCATTCATATATTCTGACATTTCCATCACCATCAATGAATAGCAAAGCATACAAACATGTACATATAACAGTGGGGAGAGGGACCACCTACAGTTCTGGACTCAAGTTACTGGGGTCACTGGATGCATGTTATTGTGGTCATTATGAGCGTGCAGAAACGCGAGCTGTCGCGGAGACCGCTGGGACCATGTCAGTCACTCTTCTCAAGGGCCACCCTACAGGTAGGGTTTTGTGGGATTGGGGGCATGGAATCGTCGTACAAGACGAGGAAAATGTTGAAATGAAGGCGGTTCCCAAGAGCGCTCTGATATATCAAAACCTTTCCAATCTATCAGATAGTGTAGTCTCCCCTGATGCATTTTAAATCCAGTATAATATTGTTGGTGACCGTTCACTAAAATTGGAGGAGGCGGTGAACCTTTTCGGGTATCAGGATGGTATTGATCATTAAAACATGGAACACTGGGTGAAGTGTGTACTCGTTAGGTAATTATAATCTCAAAGGGAAGGGATTCAGAACTTCAGTGATGGGAAAGGGTCGAATGAACCAGGGCTGTGGTTTTCATGGGCCATCTAAATTTAGATTTTGTGTGGATAACCACACAAGTTCACCTGTTTTATATGGTGGTTCTGGGGTTCTCTGTTTATCAGCCTGAGTCTTCATGGTTTGTTTTGCTTTGTTAAACTTCTCCTAGCTTGTATATCCTGTTATTTTTACAAACGTTCAGTAACAGATGGCACTAAAGTTAAATCATCAGGGTTTGGTATGGGGAGTGATTGTGGGTAAAATCCAGTCATGAAATAAAATGGAGTACACCCTCTGGCAGAATGCGTGCTGTTTATGTAAATTCTGCTAACACTAGAGCTTGATCCCACAGACTAGTGATGTTATAGAGTTAGGATTAGATGTATTGTTATAGGGACTGGTTGACCCGTTCAGTCTGTCCATCTGTTTGAGGGTGGTAAGTGTATGACAGGGCCACTTCGATCCCTAAGGATGCTCAGAGTATTTTCCCAAATTTTTAACTAAACTGAGCTCCATGTTCAGAAATAATTTTTGATGGGAGGCCATGCAGTTTCATAATTTGTTGAAGGAAAATGTCACTGAATTCCTGAGCTGTGGGCAAACCTTTTAAAGGTATGAAATGAGAGATTTTGGACAGCATATCCACTACCACCAGGATTGTGGAATTTTTGTTTGATTCTGGTAAGTCTGTGATGAAGTCTAGGCTGATTGTGTGCCATGGTTTAGGAGGTATTGGTAATGGTTGTAACAGGGCGAAGGGCCCCGCATGCTGTGTTTTATTTTGGCCACATACTGGGCAGGTGGAAACATACTCTTGTGTGTCTTTTTGCTTTTTTTCCCACCAAAAGCTTTTTTGACAATTCCCAAATGTTTTGTGTACCCCGGGGTATCCAGTTAGAGCAGAATCATGGTTCCACTTTATTACATGTTGTCTCAGATCCTGGGTTGGAATGTACACATTATTGGCATAGAAGAATAAATCTTCTCTGATGATACACTTCAGATGTCAAATCCAGTCTTGTGGAGTTAACTTCTTGAGTTCTTTTTTTACAGTAGTCATGAAAGTATCCACCTCACTTACAGCCATAATTGTTTCTGGAAGAATAATACTAGGAGGGTTGTGTTCAGGACCATTACCTAGCAAATGTCCTAGCCTAGAGAGGACATCAGATTGTAGCTGTTTGGATCCAGGAAGGTAAGTGATGACAAAGTCAAAGGCACTGAAGATGTGTAGCGAACACATTTGGTAGGCAGTGAGTGCCTTAACAGAGTAAAGAATTGCAAATTCTTGTGATCAGAGAAAACTGTGATTGTGTGTTTGCCCCTAGTAAGTGGTGTCTCCACTCAACGAAGAACAACTTGATTGCTAACATTTCTCTTTCATCTACGGTGTTATTTTACTCTGCAGGAAGCAATTTTCTTGAGTAGAAGGCTATGGGATGGAGATGACTATTTTCTGGATCCTTTTGGGACAACACTCCTCCTATAGCTACTTGTGAGGTGTCAGGCTCAACAAAAAAGTGTTGATCTTGGTCTTGTTGTTGAACATTGGTCCAGATGTAAACCTGTTTTATATGATTTGAAAGGCTAGAGCTGCAGCGTTGGACCAACCAAAAGGTTGCCCCTTTTTTAAAAATTGTGCTATTGGGGTGACTATCTTTGAAAACTGAGGTATAAACCTTCTTTAAAAGTTGGCAAATCTGAGTAGCCATTGTGCTTCTTTTAATGTGGTTGGAGCAGGTTAAATCAGAAATGTCTCCAATTTCGTAGCATCCATTGTGATTTCCCCAAGTGACAAGTGGCAACCTTTTTGTCAAAATTGTTGTCCCTTTTTCAACTGTTGCAGGCGCTAAGAGGAACGCATGGTTTTACCTTTGTTTTGCGTGTTGCGGCCTGCGGAACTGGAATACCAGATTTTTGTCTTTTCTCTATTTCTCCTCTTTTGCAGGGAACCAGATGCAGATAAGCGTAGCGGAAGTGGAAGACCTCCTTGTGGGTCCCGGAACCCAACATGATGTCGGAAGCTGAAGGCATGTCCGGGAGATTGCAGAGCGACACCAGGAGCTCAGGAAAGGATCTTCAGCGGATGAGGCTAAGCGCTGAGGCTGACAAGTGTGGGGTTTAAATAGGGTGCTCTCCATGTGTTTACCAACACACGTGGAGAACCATTAGCAAATACTCCACAGGAGCTGATGGCACGTGGCTCATAACTCAGCTAGAACTGCTCACATGTATGAGGCAGTTTGTACAAGTTGGAATCTGGTTCTTTCGCTCGAGCCTACCACTGCTCCCAGGGATTTTGAGGAAGAGTTTAATATTATAGCAAGAAGCAGCGAGGCTGCAATTCAAAGTACTGTGAATTCATATATTCTGACATTTCCATCACCATCAATGGATAGGGAAGCATGCAAACATGTACATTTAACAATGGGGAAGGGGGGCACCTATAGTTCTGGACTCAAGTTACTGGGGTCATTGGATGCATGTTACTGTTGTCATTATGAGCACACAGAGGCTAGAGCACTCGCTGGGACCATGACACTTAGGTTACTCAAACACTGCAAATGTGGTTGTAAACATATTTTCCAATTGGAGGTACAAAGTCTCAAATGTAATGTTGCGTAAGAGTTATGTCCTGCCATAAACATTACTTGGAAAACATATAGTTCCAGATTCTCAAAGGTTTAGTGTAGGATTAGCATTACTTTTTCAACACAAACCCAGCGCTAAACCTGTTTTGGGATTGGGAACCAATGCAAATTAATATTTGCATTGGTTTGTATGTAAAAGTAACACAAAGCAGCATGAAACTCTGCTTTGCATTACTTTGCATTAAGGGGGTGTTAACATAGGTGGTACATGGCTGTTCCCATGCAACCACCTATGCTTTTTGATGCTAAACCCTATTCACTAACACTGGTAGGAAGGGTTTAGAGCTAAAAATAAACACTGCTGAAAAGCAGGCGTTGAACGGAGAAATGTTTTCATTTCTCCATGCTTTTCTGACTTTTGCATAGGTGATGCTCTATACAGCAC
Source organism: Calotriton arnoldi (assembly GCA_963921515.1). Classification (NCBI taxonomy): domain Eukaryota; kingdom Metazoa; phylum Chordata; class Amphibia; order Caudata; family Salamandridae; genus Calotriton; species Calotriton arnoldi. The sequence goes on along the minus strand of CAWUFW010013035.1, from coordinate 451,449 downwards.
ACATACAAAGTAGGAACCACTTTTAAACTTGTTTAGGCATAATATTGTGTATAGGAAGGGCACCCTGCCTGTGCAAAACACATGCTAGACTCAGGCACACAACCTTGCACTATGGCGCTAAGTTGTGTGCCTGGCTCACAGCAGCTGAAATCAGCACCGACGCTAGGGAGAGGGGAGGAGAGTGCCATATCTCCATGAATTTGGTGCTCTCCTGCTCTCTCCCTGTCATGCATTTTTGGGTGCTGCGCTGCGTTATCTGACAGCTTTCAGAAACTGAGCCATAGTCTAAATTTACATGTTGTACTTCAGAATCAGATGGGACAAATGTATCCTTCACAGATGCCTTCCTTGAGTGGCAACTCTCAACCTAGAAAAAAACACCTGTCCTTTACACAGAGCACATACAGGTGGGTCTGATTAGCAGTTTGTAGCCATTTTAGAGGTCAAAATATCATCTGTCAAGGTAAAACAAGGGAACAAAGCAACAAGTGGATTTTCTCATACTTATCACATCTAATTTATATAAGGACAAGGCTCATTAAGTGAAACTGTAATGTCTGACACCTGATCGTGCATAGAGGTTACAAGTACAAGCTTGATTACCAAAAGGGCAGCTCAGACTTGTTGCTAGTTTTAGTAGTGAAATCCATTACACATTTGATACATTATGCACTTTTCACAACAAAAAACCTATTTACATCAGTTCTTTAAAAAATGTTATATTTACACCAGTTTAAACAAATCTGAAAGTCATCACAATTCATCACATAAGTTATGTAAGATTTCCCAAAAATTGGAAACAACAAGTGTGAGAAAGTAGCTTATTATTTGGGGTGGACCGAAATCCACCAGAAGTAACAAAGGCATTATCTTGTTAGGTACAGTTAAAGGTTTCAGTATTATAAAACCTGAGCTCAACCCTTGGAATCTATGACATAGAGCAGACATGGTTAACCTAGGAAACAGCAAAAAAGGCAAAAACATAGCACCATCAAACTCCCACTCCAATCTACAAAGATGCAGTGAAATTTAAGGACCAAAATGACACCAAAATAGCAAAAATCCAATAAAGAAAACTGGAGAAATCATTTAAAAAAAAAAATAAGAATAAATGGTGACAAACCGCTCAAAGAGCAAATTGTAATCAATGGTCGTGAAAGACGGGCACCTATATGTGATTTCAAACTTACTGCGATGGAACGAAGGTGAGGTACGCCAACCAGTTGGAGCTTTCATCATGGTACTTTTTCTGAAAGTCAAAATCCTTGTACCAGTCAGCCTTGCTACAGTGAAAATAGCTTTTGGGTGATAGTTACTAAAAGGACATCTTAACTTAAAATTTCTACATCTTCTACTTTTAAATATCACACACCCTGCCTTGTGGCCTACAAGGCAAGGTCTACATATGGGTGACATTAATATTTAAAAGAAAGGCTTTCGCCTTTCATAATGGATTTATTTTTACAGGCCGGGCTGCAGATTTTAAACTGCAGCTACCAGGCTACATTGGTAGGCCTGGAGTCATGTTTGTCTATAGGTGATGATTAACTTTCCATGCACTGGGCGTATTTTGGGACCCACATTATGGCCTTATCATAATCTTAAATATGCCAATTAGGAGTTAGCCAATTTTAACATGTTTTTAGAGTCAGAGCCTGGTTAGCAGTGTCCTAATACACAGAGTCAAAACACCAGCAGCATTTTCATTGAGGTCTAATCCTACAACTCCATACTCACATATATAGCTCTTAATGTCACATCTGTGGCCTCTCCAGGAGTTCTTTAATAGTATGTTGTATGTGCCCACTTTGGCTATACTTAACAAGTTCCAATATGATATTACTCTTACGCAATATTTAAATACAATACGTGTATGGTCCAATGCTGCTGCAGTTTTAGCCAATTTTTCAAGTGAACATTTCAGCCTCTTGCATTCTAGTAATCGATTTATGGTCTAACAGTTCAGGATCCCACAACAGCAGACTCACAACTCCCTACTTTTATGCATGCAATAGCATTTTTGATAATCTATGTTTGTGTTTGCTTTGTCTAGTGCTCCTAATGCCATTCTATTTCATTCGATGTCTAAGTTTTCCTGATGTACCATTTGTTTAGTTTGAAGGAAGGTCACCCAAGAGAACAATATTTAATCACATTTTGTAGTGGCAATTACTCTATTCTCCAAATACATTTCTGCCTAATGTTGTTTTTTTCCAAAGACGATCACCTTGGTTTTGACAATGTTGTTTTACAGTACAGACTAAATTTAGGTGATATCGTATGCAAGATTATATGTGAGTAACGTCATTCAGAACTGTATCATCTGCATAGTAAAAGCTTTGAATTACAATCTGATGCAACTCAGGCAGGAAACACTGTCCCAGATGTACCAAGCTGATGACTTGTACGTGTCTCGGGCAAGACGGTAAGTGCACTCCAGTATGCAATATTTATATCGTGTGCAGTGACTTATTTGTGTTCATTATCAGTCATTGTGTGGTGTACGTTCTTATTTGCATAGCAGTTGTGTCAATATTTTTTAAATGTATGCATTTTTAATGTATGCAAACATTTTTAATCTAGGTCCGCTTCGGTCTAATTACATTAATTTCCATCACTGGAGATTCAATAAAATCAAAACATCTGATCTCATGAACTGATTTTCTGATTTCTCCTGTTAATATTATTGTGAATATAAGAGCCCTCTACTTTATTCAATGGATTATTACCATACTTGTTCCATTAGAAAGATACTAGTGTACTGTTTTAGAAGTATTTTCCCTAAGGTTATATATTGACAGTAACATGACCAAGATTCTTTTAGAGCTCATTGGGCCAGATGCTCCAAACTTTTTTCGTTCGCAAATGGCCCAATTCATAGAATCAGGCCGTTTACAAGCGAAAAAGGCATTTTTCAATGTACAAAGCCCCAATTTGCAATTCGGTAACCTATTATCAAATCACAATTTGGATTTGCAATTCAGTATTAGGATGGGGCATATTTAGAGCGTCCCTTCCTAATACCGAATCACAATGGTATGTGTGAATGTTTTGCATTTTTCATTTTACCACCTACTTTAAGTAGGTGGTAACTCATTCTTAAATAGAAAGGGACCCAAAGGGGTCCCTTCCCCTTTGTAATTGTTTGTACAAATATTTTTCAAGAGCGGGCAGTGGTCCCATGGACTGCTTACTCTTGAAAAATGAAAAGAAAACTTTTCATTTTTCTTTTTGAAAAACATCCCATTTTCCTGTAAGGAAAACGGGCTACATTAAAAAAAAATTGCTTTATTGAAAAGTAATCACAGACATGGTGCTCTGCTGTCCCCGGCTGGTCACCATCCCTGTGATTTTTGCGATTCCCAATGGGTCACAAACCAAGACCTACCTCATGAATATTAATGAGGTAGGTCTATTTGCAACCCACTGGAATTCGCAAAATGTTTCAAAGACACATTTGTAAGTTGGTGTTTGTGATTACCAAAGAGCAAATCACAAAAATTTGCTATTTGGTAATCACAAACCATTCCCTGCGTACATCTGGCCCATAATTACATATCTCTCTCTTTATTCAAGATTTCTTCACATAACAGTATTTGAGTCATAACTGTCTTGAAAAGTAAGCTTTTTCAGGGTCAAATGTATCTCTTGCAATAGCATCTCCATAGTATTTACTCCTTTCTTATTATCTGAGCTACTTCTATTTTTTTGAGACTCTTCGCAGCTTGCAGGGTGAGCCTTAAATATTTCTGCACTGATCAATGTTTGTCTTTCCTGAATAATGCATGTTTTCCTTAGTTGTCGTTTCCTAGTTACTTTTATAACGTCTTCATCACCTTTGAGTCTGCTCTTCCCATTGGAGCTATGTAGGAGGTACCCTATATAATCTATCTGTGAAAATGTGTAAGCAAAAGGGTTCAGACTCCTTTTGGTGCATTTTGGGGGGCATGCGTCATCCTCTTTCCCTTCAACAAATTTTAATATTCCAATCCCTTTCTTTGATGCCTTCATTACTGTTTCAGTTTTCTTGCTTTTGTTTGTCTGTAATTGTTATTCCTTATGGCTTGATTCTGTGAATTACTGAAACGTGGATAAGTCTTCTTTTTTTCTTTAGTAGCCTTTCATCATCTTCCAGCACATATTATCAGAGATATTCTCACCCTCCCCAAACACCAGATAAGGGATATCTACGAAGTTTTCTTTTACATTTCTTTTATTAATTATTTGGGGTTACCTTGATATTATTGTTCATACTGTCTCCATATTTTTCCTCTACCTTTTCCACCTGGATTATTTCTCATGTTTGGTGTTTTAGCAGCAATTTCTAATTTGGGACAAACCAGTCTGATGTTAGATTTTTCAATCTGTTCTTTAGGAGTATCTCTTCACCTATGTTCCATTGTAGTATTTCATCATCCACCTTTACCATATCTACCCAAAGTGCGTCCTTCTCCTCACTTACCATTTAAAGTAAAATGTTCCCCTGTTGTTGTTTTCTGTCTCACTAGAACTCTCCATATTTGGGTGAGGTCTCTTCCATTATAATATGAAATAGTTAATTATTTTTCCAACAAGGACACCATAGAATGCCATATAATTTGATGATAACAAGCAAAGATAATTCCAAAACTGGATCAATTACATTATGGATTATTGCCTGTTGGAGGAGCCCCACAGAAACATATGGGAGGAAAAAATCTTCTAAGTTATTCAGAGGTGCATCAGAAAATGATAATGTCAGTCTTAGGGAGTTTTCTCCCTTGCTATCCACAATATGTTTTACCTCCCTATATGATGATCTCATAATTTTGTGGACATTTTCCGATCTTTCTGACAGTATAGAGCACATGGCTGTATCTATTGTCATAGATGAAATACTATTTTGAGAGGTCTGTGTCAAGATTTTCTATCACTAAATTTTAGTACAGAATTCCCCAGTTATAATGTATGTATTTTCAACTGTCCCATTGGTTTTATTTTATTTTTTCATCCCGCAGCGTGTTAGCTAGTTAGCTATTCTTTTACTGGGCCATTTCTCCAGTAAATGATTGACATGCTTCAACGATTGCATTATGGCCACCCTTAAGGCCAGAAAAAGTCCCAGCATGCAACATAGGACACCATTTGAAGTTATACATTACCATTTTTCAAGTTTTAAATGAAAATTATGGTACCCAGATGCTCAGGCTTCCTGTCCCTAGTGAATCTGCTGTATCTCTTATATCTTGTGTATCTCCTGTGACTCTGCTAGGCTCTTCCCCACACAAATTACCTAAACCATTCATTTGAGATGTTACTCTTGGCAGATCCTTTAAGCTTTAGACTTCCCTTGTTAAAGACGTTTTCTAATGTGCAATTTTTGGGTGACAAATTATTTGTGAATATTAGTAATTATAGTGATGCATATGACTATAACCATTAAACTAATGATCGTGTGCTTAAAACCATGTTATTATCTCATTTAGGAGTGTAGTAAGAGATGTACTATAGTTATGCCACATTTTCATGCAAGACATCATTTAATTATAATAGGTGCAGTTTATGAATTTCTATTGTTCTGCTCATCTTGCTCCTGCTCATTTCACCCGTCACAATCAGCTACCCACTGTGAGTGTTCTCTCCCCACTGTTTCCGTGGAACACAGAGTGCTATGACATAACTAGATTTTAGCGTTAGAATGCATGTATTGTGAATTAAACTCTATTGTGCACCTGATGTATCATTTTGAAGGATTTCCACTGGAAGTTCCGATGTAGACATACAGAAGAACACATTTCTATGAGCTATTGTTTAAGAAATGTTTCATATTATGCTGTATATCTCTTGAATGCAGTTACTGAGGAAGTAAGCAGAAGATTTCTCTTACCTCAGGAAATGGGCTAGTGCTAATATGATTCAATTAATATTTTTTTTTAGATTTGCCAATGCAACATAACCATGATCAATCCACGCTGAATTTGCAATTCTATTAATAGATATGCATGAATTGTGTATAAAAAACCCTGATGGTTTTGAGGGATCGGGGGTGACTTTTCATTTTCCTCCTGATACTCTATTCGATTATTCTGAGATTTTCTTCCTCACTTAGGATGCTGTCAGTACTCTTTATGAATTTGGCACTTAGAATTTAGGGGTATTTTTATTAACTGACTTGGGTTCTGTTATGATTTATGGTTCTGTATTTCTGATTCTTCATGACATTTAATGCAATTTTTCTGTACTGTTTTATTAACAATTCTGTATTAACGCTTTTAAACTGAATTTTGATCAAGAACTCAGTTCTTGAGAGGTTCCAGTTTCTAAATATGATTCTACTCTGATAAGTTTGAGTAATAGATGGGGCGGGTGGTTTCTTACCGCTAGATCAGTGAGATAAAAATTTGGGGTTCATGCAATATTGAGGTTCATGAGATTATTGGGGTTCAGATCCTACACCCTTATAATCCTTGAACATTATCAGTTCTTTGAACCAGGCAATTTTTTTACATTTCCCTTAAAGATGAAATTTATTGTCACTTTACCTATAATGGCTTTAAAATACAGGGGTCTGCAGATACTTTCTTTGTCAGCACTTCCACCTTCTTCTTTGCCTTGTACCTAAGAGAGATAATTATTGTCATTATTAGTCTCTTTCATCATCCAGTCCTCTGTGGGTAGAGTGAACATTTTTTACTTCTTAACTCTTCTAGTTTTTGACTATCATGGGCTTTATTTTTAAAACAATCACATTTTAGGGACTAGTCAAAGAACTTCTCTGACCTTTAAATGTCAATAGACCAAATGTTTATTAATGTGGAATAATGTGTAAATATATAAAAAGGAAAGATTTTAGGGACTAATTGCTGCTACATTCTAAATGTGATTCGCTTTTCCTGTAAAGATTTGTCATAGCACATAATAGTTTACATTTTAAGTGTTAAACAGGTGCTAAGCAACAAATCAACTAATCAAACCTACTACTACTGCAGGACCTGATTCTTAAAGGCAATCATAGTTTTGTGTAAGTTTACGATTGTTTGCTATTCACAAAGGCAGTTTATGAGTAGTATCTTTATGACTGCAGAGTCTACGCACATAAAAAGATAGGACAGTCCTATCTTTTTATGTGTGGAGACTCCGCAGTCGTAAAGATACTGGGCCCGATTCACAAAGGTAAACTGAGACGAAAGTCTAACTTTACGACTTTTGGTATCCACCAATGGCATTTACTAATAGTAAATGCCCTTTGTGAATACCAAAAGTCATAAAGTTAGACTTTCGTCTCAGTTTACTTTGTGAATCGGGCCCACTATTTGTAACTTACCTTTGTGAATAGTAAACAATCATAAACTTACACAAAAGTGTGAATCAGGCCCACAGCTTTTAAAATAATACAGTACCACAATAATAAATAAAGCAGCAGATAAAAAAGTCTATCTTTACAGCATCACAACACTATGCAAATGGTAAAACATCTTTAAAAAATGTTTGTGATCATTTCAGCCATGTAGCGTACAAGAACTTGGAAACCACAACGGACACCAGCTGGCTCGTATAGCTTTTACAAATTCTTATGGCATTTACTTGATCCCTTAGTTCCAGAGACCGACACCAAGGAGCAATCCATCTTGCTATAGGTTTTTGTTAGAAAGGACAGAAGAACAACAAGTGTTCCTCTGTTTCCTCAAAGTAACAGCAGACTGAGCACAACTTTGACTTGTCAAGGCAGCAAGGATGATATAAAATTGGCAAGTGGCAGGACAGCATATCTAAACTTGATGTAAGCGATTTTACATACACAAGTTTAACATAATAGAGGGAATCCTTAGAACTGAACACATGTTTATAAAGCAAGAAACTTTCATACTGACTACCGAGCGCTTCAGATGATTCACTTTGTTCAATAAATAGAGACCATTACCTTTTTTTTGGCAGTAGCAGTCAGGACAGGACTTATAGATGACTGGTTGTACCAACAATTACTCATACCTAGGTCAGTCAGAGACTGTTTAGTATGATTTAACCAAGGTTTTCACTGAATATCGGGGCAGCTGATGATATCTTTGAGACCGTCTCTGTATGGCTTCAACTCAGGGTGTTCCAGATTCAAATCCAGTGCAGAGCAGGCATAAAAACTAGCAAGGTTTATGATAGGCTTAAGGGTGAGATCTAGTCTAAAGGGCACTAAGAGCAGCACTTCTTACTTGAGCATTATATATTTTAATAGCTTTGGAAACTGGGGAAAGGATTGCCCTTTTAGCAAACCTCACTATAGCAGATGCTCTATACTTGATCAAAAAGGAGTTCTTAGAGATATGTGACATCCATGAGTTACATGCAGCAGTCTGACACCTTCGTAATCGAATTCTTTGACTTTCTCAAGTATGTTTTCGCCCAAAGTAATATTCCTGCTGTAATTCTCCATTTGTTCTAGCCCATAAATTTTGTTTTCTATGCTGTGATTTCTAGTTCTCAGAAAATAAGGAGAATGGTCCTGAAAATGTTTGCAACACAACTGAAGTTTTCAAAATAAGAAGAATATCACCAGCGAAAAGGAATGCCTGGACCTTCTGGTTGACTAGGTTAGGAGAATCATATGGAAAATTAGATAGAAAACAAATGTAATCATTATTAAACAGAAGTAAAAGGGTCAGGGCCAAAAAACAGCCTATGCAAACTCTTTTATTAACATTTATTTTGTCAGTGAGTTTGCTTGTTGGGCCCCACAGTATTTGCACATAATTATCCTAGGACATGCAGTCAAACTATGAACTTCAAGAGATCACTTGGAATAACCATGCCTGCATGAACCTCCTATAATTTAGCTCTGGGCACCAGGTCAGTGGAAGCTCGAAAGTCAACAAACGAGACAAAAAGGTCACCACAGTTGATGCTGACAGTCTTCCATTTAGTCAAGATAAAATAAAAAACCCGGTCCACAGTTCCAGTTTTCTTTCTAAACCTTGCCTGATGATGGCTCAGGATATCGTGGATCATAATCCACTCAGCCAACCTTGTAAATACTTGCTTACAAAAAATATTTTGAAGATTGTCCATAGGACTTATGGGACAGTCATTACCAGGGAGATTATGGCTACCTTTTTTGAAAACTAGGATGCTCTTGGCTCTGTTCCAAGTAGTTGGAATTGGGGCTCCAGCAGAAATCGCATTCAAGACTAATAATATAGGGGACCCAAATACTAGGATTGGAGCAAAACATATCTGCAGAGTCCATATCCAACCAAAGAGCCTTATCCTGTCTCTAAGAAACATCTGCAGCCTCAGTCTCGACCACAGACAACACAAGAAGGGAACCAATAGGGCCCTGGAGTTGGCATGTATCATCCACCATGCTAGAAGGAAGAGAATAAGATGGTAGTGAAGAGGAATACAATAATTCAAAATTGACCATCCCCTAGCTTGGTTGGATTTGAACCTCTGGGGTTTTAGCGAGATGATGGCCACCATGGGTATTTGCCAAAAGATACATGGGTTTCTTTAGTCTTAGCTGCTTCAAGGAGGTCATCCCAAAGCCCCTTTTCCCAGTTAGATTTAGTCGATCTTATGATTTTCCTAAATAGGGCTCTGGATTCAGCGATCTCGGTCCTATCGCCTTGCTATTTGGAGGTAACAAGGGCTACCTTGGCAACCCTGCAGTACAAGGTGAACCATTTCTTGAGATCTACATCTTTTAGCCAATTTAAATTCTTTTTGTAAGAAATTCTTCAATTCCAAGAACAACATATCATAAATTTAAAGGACAGTGTTTGGATTACCCAAGTTCCTCGACATCGTACCCAGGTAGTTGTTAACCATACCATACATTCTTGAGAGAACATCAGGCAAGTGCTTTTCGTCTTCTTTTTGACGTTCATGCGGTTGTTGCTTTGGCCAAAACATCAGCAACCCAGGATGAACCTAAGGGCTGTTGAACAGGAAGCAGACCCTGGGTGCTAAGAGGCAAAGGTTCATGGTCTCTCTCTTCTCTACCTATGACATGCGTGTCCTGGATCACTCTTCAGAACCTAACATTGAAAAGGATATAGTCGAGGTTACTGAACTAATTCCCCCTCCAAAAATGTTGTTGGTGTGGGAACGGCCATTACAAGCATGCAAGCCATATGTGAGACAAGTCGACCATTTGAAAAGCTGCCTGGGTTAGCTGAATTTTAGAAGGAGCAACCACATCTGAAACTCCCCAGAGTACGTCCTCATCAATGGTTGGGTGATAGCAGCTGGCTCAAAGGTCAAGATAAAGCCACCAGCAAAAATTACATAGTGTGTGTTAATATGGGCGGCCACTAAGTTGCCAAGTAGATTAAGGGGCTCATTTATGAGGATTTCCCGTAGGGCACCGCAGCAGGCCTTCCTGCTGCGCTGCCCTACGGTAAAAGAAAAGGGCAGGAATGCGTTGTATCTATCAGATACGGCGCATTCCCGTCCTTTTCCCCTGTGCTAGTGCACGATGGGCTGCCGTGCGCCAACGCAGGCACCTTTGCACCAAGGTGTAAGGGTGCCTGAGTTGCGGGAATGATTATTTCTGTGCAGGAAGGGAAACCTTCTTGCACAGAAACAATCAGAAGTGCCTTTTTCCTCTTTCTATGTGTGCTGCAGAATGCAGCACACATAAAAAAAAGAAAAACGAGGAGAAGTAAAGATATTTCTCCTCATTGTGCCTCCCTTACGCCTCCGCTGGGGAGGCGTAAGTTTTTGGCGCTGCCTCAGATTTACGATTTTTGGTAAATCTGGGGCAGTGTCAAAATGCCATGGATGTTGCTGGGAACGCCCCCCAACAACACGCTTTGCACGCCCCTTTAATGCAGAAAACTGTATTAAAGGGGACAATATTTACAAGGCAGCATTAAGCCAAAAAAAGTGGCTTAGTGTTGCCTCGTAAATATGGAGCAGGTTCCAGCGCCACGGAACGTCACAAAAAGTGACGTTCCGATGGTGCAAGGTGCCTCATAAATGAGGCCGGCAATGTAGATTATTAACTCTCATGTTTAATGCTTCTATTATAAGTGTTAATTAAGAGAAGGGGGCAATCCCAAAAAAGTAGCAAGTATTAAACCCTGGATGTCTAGAGAACCAGTAGGTAACCCTCTAATGACACATGGCAGGGAGATTTTAAACCACACTATCAATCAGCCCGTGCTCTCCCAAATGGGGAGTTTACCACTGGAATGTAAAAGTGCTTTAAAAGTCTTCTAAAAGCAATCTCCTTGGCCCAGGTCTCTTGGAAAAGACAGATCTCAAATCTGTCTATATATTTACCCCAGGAACTAACCCTCAACTTAGATTTTAGGCCACTGCATTCCAACTGAGTTTAGATGTAATGGTGTCATAGGAGACTTGGAGCTGGGGAGGGACCTCAATGCTACAAGGAACATGTTCCACCCTGGACTTAAACCTAGACGTTACTCTATGTTTAGATGCTATCAACTCCACCTCCACTAAAGGGAGGTCACTTCTGGGAGTAATATATTTCGGCTTGAAGTAACTAACACTAGGTAAATCCAAGGAAACGGAATGACATCACCTTTTCTCCAGCAGATTTGCAAGTACCGAGAAATGATTTACCATTAAAGTGTGTGGTTCACAAAGGAAAACTTACACTTTTGTGTAACGTTATCATTTTTTGATATTCACAAACAATGAGTTAATAGTAAGTTTACGACTATGGAGACTTCACAGTCGGGTCAGAGAACTCCGCACATGAAAAGATAGGCCTGTCTCAGCAGTCGTAAACCTACTATTAACTCGTTATTTATGAATACCAAAAAAGAGTAAACTTGCACACATGTGCAAGCTTACCTTTGTGAATCAGGCCCTGTTATGTTCCATATAGACACCCCAATATAAGCTAGTGTAGTCACCTAACCTTTCACCTATATTCTCCCCTACCATTACACTACTTAACGGTTCTTAGTACTGACCTTTTACCTAGTTACGGTAATGCCTAAAGATGACATGGGGTTTTCTCCGAAAAGCTTAAGCCTCATTCATTATGCATGAGGATTCTTGGAATCACAGCAGGAGAGTAGGCCTACCATCTCCTACATAATAACTATGTATAAGGGTCACTCCTTCCGTCATCCTAGTCTGACATGACACAGCGAGGTATCTTCCCAGGGGGTACCACTTTGGGTATATATACACCATATCTTGCTAAGGTAGTCAGAGGAGAAAGGGACTTCCATGCCGACACAATGATGCGAGATGCTGAGGCTCCTGCACGCAAACACTCTAGCTCGCAGTGGTCTGACATCCCTTGCGTGGTGTCCATCTCGAGACCAAGACGGGGTCCCACAGTATCTCACTTCAGGAAATGGGGTTGAATTTATCCTAGAGGGATTCTTGGATTTCACACCTACATACATACTAGGTACACTTAGGTACATCTAGTTAGGGTCGCATCGTAGGAGTACGCATTCTACTGTCATGTATTGTATATACTTGCCCGTATTCATTGTTTTAGCACGATGGTAGCAATCTACCATCTTATTACTCTGTTAGTACTTATAATCATTTATTTGTTATTGTCTAGTGGTTCTTTCAGCACACCTATTTTACACTAGAATGACGCTGGTTCAATAAATGCTTATTGAAAAACGTCCCCACCGTTTATTCTGGGTATCTCTCTGAGACGAAGTGAGCACGAGTGACAGAGCGAAAAGTAATATACTGTTTCCACGATCCTGAGGGATCAGGGTTGTCATGTTTGATGGTTGCCAAGAACTATTCTCTCCTTGGTAAGAGGGGTTTCTAATGGCACCTTGAGCAAGCTGGTATACAGGCAAATGTACCCGGTAGGTGTCAAGAAGCAGTCTGACACCAATCCTACAGTGTATGTTAGTCTAAACGTGCAGATCCTATATAGGTTTATAGGAACTGCACGACATGGTTTGGTACTTATTTAACAGTCAAATCTGAGTAGTTCAGTTGTGCTCTTCTCAGAGACCCCTACTCACATTTCCCCAGAGACGTCTGGAGTGGGAAGGGAACTATCCGCCACAGCTGAGTAGGCATATCCTATGTATTGGCTGTAGGTTTGTCTAGTTTGAAGGACAAAAAGTCCCTATTGTGCATAAAACCTTATCTCAGTTTCCTTGAAACTCTGTCTTGAGAAACCTTTTTCAACAATGACTGAAGGACTGAGGGATCAGGGTTGTCATGTTTGATGGTTGCCAAGAACTATTCTCTCCTTGGTAAGAGGGGTTTCTAATGGCACCTTGAGCAAGCTGGTATACAGGCAAATGTACCCGGTAGGTGTCAAGAAGCAGTCTGACACCAATCCTACAGTGTATGTTGTCTAAACGTGCAGATCCTATATAGGTTTATAGGAACTGCACGACATGGTTTGGTACTTATTTAACAGTCAAATCTGAGTAGTTCAGTTGTGCTCTTCTCAGAGACCCCTACTCACATTTCCCCAGAGACGTCTGGAGTGGGAAGGGAACTATCCGCCACAGCTGAGTAGGCATATCCTATGTATTGGCTGTAGGTTTGTCTAGTTTGAAGGACAAAAAGTCCCTATTGTGCATAAAACCTTATCTCAGTTTCCTTGAAACTCTGTCTTGAGAAACCTTTTTCAACAATGACTGAAGAGAACGCCGCTGGGCGAGCACAGCATGCTGTAGTCAGGGAAGAAGAAGAGGAAGGTGAAATTAACATTTCAGAAAATGTTAGAAATGCCCTTACTCAAAAGCTAACAGGCTACGGAGTCACAGCTAGGGTTGGGACAGTAACCTCCGTGATTGAGGCTCACGAATCATGTAGAACAGAGGTATTCTATTCATTGGTTAAATTCCCACAAGCAGATGCACAATCAAATACATTTCATTCTTACATTGAAGATGAAACACCATATGAATACTGTCCGTATGAGGACATTGAAGTTCCGCTCACCTACCAGGAGCACATAAACTGGTTTAAAGGTGCCCTTCCCCATACAAAAGACAAAGTAAGACTAGGTCCGCTCGGAAGAAACGGAGCCACTTGGCCTGTCCTTGTGGCTTACACACCGCATCCAGACATTGACACAATGTCAGTAGCAGACTTACGTCAACTTCATAAAGAAATAATAAAACTATATAGAAACCTAACACAGTTTGTGATGAGAACACTCACACTTCAGCCAACAAGAGCTACACAAACAAGACAAATTCAGGGTTCTGCAACTAAAATTACACCACAAACACTATACGCAGTTATGGGTAAAATGCCCGTTAATGGTGAGCAAATGCCATTCTGGAGAGCTTAAAAAATAACACAGCTAGAAGCGGTATTTCCACCCACAAGTCCTCAAGAAAAACACAGAATGCTAACAATCTGCTTGCCAATGGGGATAGCTCCCCAAATAGAGGATTGTACCTCTTGGGGTACAGTTTTCGCTGCCATATATACCAGAACTCATGGTATCCCTTCATTAGCAGTAATACCGGACGTATTAAGACAAATACAGACTGAGTATAGATCAGAACCTGCTCTGAACTTAGGAATTTGGGGGCATATTATCAACAAACCGCGATAATTATCGCGAAGCGATATTAGCGACATTTATTTTATCGCCGTCGCTAACCGGAGTTCATCGCCGTGGTATCGACGTATTAACAACGCGCCGCAACCCAGCGATAGCAACCAATCCCGGCGCAAATGGATGGCGATACATCCTGTGCGCCGGCGATAAAAAAACGCACGCTAATGACAGAAAAGTGGCGATAGGCCAAATAGCGCCGAAATCGGCCGCTAAATTGGCAGCAGGCCTGCAGGTCACATCAATCAAGCACCAAAATTCCCCATAAAAGGCCAACAAGCAGGGGAAACCAAAAAAAACACAAAATGGAGAATACACCAGAAGCCAGGATAGACATGGAGGAAGCCGGGACTAGTGCTGAGGCCACCAACAACCCCCCAGCTAGCCAGGAGGAGCAGACAGAGACCCAGGAGAAGGCCAAGAGGAAGAGGAACCCCAGATTCAGTCACCAGGAAAATCAGGTCCTGTGCAGCCTGGTGGCTGAACATCAGCAGGAGTTATTCATCAAACGCTCAGTGCCATTGTCCAGAAAAAAAGAACTATGGGAAGACATCACGGACAAGGTGAATGCTGTTGGAGAGAGGAAGAGGAGGACAGTGGATGAGGTCAGGAAGCGCTGGAATGACAGCAAGAAGAATACAAAGGAAAAAATAGCAGCCAATCGGATGGCAGCAAGTGCAACTGGAGGTGGGAGTCCAGCGCCCCAGCTGGAGCTGGATGACACGGAGGAAATGGTGGCCCAAGTCATCACCGATGAAACGGTGGTCGGAGTGCCGGGTCAGGACACTGCTGAATGTGAGCAGACACAACCACAGGGTGAGTACCAACCATGGAGTGGGTGGATGGGGGTTGATGGGCACAATGGCACCCATGCACAATGAATTGCATTGCAGACCCACAATCACTGTGTAGCAGGTCCCAGATAGCCCTGTGCATGGTTGCATGGACACAGATCACATGACTCAAGCCAAAATCTTGCAAGACACATATTCACATGTACCCAGATTTCGAAATGTGCACCGTAAAGTCGGACAAACACAGTCCAGGTACAACATCAGATTACTAAATAAGGGCAACATCAAATAGCAAAATGCAACATCACCTAGAGATGTGGAGGGCCTGCAAAATGCACACCTTGCATCATCAGAACCCATATCCAATTCAGCAGCACAAGGCTGCACTTCCCAGACACCCAAATGAGCATGCCGTGTGAATGTGACAGATCACGTGCACCAGTGAGCATGCCGACAACAAGCTCTATACACCTGCAACTTGGCGCATGTGTTTGGCTTGTGTGCAAGGTTGTGTATGGCCATCAAAGTCACCCTTGATGGCCATGCACAACCTTGCACACAAGTCAGACACATGCGCAATGTTACAGGTGTGCTGAGCTTGTTGTCGGTATGCACACTGGTGCACGTGATCTGTCACATTCACACAGCATGCTCATTTGGGCGTCTGGGAGGTGCAGCCTTGTGCTGATTAATAGGATATGCGTGGTGTTTGTCTACTCCGTCAAGCACTTGGGTCAAGTAAGGAGTCAAGCGGTCACATTCCCAAAGCAGATGGACAAGTGCACCCACCTTCCCACACCCTCTCCAACAGTCTGGGTTGTGTGCCATATCTATTTGGTGCAGGCGTTTGGGGGTGTAGTACCAGTAGCACGCTAGCTTGGTGTATGTTTCAGTGAGGCCTGTGTGAGTTGCGGTATGTCGCACCCTGTGACAGACCCCTTCCCATTAGGTGTTGGTGAGATCACGGCCCAAGTCCCCCTCCCACCGAGCACTACCAGCATGGAAAAAGTGGGTGTAGCGTGACAGGAGCATACTGTACAAGTCCGTGATCAACTCCTTATCCGAGGAGCGAGTGATCAACCACCGCTCGTACTGCGTGAGGAGTCTGTGGGCCTGCGCCTGGTTGCTGGGATGGGAGGCCCAATGGCGGAGCTGCAGGTAATGCAATTGTTCAGTTTCGGGGGGGTCATAATCCGCATGCAGTTGCTCAAAAGGGATAACCCCTTCCGTGTCATAAAGTGTGCCCAATGCACGGCAGCCTGTGCATCTCCAGATAGGGAATGATGTGTCTGCGAGCCCAGGTCAGAAATCGGGATTGCCAAAGAGGGGAGTGAGTGGGGAGGGGAATGTCGTGAGCTTGTGTCGACTGTGCGTTAGATCCCAGGCCACCACAGTGGTGTGCGCAATTTGGGATGCATAGAGGTTGGGAGGGCGTTGTGACTTCCAAAGAAAGTGGAACTTCATTAAGTAGGTACCAGTGAACGCGTGGTCCTGGAAGAGCCAGTGTGTTCATGACTCCGCCCGGCTCCATTCCACCAAATACTGCAATTGAACGGCTTTGAAGTAAAGCACCAAACCTGGGATCCCAAGGCCCCCTTCGCTGGGGGGGAGGAAGCTAACAGACTACTTCATTCTCGGTTATTTGCCTTGCCAAATGAAGTGGGATAGTTCTGATTGCACACGTTGGATCCAACCTGTAGGAGGCCGTAAGGGGAGTGTTTGGAATAGATAGAGAAGTATTGGGAGTATGAACATTATCACGGCTGCAATACGCCCCAGACATGAAATGGGATAACATTTCCAGTGTCTCAAGTCCGTGCGGATGTGGGAGTGCAGGATCCTGTAATTAGCTGCCATTGTGGCCTGTAGTGTAGGGGCCAGCTGAAGACCCAAGTACGGAACCGTGGTAGCCGACCACTGTATGGTGTGATGGGCTTGAAGTACCACCAGAAGTGGGGGTGGCAGAGAGAGGCTCAGAGCGATGGACTTTGCACCATTGACCTTAAACCCGGACGCTCCTCAGAAGAAGACTAACTCCTCCAGAAAAGTGGGCAACGACGTGGCAGGGTCCGCTAAGGTAACCAGGACATCGTCCGCATATAGGCAGATGGTGTGTGTGTCACTGCCCAAGCGTATGCCCATGATCTTCGGATGTTCACGAACTCTCTGAGCAAGGGGCTCCATATATGGAGCAAAGAGCAAGGGTGACACCGGGCACCCCTGCCCAGTGCCTCTGTGAATACGGAAGGGGCTCGATGCGTGTCCATTGACCCTAACTGTCGCAGAGGGGTCTTGATAGCAGTTGAGGATCCAAGTCCTCATTCGTTCCCCCTAGGCCAAAATGGGACATCACAGAGTCCAAGTAGGGCCAATGGACCCTGCCAAACGCCTCTTCTGCATCAACGGTAAGGAGCATGTACTCACCTGGGATGCGGGAGGCTCTCTCGATAAGATCAAGGACTCTCTCCGTGTTGTCGGCAGTTTGTCTCTGCAGTATGAACCCGGCTTGATCAGGGGTGATAATGCCGGGCTTGTAAGGGGCCAGGTGTGCTGCCAGTATACTGGTGTAGAGTCTCGGGTCTAGATTCAAAAGTAAGATGGGCCTGTACGCCTCACATTGCGACCTGTCTTTGCGCGGTTTGTGAATAATCACCAGAGCCGCCACTACCATCGAGGGAGGGATCGCCCCGCCCTTGCCAAAATAATTAAAGAGGCGGGTGAGGAGCGGGGTGATCGTGGGGCATAATTGCCTATAAAAGGCCATGGTGTACCCGTCCAGAGCCGGGGATCTGGGCAGTTTCAAGCGAGAGATAGGTGAGAACACCTCCTCTGGGCGGATCACTGTTCCTATATGTTCAGCATGAGCCTGGGAGACGCATGGAAGGGTTATCTGGTCCAGGTATGCCACCATTGCATCCCTCCCCAAGGACTGTGCATCGTAAAGTTGTGCGTAATAGTCCCGGAAGACCTCTGCGATGTCGGAGTCTTCTGTACGTGTGCGGCCTGCTTGAACTTGAAATTCACTGACCCCTTCTCGCAACCTGGTATCCCTCAGCTTGTGCGCCAAGAGCTGGACGCAATTATTGGCCCCCACGTAGAAGTAGTGGCGCAACTGCAGAGCCGCATATTCTGCCTTATCGCGGTCTATAGCTGCCAGTTGTGGCCGGACTGCCTTTAATTGGCGCCATATCCTCGGGGCTCCTTTTCGGCGATGCATCACTTCTAGCTCCCCAATCCTCTGGGAGAGATCCTCCTGTTAGCGTTAGTGTTCTGCGTCATCCGCCGAGGATATACCAATGACGGACCCCAGCACCACTGCCATCAGGGCCTCCCATCTAGTGGAAAGGGACATATCGGAGTAGTCGTTATGTGATAGGTAGTTGACTAAAGTGTGTTGTAGCTGTGCCACGATGTCAGCACGGCGAAGAAGAGTGTCCCGAAAGTGCCACTGTCGGGCATGCCTCCGGACTGGAGGGAAGGTCAATGTCAGTACCACCGGAGCGTGATCCAATAGGGCAGTAACTAGAATGTCTGTGGAGGATGTGGTGTCTCTGAGGAGCTGGGTGCCCAAGAAATAATCTAACCTGCCATAAGTCTCATGGGCGCTGGAATAGTAGGAGTATTCCCTAGACAGTGGATGGTAATATCTCCATATGTTTGTCAGGCCGAGGTCAGTCAGTCTGTAGAGTCCTGCGTGGGAGAGGGCGCCCACCTGGCCATAACGCTGCTCTGAGCCATCCAGTTCGTCATCAAAGACCAAATGTAGGTCCCCCCCATAGGGATACTGCGTTCTGAGGTAGCCGTGGCTCCGTACTAAGCTTAATGGAGAAATCTCTCCTGCCCTTCATTTGGAGCATAGACAGACCAAATAATGAGTGTGTTCCCCAAACTGGAGTTGGTAAGTCACTAATCAGTCTTTCAATTCCACTTCTTACTGCTCAACTCTCCCCTTGAAAGCCATGGAGAGCAAGATAGCCACCCCCGCAGTTTAAGTAGGCCCGGAAGAGAAGAACTGAGTGGGGAAGGCGCGTGAGCGAAGTCTGTGGCAATCCTTGGGCAGAAGGTGCGTTTCTTGCAATAAGCACACCTCAGCTCCCGAATTCACTAAGTAGGCCAAGATCGTGCGTCGTTTGATAGGATTATTCAGGCCTCTCACATTAAGAGTGATGACTCAAAGACTATAGGGTGGCATCTACGGCTCAGTGTAGTATGCAGAGGTGAGCTAGCGCCGCTGGAGTGAGGCTACCATTCCCGGATATGAAAGCACCAGTGAGGCAGCAGATGTGCGCAGCCAGGACTGGGATGGAGGGCAGGAGGAAGACAGAAAAGAGAAGAAGGTGGAAAAATAGCCCCAGTAAGAAACAAAAACTAACCAAATCCTAAAATTATCAAAACACGAACAAAGGTCTGGAGGCACTCCATCTTCCACAGAAGATTGGTCAAACGTCATCATAGGGTTTTCATGGCCCTGAACTCACCACGTCTCCACCCTCAGAACCACCCGAGGTAGAGAGCATAGAAGGTAGGAAAGAATAACAGGGCTAAAGGGCCCAGGACCATTCAGGAAGCTTGAGACCTGGTGAGGGCTTCTGGCAGTGTTTCTAGGGCCTCCCGCTGACCCTCTGCCATCTCATCAGGGTCTGGACGTTGGTGCCGGCCGAGGCGGCGCATGCGACTCTGCAGCCTCCAGCGCGGTTGTATCTCGTCAAAGCCCGGGTCCCTGGGGTCTCCTCTGTCGTCCTCCTCCAGAACGTCAATGCCCAAGAGCCGAATGGCCTCCGCCAGGGAACGTAACTGATACAGCTTGACATCGTAGTGAAGGATGATGCGGAATGAGTGAGCCCAGGAGTATGTGATATTGCGCTGGCGGAGGACCACAGTGATGGGTCTGAAAGTCCTGTGCTTCTGAAGTGTGAGTGCGGCAAGGTCCTGATAGAGAACCGGTGTCTGGTTGCGGAATGAAATGGGGTGCATGGTTCTGCCTTTACGGAGTATTCCCTCTTTGGTGCAAAAGTCTTGGACACAGACTAGTATGTCTGCTGGGGGGGCGGTGTCCGAGTGGGGCAGTCCCACCCGGTGGGCACGGTCAATCTTTAGTTCTGCGTCCAAAGGGTTACCCAAAATATGAATAAAGAGCCCACGCACATATGTGATTATATCTCCCGCCTCCACGTCAGTTCTCACCCCCCGGATCCGGACATTGTGTCGCAGGGAGGGGTTCTCTAGATCCTCCAAATGGGATTGAAGGTCAACTTGTCGGTCATGTATGCGGATGAGGGCCTGCTGCATGAGTGAGACCTCAGATTCTTGGGCGTCACTTCCGTTCTCCAACGCTGCCACCCGTTCCCCGATGCCATCCATTTCTTTGTGGACCTCCTTGAGTTCCGCCGTAAATTCCCTCTGTACCGTGTGAATATTGTCACAAAGGGCTGTAAACAGGGACTCCAGGAAGGCCCTTGCGACTGGCTCTTCTACGGGGCCACTCATGGTGGCCGGGGAGGGGCCGGGTTTCTTTGCGGGATGTGATGGAGTCACCCCCCCCCTGCGAATGTGCAAAAACCTCCTGCTGGTATTAGCTTTTCTTCCCTCCGGTGGAGGCCATGTTGCGGGCCAGGTACATGGAGCGCCAGGCGATAGAACAAGCCCGTTGGCGCGTTAGCCCTCCACTCCGGTCAGCTGCTGGTGGTCCCGGTCGTCGCACTTGAGCCCTGTGGAAGGGAGGCCCCCGGGTGCGTGGGGCGCTGGATCCGGTGGGCCCTCCGATATGTTCAGGCTGACCCTCAATGCTTGGGATGGCTGTGGCACAATATGCTGCGCTCCTGCACCACCAGTGGGCGAAAGGGCTGAGTGTAACCCCGCCCGCCACGCTGTGTGGCGCCCTGAGTGCTCGGCGTGGTGCACAGTCCTCAGTGTTCGTGGAGATCCGGAGCCCTCTGCACGCACCAGGCCGGAGCCCCAGGCCCGTCAATGCCCCGCCTCATGCAGACTCAGCCCCCGGTGCCGGGAGCCGACCCCCTCTGGGACACCCGTGGGCAGCACGGGAGAGTGGATGCCAGATCTGGGTGCTGAGTCCCACGGGTGAAATATGAAGAGCGGGTCCGGTGGGGGCCAGGGCCCAGTTCACGTACCCCCGCTAAACATCACCTTGCGTGGGATGTCTTGCGCCGCCGCTGCTCAGTGCCAATCTAGGCCACCTGGCCCCAGGCTTGAGCTCTCCGATATGCGGTGCAGGCCCCTCGAGAAAAGAGCCGCATCCAGGCGACGCGCGCTCACCTCCCGGCCGGGCACAGCCTACGCCAGGCCTCTTCATGCGGCTACGGCCCCTGCTGTGCCTCCCTGGGCTCGGCAATCCTCAGCGGTGATCCCTGTCCGGCGGGCTCGGAAGCAGGCCCCCTGCCAGTTCCCCCGCCGGTGTGGGTGTGGTTACTCCTGAATGGTCCTTGGTCTCCGCCCCGCTGGGCCGGCCGCCGCTAGCCATTCGGGCCGGAGCTCCTCCGGGCGCAGCACCCCCACTCCCCGCGGTGCAGAGTCGGTGCGGTAGAGGGCAAGTCCTCACCGTTGCTGGGAGGGCAGGGCGGCCGGCTCGGCGCTCGTCGCGCTACACACTCTCAGTAGCCCCTGAGGTCGCAGTCCGCACTCAGCCCCAGGTCGAGGCGGCGTAGTTAGAAATAGTCCGCAGCTCCGTCCCTTGCCGGGCTCCACCGCTTCGCTGCCTTCTTGCCGCTGCCCACTAGTCAAGCGGGAGACACATCCTTCTGTACACATAGCCCCCGATGTGACCCAGAAATCTCATGACCACCATGCACAAGTGTCACAACTCTGGCCAACACACATAGTCACCACAGCTTACAACATCTCTGCATTGTACATTCACAGAAGTCAAAGGCTCATTGTCTGAAAGGGACGTGGGGCAGTAAAACTAAAGCAGCAGGTGCCACTATCACACAATGCACTGCACACACATACAAATCTGAGTACATCAACATTGACTACTAGGTGTCACAAACTGCATCACTCACACAACTGAACAGAGGACAGAACAGGTAGCGCCTGTGTGTAGACACTGTCGTAAAACAACTCACATATTGCTAAAATGTAAGATGGCAATGTACAAGGACAAGCTCACATCCGTGATGCCCTTGAAATATGCAACAACCTGCTAATAATAAGCAGCACATCCAAAACTGTCAGATGGTACAGTCTCCCGCAGTCAGTTTGCCAAGTTAACTAATGCATGCACCCACATGTAACACACTGTTAAACTGTATCTCCTGTTCCAATTGCAGAGGGAGAGACAACACCTCCTGGACAGCAGAATGACCCACCACTCACGTCAGACGTGGATGATTACACCACCATCAACCAGGAGGAATTCCTCCAGATGCTGGACTCCCTTGACACACAATCTACAGGAGCGGGGCAACCCAGCAGCATTGCGCAAACCACACCCCATGCACAAACCATCCAGCAGCAGGCACCTCCCACCACAGCTGCCTCCCCGGACCTTGAGGACACATATCAGGCCTTTCACCGCCATGTGCTTGAGGTCCAGCGGGAGACGCGTGACCAGGTGCGGTTGGGGTTTGAGAGCCTGGCAGCCAAAATGGACGACATACGTGGGTGTCTGAGTCCCATCAGGGACCACATGCAGAGGATGACAGACATCCACAGGCCGCTCAATGCTCTCCAACGCTCCCTGGATGACATTGCTGTAGTCCTGACACAGAGACTGGACCAACTGTCTCAGCAGGGTGGCTACAGTAGTGTCAGCGCTGATTTGTTCCGGATAGCCCGGATAATGGAGAGCAGGGAGCGGCGTGAAGAACAACAGATGGCTGCCACGGCTGAACACCAGCGCAATGTAGCTGGGATCTACCAGGCCCTGCATCTGCTCGTCACCTCACTGCTGCCCCAAGCTCTGGCGCCAATAGTTCCTGCTGCTGGCGGCTCCACATCCTCAGCTCCGCCCCCTGATGTGTCTGTGCCTCACAGTGCTGCACCAACCATACCACCACCCACATGTGAGCCACATGACACATCAGAGGACGAAGATGATGATGATTCTGCCATCATGGTAAGGAGAACACAGAGCAAACATTGACGTCAGAAGGCCGGGCTTACCTTGGTATTCTTCTTACTGTCATGCCACCGAACGACCCCTTCCATTGTCTTCCAATGTCACCCAACACTCACCTTGGACCCAGACATGGACTTCCACACCAGCATATTTCTGTGACAATGACACTGCTAACTCCGCCTCTTCCCTCTGATCCGTCACTCCCTAAGGACTCTGTCTGCCCCTCTAACGGGCATAGATGCAATGTTGGGTTGAATGTCTAAGTACTGTCCCTGTCTTCCCCCTTTGTACTGTAAATAAATATATTCTATTCACACAGATGCGTGTTTACATGATCAATTAGGCATTGAACTTCGTCAATAATACATGTCCTGTGAATCCACAAGAAGGTCCAGCAAGGGAAATACAAGCTAGGTACATGTGTCACCTGACATGGATCGGCAGTGAGATGAGCCTGAATGTGTAAAATCTCTGTGGCCACCTTGATCAGATACCACAATCTAGCAATAGACCAACTTCCACCCACGTTCATTCATGAGACAGGCATGTGTGAACAAATGTAGCAGTCTGTTTCAGGACACAAGTAGTGTCACCCTGAACAATAGCAAACCATAATCTCCTGGCATATCTACTTACACTCAACATGGTGTACTAATCTTGTTGCGATGTTGCCCATTGCATCTCACAACCCTAGATGTTGCACACCAGTATCACATTGCTGAGGAGACCTAAGGGCACATGTCTAACATACATATATATGGAACAACAAAGTCTGCCACACTGAAGTGTAGTTCACAATGGTGACTATGGCCAAGCGTCACTCAGCCACTATCTGTGCACAAACAATGCCTGACAATCTTTGAGCCCTCTCATGCTGTGCCCACTGTGAGCATATTGGTCTGTTGAACTGCACGTGGCATATAGTCTTTTTCTGCGGCTACATTCCAAGGGTGTCATCACTATGAGTCAATGACAAAAGTGACAGCTGTGACAAGTGCCCATTACACTGTCGGTACAGGGAGCTATGCATGTGTGCATCAGACCTGTGTGCATGCAACCAAACATCAACTGTGACCAAAGCAGAACTCTAATAATTATGGCAGTCCGAAAAGGAAGATAGTAGAGGTTAAGTCAGTATACCTTACAGTGCAACTCCTAAATAACATCTGTGAATAACCTCAAAAGTAAGGTCAGAACTCATTGTCACGTAACTCATGTGATTCACAAACACTGTTGTGCCATGTGACTTTACCAATTGACACACAAATGACCTACATCTTGCATGTCATGGGGATTGAGCTGCCATGCACAGGGACAGGTAAGGCAAAGCAAGCTGATAGCCTGGTACCACGCATCAAGTGTGCCAAGGTCTGTGCAATGTATATGGACTCAGAGGCCGGAGCATCTTATATGCATGTGTCATACGCTATATGTGTTACTCGGTGCATACATCCATATCCATGATGGCTAACTCTAGCAACTTCTATGTACTCACATATCTATGTTCCAACATTGTGTAGTAATTTAGCAACCATGTGCAGTAAAACCCTGTGCGTCACACTTAAGATGTCGAACGTCACAATTAAAAGTCCCTAGACTAAGCTGTAAACCATACTTAACACTCTGTCAGCCATGCAAGTTCACTGTGCCCACATATATGGTATCCTGACACTATCCATCCTGCTAAGTAACAGGTCATGACCATAGTCACACATTCAATGATTTGCCCATTGACGGCATGAGTTGCATACAATGGAATAAGCCCCACTGCCCCACATCATCCCTGATGTAAGTGCAAACAGACCAAATATGAATAACATTATTTATTTAACAAATATGAAAAGTCTAAATTCCCTACACTACCACTAAGAACTAATCCTAACACTAAATCTAAACTAACTATTAATTTGAACTTCACTTAACCCCATACCCTAACTATTCCTAAACACGCAAAAACTGTAACGACATCAACCCCCCACCCAAAGGAAAATGAAACTTATCCCCAAATACCATATAATTTGTAGAAAAATATATAAATATATGAACTTGCACTAACTAGGCCTACACTAAAACTACTCTGCCTAAAACAAACATAACATCACTAACACTAGCCAACACTGGAACATAAACATCGGGGCAAGGGAGAAGAGGGGGGTGGGGGCCAAAATGGGGAGGAATCACTGCAGCCCAAGGTGTGTCCGGATATCATGCAGGTTCCGGTTGAGGTACAACAATTCCCTCCGTATGTCGATCAGCATTGAATTGTTCGCAGCAAGCATCCTCCTGTCCGTGGCGTCAAAAGGCTCCACGGGAGCTGCAGGTGCAGGTGCAGGTGGTATTGGCACCTGTGCGGGTGTGGTCAGAGGGGGAATGACAGTCTGAGGAGCCACACTGGGACCAGAGGGTACGGGGAGGGCCTGGCTGTTGGTTTGGCCAACGTCCTGCAATGCACTCCATTTTCCAGCCTTCCTGTCTTTCCGATACCTCCTCGCCATCTGTCGGAAACCTCTTGCAACCTTCTTCACATGAAGGTACCGGTCCTTGCCTACCTGGTAGGCATGTTGCTCCGCAGGTGTCATGTTGTCTGTAACATATAATATATGTCAATTCCAGTACATCTGAACATGTTAATGTACACCATAAAACCGTTAATCAAAGATTGATTCAACATGTGAGCCAACACACCAGTGTATCTAAGTGAAGTCCGAGACGGACGTGGTCAACCAAATATATAAGCCTGAATGGTTCACTACATGCTGTGGAGACTGACATGACAGTGCATGTCATGGAACATGTACTGTCACTACAAAATGAGACAGACACGGTCAATACATGGCACCATTGGACACCCTGACTGCGGTTGACATGTACAAATGCCTGGAGGAGGGAGGCATTTGCCCTCCAAGTACAGAACCACCCTCATCCTGTCCTGTGACACACTGCAGCATTTAATGCACAATGCACATGTGCACCCCTGTGTGTATCCCAGCAACTGTGTGCAGGTCATCAAGTCCGCACAAAAACAGCCAGTCTTGCACAAGATTGCAATGGGTGTCTGTGTGCAGGTGTGCTTGTCAATCTATAGTAATGTCACACTACATGCACAGGAACAAGACTGGGACAGCCCTACTCACACTTCCAGTCGTGCTGCACACATGGGAACATGTTTGGTGTATGACCGCTTACATTGACGGGATGCGCTGACCCTCACTCCACCATTACTATACAATTCCTGATGTTCTGCCACTGAGAGGGCGAGGCGTCATTCCACCCTAATTGTCACACATGCATGTCTTGTGACCGCTGACCTCACTCCGTAGTGAATAAGAGCATGCATGCCTTTACAACGACAACTGTTCCAATGCATTCAACATTAAACTGCACCCTGGGGTCATGTGCGTTGTGTCATTGTCATGGCTAATGTTTACACACAGATAGTGTCGTTGAGCCCTGCATTGCGTAATATATGGTACTTTGTACAATGCATACCTCAAGCGTGTGTTGGAAATGTGTGTGGAGGAATGTCACCAATTGTGTCCGAGGAGTATGTACACATGATCCATAGTCAAGCATGGAATGTCCCCACGGACACAGGCTGCCAACACCAATGCAGTGCACAAAGATGCAATTGCAGTTAACATGCACATCTTTGAAATGTGTTTGTGTAATGTGCCATTGATATGTCTGACTCTCAGCTACACCCTGCCACTTCAGTGAAGCTGCTATGCAGCATACATAAGTAAGCACTGTTCAAACATGTCTCTGAGCTTGCACCCCCTGAAAAGCACTGCATCCTTGTGCACAACTTGACACCCACTGCACGCACTGTTTACAATAAACACAGCATGTAAGTGTGCCTTCTTGACAAGGCAGCGTAACTCTACGTTGGCAAAAAGGCTACGACCCGATTGACAACACCACGTCAGTGGAAGTGACGCAGTGGCGACGTTTGGGTATTACAAGGATGCCCCTCAATTGGAATGGGTATCACTGACAGCTGATGGGCAAACTCACAACTGTGAAACAGATCCATTGGCCCACCTTTACCTACCAATTTGTAAACTAATCTGACTTACACGATGCATCTTCACATTGTGGGTAAGGGACATGCGATACACACCCATACTGCTTATCAACAAAGTGTAGCATATGTAACAGTCATCCATGGCACTGCTACATGACACTAGTATATGTCCATACTCACCAGTGGCGTGCGGGTCCCTGTATCTGTCTATGTCCCCCTGGGTTATAGGCTGACGACCATCTGCGAGACAACAAATGTTAACGTGTTGTTACCAGACGTAAGCAAACATCACATATTCATGATGAAATACATTACAGTAACTGATGATGCAACATAACTGTGGTGTTGCCTTTCATGTTGGCCACATTACTGTGACAACTTAGACTGCCATTCACGCAGGAGCTGTGAATGCAGAGCCGGACCACACAATACATTACTGCTGGCAGACATGCACATTTGAGTCGTGTGACACAATGTCAAGGCCCCATCACTACACGGACATGGGATTAAAATAGCTCTGTGTACAATTGCATCTCGGCCGATTACAACGGGCAGTTACCCAGAGATATTTGGGCTATGACACCCTGGAGATGTCCCATTTGCGGTGTGTCTTTTTGACCTCTCCAAATCATACTCACACATAAACCATGTACAGGGGCAGCGTAGCAATGGTTCCACAAGTGATGTGTGACTGCCATTATTTACACTACACTCTGCCAAGCACACAGCACACGCGCACAATGGCTTGGCTAGTACATGTACAGTCACCCTTACTGTACACATACATACATTAATGAGCACGCCGGTTTGGCACAAGTGTGCCAGCTTTGGCACAACATTGTTAGGTGTTGATCCAGCGCAGTGGGTCACCCAACATAGCCCCCTATGATTGTCGGCATGGTACTGCGTTGTGCCTCTGATGTGACCACATCATGTGTAAACACATTGCACCTCACACATCACTGATCAAATGTACATGAATTGGACCCCTCATACATGACATCCGCTGCGGGGACAGACTAGCAAGGCCACTGACAAACTGTCAGTGAAATTGCTCTGGCAGCCTCGCTGCTCCACCATTGAATGAGGCCTCCCCCAAACACATGCACTCTCTGGAGTGTGCTTATGAAGGCCTCCTCCACACGCAGGTTCACCTGTGCACCAACCCTGGTGGTCAATTTCAGCTCTGAATCAGGCATTCGGCTCCATCATTCACTCTCATCAAGTTGTTACTTCACTTTTTTCCACACTCATACATAATCTATTGTTTGTCAGTATCCGGCTTCCTGATGCGTACTCTGTATTCCCTCTCTACAGACTTTTCATCCTTCCACGCCCCTTTCCCTGCTACCGCTGCTGCCCCCGTAGACCTATAGCAAACTCCCTCACCCACATCATCTCCACGCATGCCTTTGCATCCCCCAACTACAACACACTGTGAGTCCTCAACTTCCACCTCGACAGACCACATTGCTCCCCATCTTCAGAAATAGACTAATGTAAATGGAGTGACCACATACACACACCTTGATGGACTTGAACATGCACACACCCCCATCGTGCCTTGCGACCCTTACAAATGAGTAGACGGTCACAATAAGCATGTGCTTGATGGAATGTGTCCTACAGGTGACCTAGATTACAATGTGCGCTTTACAGCGCAACATGTTTACTACCCGGTCATCACAACAGAAATTGATAACACAACTGGCGCTGGATTGCGCTATACAATAAGGGATATTACGATAGTGTATTCCGACACCTTCCCTTCTGTTGCAAACACTGTAGTGGGGAGACTAAATCATGCAATTCAAGAGTCCAGTGCATCATGCGCATGTCTTTTTGAAGACTTTAATTGTATTCACGAAATTGCAACAGGATCACGGTGTCAACACAGCATTATGACATCATGCCTTCATGTCCCACACGTCAATAGTCAATGTACGTAACAGTATTCAGGGTTAAAATAGTGTTTGTACTTACCACCCTGGATGCCAGTCATTACTCCTGTGAAGTCCAGGATGTCGGCCTCACGTGCCAGCATGTCCTGCCAGCGGTGCTTCCACTGGCGCACGTTCCGGTCCACTCCAAAGCACCGGAGCATCTGCACCCGCACCCGCTCCCAACGCACCTTCCGCACTGCCACACTGTACCCTTGAAGGATACGTCCCCCCGCGCCGGCAGCAATGGCAGGGTGAACGTAACCAGCCAAAGGAAGCCCCCAATGCCCCCTCAGACATCCTTCCGGACCTGCCCACAGCCGGCATCTCCCTGCACCCCAGTAACCCCTCAAAAAGATAAATGATAACCCCCTAAAACAACTTACGTGAAATACACAAACACAAACACACAACTAGACTCAGGACAGGAGACAGTCAAACAATTTAAAACAATTCAAAACAATTTAACTCAATATAAAACAATTTAACACAATTTAAAACAATTTAACACAATTTAAAACAATTTAACAGACACTTTTCACAGGACACAGGACACAGCAACACTCTCAGAATCTCACACCAACAGCACAAACCACCAGACACCTCCCTCAATCTCAGCAATAACCAGCAATGTGCTCAGAACCGAAAGTGAAAGTGAAGGACACTCCCCTGGTAGACAGGAAGCATGCATACATCACTTCCTGTGTGTTTGCGGCCCGTTTTTAAGTATGCGATGAATTTTTGCACGCAACTAGCTCGCAAATGTGCACATGTTGTTAGTGGATTGTGTATGCGGCCCGTTTTTAAGTATGCGATGCAGTTTTGCACGCAAATAGCTCGCAAAGGTGCACATGTTATTGCATTGTGTATGCGGCCCGTTTTTAGCTTTGCGATTGATTTCTGCACGCAAATAGCTCGCAAAGGTGCACATGTTATTGCATTGTGTATGCGGCCCGTTTTTAGCGTTGCGATTGATTTCTGCACGCAAATAGCTCGCAAAGGTGCTCATGTTATTGCATTGTGTATGCGGCCCGTTTTTAGGTCTGCGATTGATTTCTGCACGCAAATAGCTCGCAAAGGTGCTTATGTTGTTGGTGAAATGTGTATGCGGGCAGTTTTTGGAAATGTAATGTTCATCTGCACGCATTTAGGACGCAAATTGGCTTAGGTTGGTACTGTGTTGTCCATTGG
This sequence comes from Calotriton arnoldi, assembly GCA_963921515.1. Classification (NCBI taxonomy): domain Eukaryota; kingdom Metazoa; phylum Chordata; class Amphibia; order Caudata; family Salamandridae; genus Calotriton; species Calotriton arnoldi. The sequence goes on along the minus strand of CAWUFW010013035.1, from coordinate 420,908 downwards.
GTGTGTCTAGCGATGTTTTCTACTTGGCACATGTAACGTTAGACATTGCGTTTGCGTGTAGATTTTACGGCAAGACCAACTTATCTTTTTTATTCATATTAATTATTTGTTCAGTTTTCAAATACCTTCATTGGAAGATGGAAAGGCCACATACACAGCGTACTGCCTACATCCCAGATGGGCCGGCAGCGCAATTGTCAGTGCCAGCCAAAAGCTAATCTCGGGGGGGGGGAGGGAGCACACAGCAAGCCGCCTACAACCCCTATTGGGGCCGGCCGCGTCGGGGGAGCTGACAGCAGTATGACAGGAGCGTATCCGTACCCCACCCATTACATACATTTCTTCCACTATGCATATAAGTGAGCGACATTGTATAATCTTTGTTCGTGCCTGGCCTTCACACAGGAGCCCCCCTGAAACGCTCCGTCCCCACAGGTGTATTTGGACGTGGCGGCCTTGTATCACGAGTCTCCCCCGGCAGGAGGCTCCCATGTATGGAAGGTTTAATTCCTACGGCGAATGGGGGGTGGGTATCATGCAAATCAGCAGCACTGCGGCCAGCTGTGACACTGGCCAGTCCTGCGCCCACCCCTCCCCCCGACACCCCCTTCGGGGGGTACCACCTGCATCTAACCTGGATTTGCACTGGGAACAGGTTGTGATGGCCATCCCGAGGGATCCGAAGTAAAATGTGACCCAGAAGAGAAAGAGTGGAAGGAAGGAGAAAAGAAGAGGCAGAGAAAGGACTCAACTCTCCGGCTGGCTAGCGATGCGGGAAGGACGGGGGAGAGGCCGGGACGGAGCCAGCAACCCCCCGGAGGAGGCGCTACCCATATAGGAACGGGTAGTGAGCTTAGCGCAGGGCTGGTGCAGGGCATATCACTCTTGACTGTCATCGGGAGGGACTCCCCTGGGCTGGAGTGGATCTTCAAGGAGTTGCAGGGCGCACAAGCGCGGAGGTACATACGGAGCGTGTTCCAACCGAGTTAAATAGTGGATAAGGGGCTGCCAAGTACGCTGGAATTTAGCGTCTGTATGCGCCAGCCGATGCATCAGGAGTTCCATGGCCATTAGGTGCCAAAGCCGTGTAATCCACACTGAGGCCGGAGGAGTGCATGGTTTTATCCAATGTACGGCAATGACCTTCTTGGCAGCAGTAAGCATTAGAAAGTTCCGGCGGCAATCCGCCAGTTTCATCGCATTTAGCGAGGTACGGTGGTGACCCAGGATTATCACTCCAGGATCGCTAGGTAGGGGGTATCCCACCACTGTTTTGCCTCGGCCGAGGATGTCCTCCCAGTAAGGTAGGATCAATGGACATTCTCACCAAATATGGAGGAAGGAGCCCCGAGATTTCAGACATCTCCAACAGGCCGGGGTACAGCTCGGGAACATACGTTGGAGCCGAAGAGGAGTGTAGTACCAGCGCGTCATCATTTTGTACGCAGACTCCTGTTGAGCTATAGATTTAAGAATACACCGTATGTCTCGCCAGAGCTGCACCCATCGCTCCGGGGTGACATCCTCCTCAAGATCCCTTTGCCACTGGTTTCGATACGTGAGAGGGAGTATCGCCTGAGAATATAGAAGTACTTTGTAGGTCCGGGAGATCAATCCCTTAGACCCATCAAACGATCGCACCAGACGTTCAAAAGGCGTAAGCTGGCGCGTGGCGCCCTCAGTATACGATGGGTCCCGCAGCCAGTGGCAAATTTGAACATATTCCTGCAGCACCGTTTTGGGGATATTACAATCCGCTCTACATTGGTCTGGAGTTTAGAAGATTCCTCCTTCGGAAAGCTGTTCTATGATGCGACATTCACCTGCCGCACAGTGTGGAAACTCAGATGGGCGAGATGCTTGCCGAAAATCTGTATGAAGTAAGACCGGCGTATGAGGAGAGGGGAAGGTAGTAAGGTGTCGGTGAATCGCAATCCTGTCCAAGATCTCCAGCACTGTGCGCGTAGGAGTGGCGACATGAGCACTGGGGTGTCTCGCAGACCTATGCAACCATGCCAGGTCCCAAAGCGGACGGCACGCCACAGCGCGGTCTATGTGGAAGCAGTGCTTCTCACTAGCTCTTACTGACCATTCCAAGATATACCGCAGGTGGGAGGCCCAATAATAGGACAACAGATCAGGGCAGGCCTGCCCCCTAGATCTCTTGGTAGCATCAGGACTTTAGTCGATAGGCGGGCCCGCTTCCCTCCCCAAATTAAGCCGACCAATTCCCTCTGGAGTGTCAGGATATCGTTGTGTGTGATTGGCGTGGGGAGTGTCTGACAGAGGTATAGGGCCTTTGGTAATAGGGACATTTGAATCGCGTTAAGGCGTCCTAACCAGGACTGGGGCAACGACCTCCAACGGCGTAGGTCCGCCCGTATGGAAGTCCTACTTACCGGCCAGTTAGCCTGTGTCCAGGTGTTAAGATCAGCTGTAATATTAATGCCAAAATACCGGATAGAGGTAGGAGCCCAGCGTAAGGGACTGATGTTTTGCACTTCTTCATGCAACCAGGAGGGAAGAGTTAGGTTAAGCGCACACAATTTGGAAAGGTTAACTTGAAGGCCCGCTGCTCGCTCAAAGAGAGACAGGAGATCCAGGAGTGTCGGGAGGTAGGTCAACGGCTCAGTGAGCGTTAACAGAAGGTCGTCCGCAAATGAAGCTATCTTATGGTCCATTGCCCCCATGCGAATGCCCCAAACTTCCGCCGACCGCCTGATGGCAATCGCCAAGGGTTCCACTGACAGAACAAAGAGCAGCGGCGAGAGTGGACAGCCCTGGCGGGTGCCTCTGCAAATGAGGAAGGACGGGGTTAAAGTGCCATTGATGCGTACCCGCGCCTTAGTGGCGGAGTAGGGGGCCATTATGCGGGCGATCATGAGAGGACTGAGACCTATGCGGTGCAGGACCGCACGGAGAAAAGCCCAGTCAACCCGGGCGAGAGCTTTCTCCACGTCCAGGGATAGGAGTAAAGCGGGGGTTCCCCAGTGGCGGACCTTTTGAACCAGATGAGCTACCCTACGCACGTTGCAAGACCAATTTTGAACCTAGATGGACAGTCAGAGGAAATGTCTTCTCTAAGCCATTGAATACAGGCTGATGTCTCTTGCGCACAATGAGGGCAGCCTACATTTGAGATCTCAAGACAGGTGACAGACTGAGGGCCATATCCTCAAGGGCCGGCGATCAATATCGCAAAGCGCACTTAGCGCTTGCATATTTATTGCCAGCTGACTCTGGAATTAATTGCACGGTTAGCGCGTTGTCAAGAACGCGCATCGCCGAGCCGATACTAGTCACTGAGTTAGCTGCCAAATGTGCGATTGGCGCAGCTAATCCAGTGCTAATCGCACACGGATTGGCGATACGTTGTTGATAGGGCAGGGCTGACTTTGCCATTATATCAACCTTCCATTGGATATTATGGCAAAGTCATGCCGAAAGCAGGCGTGAGGAAGGTAGCGAGAACCAAGGTTGGCGCTACTTTTCTTATCGCTCTGCAGGTTAGCGTTCACATTGTTGATAGGAGAAATGTCGGTTTGCAACATTACTCACATTGTTTTTGCAAGGAACGGCCAACTTGCATCTCATTTGAGATGCTGAGCTGGGTGTTAAGGTAAGGGCCGCTACGTCAAGGATTCATGCGAAAGTGTAACCTTGTGAATGGTGCGATTACATTGTCGCAGCTTTTGGCCTGTATACGGACGCTAGAGCGGCGATGATGTTATCTTGGGTCCTTGATGTTATGCCCCTTGTTGTCACTTAACATGACTCATCCCCAGATAACTAGCAATTTGCAACTACAATCATTGAATTGATTATGTGAATTGTAAGTGCACAACTCACCCGTGAATCTCACAAGGCGCTTGGGGGAGTAAGTGTGCAGCTCCGTCTCTGGCAAATTGCCATGTCTTGTTGTCCCTCCTGAGAGCCTGCAGGATGGTAGAGCATTAGATGTTGACTATCATCTTGTTCCCGGATTTGCCAGCGACGTAGGAGAATGCTCTTCCTCCCACTCTTGATTTGTGGTTCCGGGGTGAGTCTGCGTGGCCTAGGTTTGCTGTGCGTCATTTCCTCTTGGGGAGGTTGAAGGTGACTCTCTTGTTGATGTATTTCTGTCCAATGATGAGGTGGAGTGATTTGTATGTGTGTGAGTGATATTTAGTTGACTCTTATCTCGAGGTTGATCCAGTGGAGGTTTAGTATGTTCTGTCTTTTGTGTTTGTGACGTGGGGTTGTGATGACAGGTATGTCTGCACACTTCAGGATGTTTTGGTGCTTGTGTAGTAGTGTTTTGTTGATTCCTGATTTGAGGGCGTTGCCGTAGTCCAGTCTGCTGTTGTGAATGCGTGGTTTTGCTTTTTGATGCATTTGGGGGATATACTTTTGGATGTATTGCGTAGGATCCGTGGGCAGTTAGGGCTGTTGAAGGCTATGGAGTAGATCTGGAAGGTCATGGTGACAGTAGAGTAGTGGATGATGCCGTGGTTGCGTGTGTGGTCTGTCGGTGATGGCAGGCTTACCTGGGCGGAGAGCCAGCAGGTGTTGTCCCATGCGGATGTGGATGGCGTGAGGATGTGGATGTCAGTCTTTTCTGAGTTGAGCTTTCGGCTGATGTATTTCATTCGATCTGCACTTTCCAACATTCATAGCTGGGAGCAGATTTGGTAGTATTTTCAGATCTTCGTGAGGGAGTGGATGAGCTGTGTGTTGTCTGCGTATGAGACTATGCTGAGCCCATGCTATCTGACGATGAAGGTGGGTGTGTCCATGTAGTTGTGGAATACTTGTGGGGCTTAGGGACGATCCGTGTGGTACTCCGCAGTTGATCTCTGTCGGTTGGTGGATGAAGGGGGAGTCAGATCCTGTGGTTTGTTACGGAGAGGGAGGAGTGGATCCAGGAGAGGGCGGTTCATCGTATCCCGGTGTCGTGGTTTCTGGCGGATGTGCTGCGTTGTGTGACAGGGTTGAAGGCTGCAGAGAAGTGTTATGGGATGTGTTCCACTAGTTGGGCCTGGTCAAGTGGCATGCGTATGTCGTAGGTGGTGGTGAGGTATGCGATCTTGGTGCTGTGCTTGCTGCCATACCCCGACTGAGAGGGGGCCCTGATGGGATTTTCTTCAGTGAAGGCACTAATCTGCGGCTTTATGTGTCTCTAGGTGACTTTGTCTGCAAAGTGTGGGAAGGAGATGGCCCAATAGTTCTTCAGGTCTGTTGGGTGAATCCGCTGATACGCAGATTAGTTCAACAATGAGATAGGTCTTGATGTGCTTCATGAAGGTGTTCAGGGATGGTGCGCATGTGGGGTCTGCTGATGGCTCATTCATGGTCTTGTGGTCAAGGTGAGTTTATTTTATCTTATTTGACCCCCATTTCACACCCAATTTTCATGTTTGACCCCCATTTCATGCCCAATTTTCATGTTTGACCACCATTTCACGCCCAATAGTCATATTTGACCCCCATTTCACGCCCAATAGTCATATTTGACCCCCATTTCACACCCAATTTTCATGTTTGACCCCCATTTCATGCCCAATTTTCATGTTTGACCACCATTTCACACCCAATAGTCATATTTGACCCCCATTTCACGCCCAATAGTCATATTTGAGCCCCATTTCACACCCAATTTCCATATTTGTGCCCCATTTCATTACATTGTAATGATATTTTCACACAGACTGAACATTCATGATCATTGTTTTCCCCATACGCCCACATACGTTTCAAGATTTAGGACCGAGTACACCCTGTAAATCATGATTTACGTACAGTATGTCACACTAATTGAGTAATTGTGTGCCACAATTTACACCTTCTTAAGTCAAGTGGTGAACAATTGACACACTATGGCATCTCTGTGATGAGCTGACATGCACGCCATTGTTTGACTTTAGTAGTCATTATAGTTAATTTTGAACAATGTGAAAGTTTCATTTGGGATATACTTATGCAGGAGAGTGATTTGCAGACAGGGTATATGTGTTAAGTTTGTTTATTGTCACAAACAGTTGTTGTGGTAATGTTCACGACACATGTCTCTGTTGTAGTCAGTCACAACGTGATGTGCTCAAGTGAAGTAATTGTTTATTATCCTGTCCCTTCGGGCAATTCCAGCTGCAGTGGCTGTGGGGTGTGGTCCACCTCGGTGATCTTCCTCATCATCCTGGTCATCGTCCGGTGCTGCAGGAACTTGGATCCAGGGGGCCTTGGTGCGCACACATATGTTGTGCAATACACAACATGCTAGTATGATTTTGTTTACCATTTCAGGGCTGTACAGAAGTTTGCCACCTGTGATGTCCAGGCAACGGAAACGTGACTTCAGCACGCCAAATGTGCGCTCAACGATGCCACGTGTACGTCTATGTGCAGAATTGTACTGCCTCTGTGCCTGGGTGGTGGGATTTCGTATAGGTGTCATCATCCACGGGCAGAGAGCATATCCTTGGTCACCTGTCACAAGTAAGAGGGAGATGTGTCCATTATTCATTGTGCATACTGTGTTGGCAGTGTTGAGAGAGGCATTGTACATTTCTGATTTTTGCAGATTTAAATTTAGGTAGGCCATGTGTTGCTTCTGGCTATTTGGCAGCATCAATGCTAAGTACATTGCCTCAGTGTTGATCCTTCTAACAGCCATTTTGCTGGTGTGTGCTGCAAGGTGGCATCCACACATCTAGCGATGGCACTAATCATCACTCCTCGCAGTCAACGCCATGTGAATGTTATCATGACATGGGCCACACCTGGCACAAATCACATTCCGATCTGCATCTGGTGCTGACGACAGACCTGTGACACCACACAACATATGCAATTGAATGTCCGGAGCTTACACACAGCAACTGATAGCAGACCCCTCGCTTGCAGGCTCCACTGAAGGCATTGACGGTTTGCACACGCCATCTACAGCCTCACATGTCATGACATGAACTTCATGGACTACATCCTCTGTCGCGAGCAGAGCCTCAAACTCACATTCCATACATACTCAAGGTCAATTGCACTCTGTGAATTGTTTAACGACATCTGATTGTCCGTGCACTTCACCACACTGATACGCAGGGCACACCTTAGCACACTTCTTGTAATTTGATGTGTTTTGGCGTTTGCCAATACATAGTCTACACACATGTTGTGTGCACGGACACATCCACTTACTCATTGTGCAACTACATGACACACCATATTACAGATGGGACAATGAGACTTTTGTGTAGCTGAGTTGGTGATGAGATGCTACACACCACCATCAACAGCAGCACCATCAACACTGCATTTAACAGCAATGGCCAAAGATTGTTTTTCTGGACAGATTTCTCCACCTGCGCATACACATTTGCAACATTTGGCAAATCCAACATTCCACATGCATTGATACAAGCCTGGTCACTCCACAACTCTGAGTTGACACACTGATGAGACATGGGGGAGTACTTGTGCGATATTTAGTCAACAATCATGTGTCACCAGCAACATGGACAACAACATTATGTTCATCATCACCAATACACCAACACACCAGACTGGGATGCCAGTGAGGTTAACTTTGATTTGCGACATGGATGTTCAGTAGATGGTGGGTACTGTACGCAGAGGAGCATGGTGGTCTCATGCTCGTACACAATACATCAGCATGTGACACCAGGTGGTGTGCCACTGCCTTTTGCAGCCCCCCCCCTATCGGTACCTAGGCAACGAATTTGAATCCTCATTCTTGATGGGGCAACATTCTAGTGGATTTAGTGCATGTGGTGTGTCCAGTTGGTACTTACCGACAAGAAGTGAGTTTCCATATATGTGATTCTGGAAGCGCTGGTTTATGACGCAGTGTCGGTAGATGAATGCATCGTGCACACTCCCTGGAAATTTGGCAATGACATTTGTGAACAGTCCCCGGTGATCCACTATTGCCTGCACGTTCATTGAATACGTGTGCTTTCTGTTGCGGTATATGTGTGCGCTGTCCGCAGGCGGCACAAATGATACATGTGTGCAGTCAATTGCACCCAACACCTGCGGGAATCCAGCGATGGCATAGAATCCTTGCTTGATAGCAATCTGATCCTGCATGGTGTTGGGGAAGTGAAGGTGTTGGGGTATCAGGCTGAGTATAGTATCCAAGACAGTGGGGAGGAAGCCTGAGAAGGCTGACTGTGATACTCCGCCAACTCTGGCTGTTGTTGGTTGGAATGTCCCAGAGGCCAAGAAGTGCAGCACAGCAAGCAGTTTGGTCTGCGGAGGGATGTTTGTTCTCCGCTGTGTTGGTGGCGTCAGCCTGTGGGCAATGAGGGTCAGGATATGCTGGATGGATGTCCTTTTGAGCCTGTAGTGGGCTATGACATCCTCTGGCTTTAAATCAGCAAGGCAGACACGTCTGCGCAGTGCCCGCTGTCTTCTTTGTTGCTGCCTCAGTGGGGGTGGTCCGGGGGGGTTGCATTGGCGGTGGTTGTTGTTGCCTTCGTGGGACTCCAATCTGCATGATGACTACCTCCATGGCTTCTGTGGCTGTTCTGAGGGAGCTCTGGCCTAGTCTCCCTTATATATGTCCACTTATCTGCAATTTAAGTCAGGTTTGTATCAGGTGTTAAAAACTGGAGCTAACGTGTGTTAGCGCTCGTTTTTTGTAGCTACGCGGTTCGGCGATAGCATTGTTGATAGTGCGATGCTGTGTTAGCGATATTTTTCTGTGGATTTTAGTCAGGAACGCCTACTTCGCATCTCATTAGCGGTGATTATCGCTGGCATCAGGGGCGATAAAAATTCCGGGTACTATCGCGGGATACTGGCGCTAATAGGGGTTAGCGACGCATTGTTGATAGGGCGTTAGGATTATCGCCGCTTTATCGCCTAAAAGTGGCGCTAACGCGGCGATAAAGCCCTTGATAATATGCCCCGAAATTATTAGGTAATTTTGCCCAGGTATCAGCTATAATATTAGCAAATATGAAAGGGGGGGCAGCAGCAGTGGCAATACGCCAATGCCTGAGGGATTTCACTCCTTTACAACAGGAACGTGAATTACCTAGAATTATGACAGACACCTATGCTGAACTAGGTAGAGATAGTTTGGGAGCTAGAACAACAAAACCTTAATTATGGGTGGTCCTGAAAAGGATAACACCAAGCAAGCACCTGATTCTTCCAAAAAGAAATGGGATAATAACAATAAAAAACAAATGAATAGATCTCTATCCAGGAGTGGGTCTCCTCAACAGGAGCCCTCCGAAAGGAGGTACAACCTTAGGAATAGAGATAACATTGAAAACCCTGACAGGTATCAGGATACTGATACACGTTCCTCTCGTTCCTTTCAGGGTTCACCAAGAAACTCTGAGAGAGAAGTACGGTCAGAACACAGACAAGAAGAACATACAAAGTCCAGAGACACACCACGCACATCAGATTATACTTCCAAGAAAGAAGAGAAGCAAAAATCAAAACCTCAATTTAAAAAGAAGAAAGTAGCAGGTCTTAAAGTAAGACATGCCCAGAGTTCTGAGGACTCAACTCCTGAACGGGGAATGGGCTCTGACAATGCTAGACAGCGCAGCAGAAGTAACAATAGCTCGCCAGAACCTGATGGAATATCTGGTGACAGCGGAGTTGAATGAGCATATCACGGTGGAAACACCTGATACAAGGGTGAGTGTCCCACATAGGTTACATGAGATAACACTCCAAATGGAGGGGGACAAACTCAGAAAAATTAAAGGTCTCTTTTGGGAAAACCTGACTTACGGCTATGACATCCTTTTAGCTGAAAAAGATTGGCCGCCTGAAATTGTTATGGATTGCCCAAAGGGAGAAACTGTAATTTTACCAGCTTTTTCTGACCTCGTTCCAATATACTTAAAACACACATACGCAAAGGAGTGGGCGGTAGCCCTTGCTCCAGCACTATATCGCAACCATGCTGGGTGGGATGCTGAGTCACCTCACCATGTAATCCCAGTAAAAACTACTCCAACTCCACAGAGACAATGCCCAATAAAACAAGAAGTGAAAAAACAGGTAAGGGAGATCTTAGATCAACTTGAATACCAGGGTGTAATTGAAACTTGCACCTCCTCAATGAACAATCCTTTGTTTCCCGTAATGAAACCTGATAATTCCTACCATCTAGTTTTAGACTACAGACATCTGAACACATGCACTAAAACATTTGCAGTACAGAATGCACATAGTGCCACATTAATGAATAACATTGTGCGGAAAAAATACAAAACAACACTAGCTATCTCAAATGGATTTTTCTGCCAAAACATAGCGCCTGAAAGCAGATATCTGACAGCATTCTCCGGGCTCGGTTCACAGAGTCAATTTTGTCGACTCCCCCAAGGGTATAGGAATAGCCCCGGGTTGTTCAGCTCTAGGGTAACAGATTTACTTCAAAATTTGGATGAAGAGGCATTGTCCTATGTAGATGATATTTATCTGACGGATGATGATTTAAAGGATCACTTGGCCAGGGTGAGCAACATAATTTTGGAGTTGGCCTCGGAGGGCTACAAATTTAACTTTAAAAAATCAAAAATAGTCTACCTCAATGTCCTATTTTTGGGATACGAGTTATCAAGTGAAGGAAACAGCCTTGCAGCTAACTTTTTAGAAAAGTGCACGCTGCTCCAACCTCCTAAATCTTTGAAGAACTTACAATCCATATTGGGATATTTAAATTTTGGCAGAACATATATTTTAGATTACGCAGAAAGAGTAACACCTTTCTACGACTTAATCAGACCTAATTTTTCAGTTAGGCATTGGACACAGGAACACACAGATATCCTTCGTTCCCTACAAGCTGACACAATAGCTTCAAAACACTTGCAGATACGCGTAAATGTCCGCAATTTGGTGATCCACGTTATAGCGGGTCAATCTGGGTACACTTACCTAACCTTCAATGAAGGCGAAACGGTACCCATAGCATACAATTCACATTTGTACACAAATGCTGAAATGCGCTTTGCTTCTACAGAAAAAATCCTGACAGCAGGACAGACGACTGTAGTGAGAGAAAGAGCACTGGCTCAGGGGAAGTGAATAATTGTCATAACTCCAGTACCGGCCTTAGAGGCTGCTACAAAGGCAAGCGTTCCTAATGCTAAAGCCTTACATCCAAGATGGATACAATGGGCTCATTCTCTCACTGCAACAGATGTAGAATGCAGATATGACCCAAGGCTAAAAACACAAGCATTCCTGCAATATGAACAAGAGTATCCTCTACCAAATGAAATAATGCCTCTAGATCAGTATGAATACATTATTTACACTGACGGATCTGCTCAGCCGGCGATAGGAAGTAAACAGCAATACAGCGCCGCTTGTGTGATTGTAAAAGGTCTTATGCGGATGGCAAGTTCCACCCCAGTGATAAGAAGACACAGTCTCTAGGAGACTGCACAGTTCAGCTGGTAGAACTAAGAGCCCTATTACTAGCACTAATAAATACGGATCGAGAATTCCCCACACTGATAGTGTGCGATTCTTTTTATTGTGTCCAGTCATTCAACTAATATCTTCACTACTGGGGTCAAAATGGGTTTAAGGACTCAAAAGGTGGCACAATTAAGCATAAAATGCTATGGGAACAGGTAGCTGAGTTGAAAAATGAACTACCAAGAGCTCACGTGATACACAAGCTGAGTCATCAACGTGATGGCGTTCACGTTGATGGGAGTTCATTGGCTGATGAAGCCGCGAAGGGGGCAGTACGTACTGCTGCCATAGCTGCAATCACTTGTTCAAAAACGAGAATAGACGGACAGATAATGGTAGCTGTCATTGCTTCACGCAAAAACAGCCCAGCCTCACCGAAAGGTTTTCCACTCAAGTACTCCTACAAGTTAGATGCAAACAACATTCCGTATGCTCAGATTCCAGGAGTGGGGGATAGAGTAATACCAAACATGGATCACAGATTAGGCTTAATAGTCGCTGCACACGAGGGTCTAGGTTCTGCACACGCAGGGATTACCGTGACAGATTCATTATTGAAACAGCGCTATTGGTGGCCAGGGTTAACTAAACAAACTAAGAATTTTGTCTTAAAATGCGACATCTGTCAGCAGATGAAGGGTTCCACCGTAGCACGCCCAGTGCAGACACCATTACTGATATCAGACAGACCACTCGCGTTTGTCTATTTGGACCACTGCGGCCCCCTACAATCAGAGATGGGGCTTACAAGTATATCTTTGTGGCAGTGTATTCATGCTCTAGATTCCTATGGGTATGGCCTCAGTGCTCGGCTGACGCTTGAACTGTCATAAAAGGTTTGCGAGTCTTTATAGGGAAATACTCAGTTGGCACATTACATTCTGACCGTGGCCCCGCATTTAGCTCTAGGGCTTACAAGGAAGCCATGGAAGGTTTGGGTGTAGCTTTGCAGTACTCCTCTCCGTACCATCCCAAGGGAAATTCAGTCGTGGAGAGGAAAAACCGAGACTTAAAGCAATCTTTAACATCAAGAGTATTAGGTTTGGGTGGTAGTTGGGCCAATCACTTATATGGAGTACAGCGAGCCCTTAACAATATGCCAAGAAGTTCTCTAGGGGGTGTCACTCCTTACGAAGTCCTATTTGGCACAAGAATGCGGGTACCTGATCTCGATTATGAAAGCACAGTGGCAGATGAAAAACCATTTGATATCAATAAACGTTTGGCTGTTTTACATGATCTAAATGAATCCCGAGCACTACCAAGCAACGTGCAAGTAAAACGCACCACCACTGGGGAACTCAAATCAGTCACGGCAAGACCTGTCTGGATCCCAAAAGTCGGTGATCTGGTCAGAGAAAAGATCAAGGACAAGAAAGAATTTGGGCCATCATACATAAAGCCTGTTCCTGTCCTGGCAGTCAAAAGAACAAGAACAGTACTTCTTCCGCCTCTTGCCGGACAAAAAGAAAAGAGATTCGTCTCCATTGATCTGATCAAACCACACTATGTGGCCGATACTGAATAGTAGGCCTCGGGTGCTCCTGGATAGCCGACGCTCTCCTCTCGCTACCATACAGGAAGTTCAGACAAAAAGACTAATAACATTCGAAGAGTCACCAATAGTAAATGATGGAATTTCCAACAATGAAATGGAACTCGTTCCTCTGGAAACAGAACTCCAAACTACAAATGAAAGGCAAATATCATTTCAGCCTAACACCGATGTCTACATCAATATGCCTCGACAAGAGACACCTGCCGGTTCAACAAAACCTGCCGAGCTACCAAAAATAGGCCGAACTGCATCTGGCTACTTCATCGATTTTGATACCTTCTCTTTTGATCCCAGTGAACCTGAGACAATGCCAGGTCCAGTTTCCTATAAGCAACAAATGCGTGAATTCTAAACTTTTCTGAAAAACACTTACTAGGTATCACCTTGGCTCCAGCTCTGGATCATAACTGGAATATTGATTTTTTTTGTTCTGGATTGGCCTTGTGACTGTCTTTTGCTTACTAGTAAATGGAAAATATCTCCCAGAATCCTCCGCAGTATCAAATGTGAACTTGGTCCTGAAACCTCATACATCATCTCATCGTGAACAAAGAGACTTGTTTTCCGTGAACAGTACAGCTGTTCCAATTCCTGATGGTATAGTTTGGGACAAAGTTGATTATGATGTATTTGGCCCCACTGAACTTTTGAAAATACCACATTTGTTTAAAATATCTCTCAATGATATCATTACCTCCAGTACATTTTCTGATGATTGGGATTTTGAAACTGTAAATAATATGTTGTCTGATTTAGAAAAATCCACTGCATTTAAAAAAAATGAAATGTTAGAGGACACATCTGACTTTGATAGCATGTACTGTTACCAACGTTATGGTCATCACTTTTAACACAAATCCAGTATACCAAGAAATGTTTTCACATACCACCAGTGGGAACATTGCCCAACACCGCCAAAGATTAGTTCAAAGACTTTTGCACAGAAATTTTCATATTTCTCAGGATTTAACACTTCTGACCCGACCTCATATTAGTATAAGGTTGCACCTACACCTGCACAGAAAAATATGCTGACTAACACCAAACAGATTTATTCCACATCCTTTTTTGCCCAACTCTCTGAACAGGGTTTCGACTTATGGAAGGACACTATAGACACAAATTCAGTCTGGGGTTCTAAAGAATAGCAAGTTCGGGGAACAGAAGCACTATTTAGAGCGTGCCTCATTCCACAGCAGATTATATTTCTGAATGAAACAGTGCAACAGACTTCCTCTCTTTGATTAGCCAAGAACAAGGATTTGAACACACCAGGGTTTCCCACACCTTCGCACATCAATTTTACTTCACGTGGAGGGGATACTATAGATGACATCATACAGTACAATTCTTCAGACCCCGATTGGAAGGGGTGGTTAGTTTGGCCCACAGACACAAACAGATGTCAATCAAGATTCAGGGGTACAACCGAAGGGTTTAGTATCCATAGGCCAGACCCACAATATGTACAAAGAGAACATCCGGGGGTGGTGACATCATGCAGTGATGGGAAGTTGTGCCTCGATTGGCTAGAAACCTTGACACTGTCCCAGGTGAAACAATACTTATCCTTACTCTCAGATGAGGTGGATCTAAGGGATTTTTTATTAGGTCCCAGAAAGCCATGCCAGAAACGTTTCTATTATGCTGCCTATAATGAAATCTTGAAAATCTCTCAATAAGAAGCTGCGGAGAGACTCCGTGAGATAGATAAAATTAACCTAGAAAAGGCATTAGCTGTAGTTGACAATGGTATGACTACATTAACATCCAGGATTTTCTCACTGGGCAACATTGTATCTTCTGCTATAGATATACTTGAACAGGACTTGTCCATACTACAACACGGACAATCGCAACTACGTTCTATTATATTATTAAGCTGGACGCTGCAATCATTGCGCGCCGCTTATGTGCCTTGGCGATTTATTAACAGCACGTCCCTATTTTCTGCATACAATCTAACAGAGAAGCAGATAACGATGGCACAAAGAGGAGCAAAATATACAATGCTGCGTATTGAAAAACTGGACAAGTTACCTTTTATTGTGGCAGAGTCACCATCCACAGAATGGTTAATCCATGGCCATATAACACTACCGGTCACAACTTCCCAGTTTCAGTATTGCCTTGAACAACAACAGGCGGGCAGATATGAAGCGATGGGTAGGGAATTCATCAAGGAATCTTGGGAATTACCATACAGATTTCGATGCAGGAATGGGGACACAGAAGTGTTTCTAAGCGATACAAACTGCGAGAACTCTTTAAGTTGATCTCTCATATGCCAGGATATCATGCTTCATGGGTCCTGTATTGGTTCAGTTGCTAACTTATTCTGTCACTTGAAAGGTTTCCCAGCTGCCGTGATTAATTCGGTGTTCAAGTTGCTTTCAAATGGGACTTACTTGATGCTGAATGATCAAGGTTGCTGTGGGATGCTCCCGGGCATCGCATATCTTGTCACTGTAAGCTCCAGGGTTACTTGCTGTATGCAAGTATTGTTTCCACCGACCCATACAGTCAGGGAGGCGCCGTTATGGCCTTCGTTGAATGTTTCCTTTATACGGTTTGATACTCTGAGCCGAATGAAAGCCATGCTTTTACAGCAAACCGTGCCCTTAACCTCCGCCCGAGAAACTTATGATCTTCAGGTTGCAAGGTCTTTGGCTGAGATACAGGCACAAATACGGACAAACTGCCCTTTCCATTTCATAGAAATGGTACAACATATCTTTAACATATCTGATACGATGGGTATGGTACACCTATTTAAGACCATAGGTTCTGGACTGTTAAGCAACTTTCAGACAATCCTTGGAGTTATTCCCAACTTCATACACTGCGTATTCGGAAGCATTTTGGGAGGGCTTCCGCTGATCCTGTTTCTAATAGCAGGTATCCTGATTGTAATTTTTCTGCTACGCAATGGACGTCCCAGTCACCAAGGAGATGGAAAAAATGCTCTTGGAGCACCGATACAGTGATCGCATGGTACTCCATCTGGGCACACCTCGTCTTCGAGAACTGAGCGAGTCTTGGTTCTTGTCATCTAGACCAGTCTGGATCGACTGTATTCTGCCTGTCCTTCGATGCCTGTTCTGCGGACAAGAATGCATGTTGGACCTCTGTCTAACACTTCCATCAGTTGCGCCACCGGACGTAGATGCTTTACTGGACCTGATAACGGCCCATGTTCTGCAGTGTCCTCAGCGTATTCCAATGTTGATGTCTGCATTCTTAGAGCCACCACAGGATGCTTCAGCTCCTGTCGGAACGGATACCAGCTCCTCAACAAATACTCAGGCCTTGGTTGTCACACAGGCATCCCCAGCAGCAGCTGTGGAGAATAGGGAGGAACATCTGTGCTCCATTGACCTGATCTGCGAGGTGTTGCAGGGACTGTCATCTGTGATTGCAGTCAACGGTGATGTTGCGTCTCCCAGTCAGGACACATAAACATTTGGCTTATCGTGTGCTGGGAAAATTCAGCCTTTTTCAAAAACAACCAAATTTGTAATTTTTAAACGACACTTTTTCTAAACTGCATGGCTTTCAGTCACTCATTGTTCGGACTATATATACGAACATATTTTGTACGAACTTATATCGCATGCAATGCTTTTTCGGATTTAGCATTTTTTAGAAATTTTATGTTTTTTAGATACTGTTTTTTAATGGACTTATGAATAAGTTTGCCTACCACATTTAGCTGTACGTTAGAATTTTTTAGTATGTCGTCCAGTCGGATGAGGAGTGGGTGTTATGTTCCATATAGGTACCCCAATATAAGCTCAGGTAGTCACCTAACCTTTCACCTATATTCTCACCTACCATTACACGACATACCGGTTCTTAGTACTGACCTTTTACCTAGTTACAGTAATGCCTAAAGATGACATGGGGTTTTCTCCGAAAAGCTTAAGCCTCATTCATTTTGCATGAGGATTCTTGGAATCACAGCAGGACAGCAGGCCTACCTTCTCCTACATAATAACTATGTATAAGGGTCATTCCTTCCGTCATCCTAGTCTGACATGACACAGCGAGGTATATCCCCAGGGGGTACCACTTTGGGTATATATACACCATATCTTGCTAAGGTAGTCAGAGGAGAAAGGGACTTCCTTGCCGACACAATGACGCGAGACGCTGAGGCTCCTGCATGCAAACACTCTAGCTCGCAGTGGTCTGACATCCCTTGCGTGGTGTCCATCTGGAGACCAAGACGGGATCCCACAGTCTCTCACTTCAGGTAATGGGGTTGAATTTATCCTAGAGGGATTCTTGGATTTCACACCTACATACATACTAGGTACACTTAGGTACATCTAGTTAGGGTCGCATCATAGGAGTACGCATTCTACTGTCATGTATTTTAAATACTTGCCTCTATTCATTGTTTTAGCACGATGGTAGAAATCTACCATCCTTTTACTCTGTTAGTACTTATAATCATTTATATCTGTTACTGTCTAGTGGTTGTTTCAGCACACCTATTTTACACTAGAATGACGCTGGTTCAACAAATGCTTATTGAAAAACGTCCCCACAGTTTATTCTGTGTATCTCTCTGAGACTAAGTCAGCACGAGTGACTGAGCGGAAAGTAATATACTGTTTCCACGACCTCGAGGGATCAGGGTTGTCATGTTCGATGGTTGCCAAGAACTATTCTCTCCTTGGTAAGAGGGGTTTCTAGTGGCACTGTGAGCTAGCTGGTATACAGGCTAACATACCCAGTAGGGGTGTCCAGAAGCAGTCTGACACCAATCCTATAGTGTATGTTGTCTAAACGTGCAGATCCTATATAGGTTTATAGGAACTACACAACAGCCCAAAATGTGGGGCGATTGGGCTCTGGGGTTTGGGTCATGAACAGATCTCCATGGTTCAGGGCTAAGGTGATGCTTAAAGTATCCCAACAGCAAACATTTTCCTACACCAGGATAGTCGGATTTCCATCCTGTATGGGAAAGTAGATCCTGAGCAATGCTAGCATACTTGAAGTTAACAATTTCACAATCTCCACAAAAACTCTTATTTGAATGGCCCATTTAACAAACCCTTTTACCATCAAAATATTATGCACAGCAGAAATGTTATAATTTTTATTTTAGTACAACCAATGGAGAACTTTGGGGCATATTAGCAAGATCCACGTTAAAATTATCGCCGTTTTAGCGGCAGGAAACTGCCGCTAAAACGGCGATAATGGGCTTGCTAATATGCGTTATAGAATTCAATAGAAGCCCAGGTTATATGTGCAGGACATCTAACCTGGGCTTCTGTGGAATCCATACGCATATTAGCAAACCCATTATCGCCGTTTTAGCGGCAGTTTCCTGCCGCTAAAATGGCGATAATTTTAACGTGGGTCTTGCTAATATGCCCCTTTGTTTTTTAGTTGGTCAGAGCAATCAAATCCTTGAGGGATGAGATGTGGGACATTTGCCATAACAACTACCTAAGTGCAAAGGGGTAGTAGGTGGGTGGATTATTGGAAGTGGTGAATCTTGCCAATTCAAATCACGCCCTTGATCTTCGCCCGCCACAACATTACTGATTCTCTCTATGTCACTTTGAAAGCTAGTTAAATGTTAGGTGTCATTAGTTCCCATGGTGCAGGAAACTGGTTAGAAGCCACCAGGGCATCCAGAAGGGCTGGAGAGGTGTGCCAGTTAAGATAGGTGCACTCCAATAATGCCCAAACACTCAAAGATTGGTCGAAGGCTGATGTCATTGATGGAAACAAGTTTATTGCACAAGGACTCCTCAAGGGCAGACAAACCAACCAAGTATCCACTATGGTCAAGATGCGCAGGCGGTTTGAAGGGCTGCTTTCTAGTTGACCGTGTTGGTGGTAATTGCTTCTTCCATTTGGCCAGAGGTCCCACATCAGGTGAAGGTACAGTTGCAAATAGAACAGTAAGGTTGAGGGAGGGAGTGGTAAATGGTGTCTCAGTCAAGTCGGGCTATGGAGAGCTGGCTGCATCCCTAGAGATGACAAATGCTGTGGCAATGGGACAAAAGGGCTCTCAAGAGTGTCATGCGGGAGTAAAAGGCGTCTTTCAGCCAGCTCAATCTCTTTACTAATTATGTCCATGTCATGTTGCATGAAAGAATCAATTGTTGAACTATTTGGTTGCTTTTGTGGGTTATCACCAACTTTGCTTTTCCTCAATTTCCGCTGAACCAAGGACCATCGAGCCAGCAACTATCACCCGCCTCGTGCTGGCTGATTACTCTCCAGTGGGAGCCACGTCACCGCTCAGTTGGAAATTCTACTGATCAACCCAATTAGATACACGGAATCCAGGGATACCTGAAATATTACCAAAACTATTGTTTTTCAGTTGCCAAAGGCAAGAGGGTTGGCTCAGTCTGGCCTTTTCTGGGCAATGATGGGCAAAGACTAGCATGCCCTTGGTACGGACTTTGTAGGGGCACAGCCCATGCACATCACACGCAGCAGTAGGGCTGAAGGTGCTTTATAGTTCAGGGCTTCTGGACTTCCCCTCCTCCTCTTCCCTTTTCCAGGCAGCATTGATGGGCTCTGGGACCTGAAGTCCCCAAATAGCAGTATGATGTTAAATTTTATAAAACACAATTAAGCAAAAATGAATGCTCCTATGAAACATCTTAAACAGCTACAGAGTGCAGAGAATATTCTGGGAGGGGAAGTCTTCTTTCGAGTCCCTGATTCTCTTACCATGTAAAATAGATCATAGAAATGGATTGGGGAGGTGGTGATTGACTTTCCCCCACCTTTTATGGATCTGTGGACACATGAGACAAGAGAGAGAGATGGGAGCGGACAATCGCATATCACCATCTCCATTGGGTCACAGGAGATCCAGGGGAGATAAGATAGTGTATCAGCATTGACAGCTTACAGGCTTCTTAGTCTGATGTTTCACATTGATTTCATTACAGTGAAAAATACAACGGTTTCTTTACACTGCTCTGACATAAGAGTAGTTTCAAAACCTGTATTCTAGGTGTTGAACTTAGCCCTTTTTGCAGGGTTATCCCCAAACATTTTGCTTCTTCCTCCTATTTTTTCCTGACCTGTGTTTGTTGGTTTTAGGACTCTGGGCACTTTACCACTGCTAATCAGTGCTAAAGTGCATATGCTCTCTGTGTAAATTGTTATTATGATTGGTTCTCCTGTGGAAATGTGCCTTTTAATGAGCACACTGGTGCAGGGGTCACCCTTCTCTTGTCCACGGGTCCATAGACCAACAAAATAGAGATCAACACTGAAGCTGGAATTCAAAATAACAAGTTTATTAATCACTCATGAGTGGGACTACGTCCACACAACACTCTCAAGTGCTGCCTGAGGTAGTACATTGAAGTCACAGAACACAGGCCTTATATACAGCTTTTTCTGCACTTGTAAGCATGTGAACAGAAATAGGAAGGACAAGTTTCACAAATAGTTTTCAGCAAACAAGGACAGATAAAAAATGAGATTCTTTTTTTGCTAGATTTAGGTTTTGTCAATATTCTTAGGACTCCTTCCGTTCCGTTTACACAGACTTTTAATGGCAGAGGCTTTAGTTCCATTATCGATTTTATCTTATTCTCGAATTGTTATTCCCATCGTGTGAGAGGCTTTAAAGTACATAAGATATCTATTAGTGACCATTTCCCTCTGAGTCTGAAAATATTTCTCAAAACGACAACGCAAAATTCACATAATGATAGGATGCTGATGGCCCCAAAATTACTTATGGATAAAAAGAATGGTTATTCCTTAAAGTGGGAAAAGGTTGATCCTGGAAAAATAACAAATCTGGTGGTTACGAAAACGCTAGACTCTATAATGAATTGTTTAAATGAAACTATAAGTCAGGAGGAGGTCCTCAGTGGTTTTGCTCAAATTACCGTAGCAATAAAAGATTTCCCTGAAAATTGAGATAAAACAGGGGGCTAGGGGTAAAAAAGGGTGGTTTTGCTCAGACTGCACTAAAGCGCACTCGGATTTAAAAAGAGCACTACATAAGAAGGAAAGGGACATGGACGAAATAAAGCAGTGCAGGAAGGCATACACCCGCGCAGTTAAAATGCGGAAATTAGAAATAAAAGAAAAATCTTGGGTAGACCTGCATAACGCAAGCCTTAATAAAGATAGTTGCGAATTTTGGCGTGCGGTAAGATCTCCATTCCTGTGTACAGAAGTAATACCCTCGATCGAAGTAGCAATCGATGAAACACAGTGGGTGAACCACTTCTCAACCATCTTTCGCCTCAATGGGGATTGTGATGGAGATCAAGATGGTTCCCTTAGATCAAACCCACATCCAATAAACTATCCATTGGAAGTCCTCTTCACCTTAAAAGAAGTTCAATCAGCTCTACAAGCTAGCAAGGGCAGCAAGGCCCCAGGGCCTGATGGGGTCCCCGTAGATATCTATAAACATAACATCGAACTCTGGGCTCCACTATTGACATGTGTGCTAAATGCTGCTAGTGCAAAAGGGATAATTGAAACATGAACCGAATCGATCATGGTACCAATTTATAAGAAAGGGGACAGACAGGATCCAGCATGCTACCGACCCATCTCTCTATTAGATTCATTAGGGAAGGTAGCGGGCAGAATAATTCTCAACCGCCTACAACAATGGGCAGGGGATAATAATATCCTATCAGATCTGCAGTTCGGATTCAGGGAGGGTTTGAGTACAATTGATCAGGGCCTAAATTTATCCATTGTAATTGAGAAATACACAAAAGCAAAGAAGGGGAAAATCTATCTGGCGTTTGTCGATCTTTCCGCCGCCTTTGATTGTGTATCGCATAAGAAATTATGGAGAATCTTAGAATTAATGGGAGTCGAGGTCTCAATAATTCATTTTTAAAAGCTCTTTACTCGGACGCAAAAGCCCGAGTTCGTTATGGATCTAATGGAGAGTGTACAGAGCTTTTCCGGTGGAGAGAGGGGTAAGACAGGGCTGTGTCCTGGCACCCTTTCTCTTCACATTATATACCAATGGCCTGGAAAAGCGATGTTGGAAGGGGGCCAGGATTTCCCCAGCTGGAAAAGCGACCGATTCCCGTGTTATTATACGCGGATGATGCCGTCATAATGGCTAGGACCCCATTAGCTCTACAAAGAGCACTTAATTCTTATAATGGCTTCATGGAAAATCTGGATCTTAAAATTAATGCTTCTAAAACCTATCTGATGAATTGTGGAAAGGAGGCAAAAATCAGAAAGATATCTTTTTAAATAATAAGAAATTGATGACAACCCCCACTTACCCCTACTTAGGAATTTTATTTGATGATAAAGGCTCATGGCGTCAAGCCGTTTCTACTAGAAAGCTTTTGTTTATGAGAACTACAACAGCACTTGTTAAGTTTGCACAAAAATTGGGCAAGAGGCCCCCAAACGAATTAATAAAAATTTATAAGGCAAAGTGTATAACCTCAGCTATTTATGGGGCAGGGATTTGGGGTTATTGTGAGGTCTCCGACATACAGAAAGTGGAGAACGCCTTTTTAAGGTATCTTTTAGCAGTCCCGAAAACAACATCTACTTTTATCTGCCACACGGAACTTGGTTTGCCATTCATTTCAGATATTATAAAGATGCAACCAGTCATGTTGTGGCACAGGATCTGGACCTCACAAAAATCCTCTTTCAACCAGTTTGTACTACGGGACAGCCTAAATTTGGAACATACTCTAGAGATAAGTTGGTTAAGATATATAAAGAAATTCATGAATGATATAGGAGAACCAGAATTTTATATAAATCCCCAGACAATGAGTAAGATTTCAAAAAGTGATTTTAAAAAACGGTGTATGCATCACCTGGAAGTAATTAGATTCACTAGTGAGGCAGTAAAAACAACCGTCCAATTGAATCAACAGATATGTATTTCCCCTTTCATCCAGCCATATTTGCTTTTTAGTTCACGCAGTTACGACAGATTTGTACTTATACGATTTAGACTGAGTGTATTTCACCGCTTGGTTAGTTTTCCGATGATTAATGACTGGTCATTAAATCTACCAAATTGCCCCTGTGATGGGGTGTCACCACAATCGACTATACATGTCGTACTATTCTGCAAATTTTATCTGGCATTAAGGAAAAGATGGATTAAACCAATATTAAAAATATGGGGATTGAGGCAGTGCCGCCCAGCGTTCATTGCTCTTCAGTATTTAGATAACGAGATAGTCACTAATAATATTGCATCATTTCTGAAGAGCATGATTCATTATAGAAAACGAATTGAGATTGGACCTTGCTAGGAACCTTTCTGGTGAGACTTATATTCTTTGTCTTAATAAATTATTAATTACATGTAAGGTTGTTGTAATGAAATCATTGTATTAAATAGTTAGGATACTTAAATGAACTGGAAATTAAATTGTTGATGCTAGATGTTTTTAGTCTAAATAGATTTTAGATAAAGTTTAAAAACAAATTATGTGTATAATGTAATCTGGATGTTTTTTAAGTATGGTCATTTTTTTTAATGATTCGTATTAATTTGTATGTAAGCTTTTATGATTTTTTTGTACTAAAAATCGAATAAAGCTTTTTTGAATTTGATTTAATCACTCATGAGTGGGACTACGTCCACACAACACTCTCAAGTGCTGCCTGAGGTAGTACATTGAAGTCACAGAACACAGGCCTTATATACAGCTTTTTCTGCACTTGTAAGCATGTGAACAGAAATAGGAAGGACAAGTTTCACAAATAGTTTTCAGCAAACAAGGACAGATAAAAAACCACATGGTCAGCAAAGTGGGAGGGGGAGCAGGAGTGCTGATGGCAGCAGAAATGATTGACAGTTAACAGGTGTACTGGCAGCTACAAACTCTCAGCACGTACTTTGCTTTTAGCTGATTCAGGAAGTCAACTAAAATAGATAGCACAGGCAGAAAAAGACGAGCAGCAGAGGACGGGAGAATTACAAAGCTAACAAAATGGATGCCACAACCAAGATGGCTTCAGCTTATGCTAACGGAGATTATTTCAGATTTCCACAGACGACCCTTTTAACATATGCTGAAGACATCTTCTATGCTTTTGAGGAAGTACGGAAAACATCATGCACATCTATCTGCATTAATTCAGTAATTTCTTGGTCCATTGCCAAGCGAGCATTTACATTTGTAACATTTCGTTTAGTCGGTATACATGAGGTACAAGTAGAAATACAAAGGGAACAGAGCATTGGGCCGCATTGAATACATAGGCAACAAGTGAAGAGAATCTCAAAAATATACATAGAGCTGTTAATACTTTCCATCCCCATACAGTAAATACATTCCATAGCCATCCAGTCCAAGTCCATGTTCCTGAATCCTGATGGATTTCAGTGGCTATTTTGTGCAACTTGGAAATTGCGTCAAAAACAGAAGGGGCATGGTCAGGGATATAGACACAGCAGCTACTCCCGATGATGCGACATGCTCCACCACGGTCGGCCAGGATGACATCAAGGACCATCCTATTTTGGAGCGTCACATTTCTCGCAATTTGTAGTTCCTCTGTGATATTTCCAAGCGCCATTGCTGTCTGATTCGTTACAGCCTCTACAACACATGTCAAACGCCTGATCTTTCTACTGTTTAAGGCCGCACCAACAAAGAAGAATAGTCCCAAATTAAAGTTGATATACTGCTGTAGTGCAGTATCAGTTTGATCCACCTCATCATTATTTATTGTCCTCTTGAATCTATTCTTGGAAATGTCATTATACAGTTTATAGTCTTTATGGTAGGATGCAGGTGCCAAAAACACAGGTGGAAGCAAAAAGGACACGTAGCAGCTTCCCGACCAACCAATAGGTAGATGGTAATAACCTTTACTTCCGCAAATGAAATAGGTGCTGTGTGAGGACAAAAAACTGCTATTGTTCATTCCAGTAATATTCAAAACTATAGTACAGTCACTTTTTCCCACAGGGATACTGCCAATACTGCTCACACAGAGATCCGCTCGAGCTCTAGTAACAGCAATAACAGGAGGCCCATTCCCTTAGTTGTTCGAGTGTTAGGAAAAACATAGTTTATGGAGGAATTTCCTTGGCGATACTCCTTCATTTCCCATGCAAAAACAACAGTTGATGGACAGAATGCAGAACAATGTCATACATTCACCCCAGTACAGAGATCTGGGCCCAAATCCATCGTTTTTTTGCTCACCATGCCATTCCAGTTTGAACCCAGCCATATGCAAATCAGTCTTGACCCTGTGCCTCATGGGAACAGTCCAGCCCGAACTGCCAAGCCAGGTCCTCCCTGGACTGGAAACAAGCATCCTAGGACCGGTTTCGGGGTTTCACCCCTCTTCAGCCAGAATAGCTTGATTCCAGTGGCATGGAGAGCACGGGACCCACGTCTGGGCATACCTGTCCCACTCGGGGTGACAAATGCAAAAACAACAGTTGATGGACAGAATGCAGAACAATGTCATACATTCACCCCAGTACAGAGATCTGGGCCCAAATCCATCGTTTTTTGCACACCATGCCATTCCAGTTTGAACCCAGCCATATGCAAATCAGTCTTGACCCTGTGCCTCATGGGAACAGTCCAGCCCGAACTGCCAAGCCAGGTCCTCCCTGGACTGGAAACAAGCATCCTAGGACCGGTTTCGGGGTTTCACCCCTCTTCAGCCAGAATAGCTTGATTCCAGTGGCATGGAGAGCACGGGACCCACGTCTGGGCATACCCGTCCCACTCGGGGTGACAAATGCAAAAACAACAGTTGATGGACAGAATGCAGAACAATGTCATACATTCACCCCAGTACAGAGATCTGGGCCCAAATCCATCGTTTTTTGCTCACCATGCCATTCCAGTTTGAACCCAGCCATATGCAAATCAGTCTTGACCCTGTGCCTCATGGGAACAGTCCAGCCCGAACTGCCAAGCCAGGTCCTCCCTGGACTGGAAACAAGCATCCTAGGACCGGTTTCGGGGTTTCACCCCTCTTCAGCCAGAATAGCTTGATTCCAGTGGCATGGAGAGCACGGGACCCACGTCTGGGCATACCCGTCCCACTCGGGGTGACAAATGCAAAAACAACAGTTGATGGACAGAATGCAGAACAATGTCATACATTCACCCCAGTACAGAGATCTGGGCCCAAATCCATCGTTTTTTGCTCACCATGCCATTCCAGTTTGAACCCAGCCATATGCAAATCAGTCTTGACCCTGTGCCTCATGGGAACAGTCCAGCCCGAACTGCCAAGCCAGGTCCTCCCTGGACTGGAAACAAGCATCCTAGGACCGGTTTCAGGGTTTCACCCCTCCTCAGCCAGAATAGCTTGATTCCAGTGGCATGGAGAGCACGGGTCCCACGTCTGGGCATACCCGTCCCACTCGGGGTGACAAATGCAAAAACAACAGTTGATGGACAGAATGCAGAACAATGTCATACATTCACCCCAGTACAGAGATCTGAGCCCAAATCCATCGTTTTTTTGCTCACAATGTCATTTCAGTTTTAACCCAGCCATATGCAAATCAGTCTTGACCCTGTGCCTCATGGGAACAGTCCAGCCCGAACTGCCAAGCCAGGTCCACCCTGGACTGGAAACAAGCATCCTAGGACCGGTTTCGGGGTTTCACCCCTCTTCAGCCAGAATAGCTTGATTCCAGATGCATGGAGAGCACGGGACCCATGTCTGGGCATACCCGTCCCACTTGGGGTGACAAATGCAAAAACAACAGTTGATGGACAGAATGCAGAACAATGTCATACATTCACCCCAGTACAGAGATCTGAGCCCAAATCCATCGTTTTTTTGCTCACCATGCCATTTCAGTTTGAACCCAGCCATATGCAAATCAGTCTTGACCCTGTGCCTCATGGGAACAGTCCAGCCCGAACTGCCAAGCCAGGTCCACCCTGGACTGGAAACAAGCATCCTAGGACCGGTTTCAGGGTTTCACCCCTCTTCAGCCAGAATAGCTTGATTCCAGTGGCATGGAGAGCACGGGTCCCACGTCTGGGCATACCCGTCCCACTCGGGGTGACAAATGCAAAAACAACAGTTGATGGACAGAATGCAGAACAATGTCATACATTCACCCCAGTACAGAGATCTGAGCCCAAATCCATCGTTTTTTTGCTCACCATGCCATTTCAGTTTGCACCCAGCCATATGCAAATCAGTCTTGACCCTGTGCCTCATAGGAACAGTCCAGCCCGAACTGCCAAGCCAGGTCCACCCTGGACTGGAAACAAGCATCCTAGGACCGGTTTCGGGGTTTCACCCCTCTTCAGCCAGAATAGCTTGATTCCAGATGCATGGAGAGCACGGGACCCATGTCTGGGCATACCCGTCCCACTTGGGGTGACAAATGCAAAAACAACAGTTGATGGACAGAATGCAGAACAATGTCATACATTCACCCCAGTACAGAGATCTGGGCCCAAATCCATCGTTTTTTGCTCACCATGCCATTCCAGTTTGAACCCAGCCATATGCAAATCAGTCTTGACCCTGTGCCTCATGGGAACAGTCCAGCCCGAACTGCCAAGCCAGGTCCTCCCTGGACTGGAAACAAGCATCCTAGGACCGGTTTCGGGGTTTCACCCCTCTTCAGCCAGAATAGCTTGATTCCAGTGGCATGGAGAGCACGGGACCCACGTCTGGGGATACCCGTCCCACTCGGGTGACAAATGCAAAAACAACAGTTGATGGACAGAATGCAGAACAATGTCA
The DNA here is from genome assembly GCA_963921515.1 of Calotriton arnoldi. Classification (NCBI taxonomy): domain Eukaryota; kingdom Metazoa; phylum Chordata; class Amphibia; order Caudata; family Salamandridae; genus Calotriton; species Calotriton arnoldi. The sequence goes on along the minus strand of CAWUFW010013035.1, from coordinate 393,181 downwards.
TACATTCACCCCAGTACAGAGATCTGGGCCCAAATCCATCGTTTTTTTGCTCACCATGCCATTCCAGTTTGAACCCAGCCATATGCAAATCAGTCTTGACCCTGTGCCTCATGGGAACAGTCCAGCCCGAACTGCCAAGCCAGGTCCTCCCTGGACTGGAAACAAGCATCCTAGGACCGGTTTCGGGGTTTCACCCTCTTCAGCCAGAATAGCTTGATTCCAGTGGCATGGAGAGCACGGGACCCACGTCTGGGCATACCCGTCCCACTCGGGGTGACAAATGCAAAAACAACAGTTGATGGACAGAATGCAGAACAATGTCATACATTCACCCCAGTACAGAGATCTGGGCCCAAATCCATCGTTTTTTGCTCACCATGCCATTCCAGTTTGAACCCAGCCATATGCAAATCAGTCTTGACCCTGTGCCTCATGGGAACAGTCCAGCCCGAACTGCCAAGCCAGGTCCTCTCTGGACTGGAAACAAGCATCCTAGGACCGGTTTCGGGGTTTCACCCCTCTTCAGCCAGAATAGCTTGATTCCAGTGGCATGGAGAGCACGGGACCCACGTCTGGGCATACCCGTCCCACTCGGGGTGACAAATGCAAAAACAACAGTTGATGGACAGAATGCAGAACAATGTCATACATTCACCCCAGTACAGAGATCTGGGCCCAAATCCATCGTTTTTTGCTCACCATGCCATTCCAGTTTGAACCCAGCCATATGCAAATCAGTCTTGACCCTGTGCCTCATGGGAACAGTCCAGCCCGAACTGCCAAGCCAGGTCCTCCCTGGACTGGAAACAAGCATCCTAGGACCGGTTTCGGGGTTTCACCCTCTTCAGCCAGAATAGCTTGATTCCAGTGGCATGGAGAGCACGGGACCCACGTCTGGGCATACCCGTCCCACTCGGGGTGACAAATGCAAAAACAACAGTTGATGGACAGAATGCAGAACAATGTCATACATTCACCCCAGTACAGAGATCTGGGCCCAAATCCATCGTTTTTGCTCACCATGCCATTCCAGTTTGAACCCAGCCATATGCAAATCAGTCTTGACCCTGTGCCTCATGGGAACAGTCCAGCCCGAACTGCCAAGCCAGGTCCTCCCTGGACTGGAAACAAGCATCCTAGGACCGGTTTCGGGGTTTCACCCCTCTTCAGCCAGAATAGCTTGATTCCAGTGGCATGGAGAGCACGGGACCCACGTCTGGGCATACCCGTCCCACTCGGGGTGACAAATGCAAAAACAACAGTTGATGGACAGAATGTAGAACAATGTCATACATTCACCCCAGTACAGAGATCTGGGCCCAAATCCATCGTTTTTGCTCACCATGCCATTCCAGTTTGAACCCAGCCATATGCAAATCAGTCTTGACCCTGTGCCTCATGGGAACAGTCCAGCCCGAACTGCCAAGCCAGGTCCTCCCTGGACTGGAAACAAGCATCCTAGGACCGGTTTCGGGGTTTCACCCCTCTTCAGCCAGAATAGCTTGATTCCAGTGGCGTGGAGAGCACGGGACCCACGTCTGGGCATACCCGTCCCACTCGGGGTGACAAATGCAAAAACAACAGTTGATGGACAGAATGCAGAACAATGTCATACATTCACCCCAGTACAGAGATCTGGGCCCAAATCCATCGTTTTTGCTCACCATGCCATTCCAGTTTGAACCCAGCCATATGCAAATCAGTCTTGACCCTGTGCCTCATGGGAACAGTCCAGCCCGAACTGCCAAGCCAGGTCCTTCCTGGACTGGAAACAAGCATCCTAGGACCGGTTTCGGGGTTTCACCCCTCTTCAGCCAGAATAGCTTGATTCCAGTGTCATGGAGAGCACGGGACCCACGTCTGGGCATACCCGTCCCACTCGGGGTGACAAATGCAAAAACAACAGTTGATGGACAGAATGCAGAACAATGTCATACATTCACCCCAGTACAGAGATCTGGGCCCAAATCCATCGTTTTTTTGCTCACCATGCCATTCCAGTTTGAACCCAGCCATATGCAAATCAGTCTTGACCCTGTGCCTCATGGGAACAGTCCAGCCCGAACTGCCAAGCCAGGTCCTCCCTGGACTGGAAACAAGCATCCTAGGACCGGTTTCGGGGTTTCACCCCTCTTCAGCCAGAATAGCTTGATTCCAGTGGCATGGAGAGCACACAGTTCCTTTAGCTTGTGGATCTCCTTCCTCATCGGGGTAACAAACTTTATTCAACTGAGCGTTTAGTCCACCTACATCAGCATAAGCAATATTAGCAACTTCAGAAGCCCACAACAATGCAAACCAGGCCCTGCAGGAGCCATTATGTGAAAACGGCAGGCAAAGGAATGAAAGGCGTTCCTCCCTTTTTCTGATGAGCTGGCATCATTCCACACACCCAACAGTTGGTAATGTTCGTAGCATTGTGGGTGTGATGCAACATTTGAATGAAAGTGTTATTGAGGTAGGACATTCTGTGCTTCTGCTCATGATAAAGAAGAGTAAAATATTGATGTTCAATGGGGACAGGAGTAGTAGCAGTCAGTAGATTTCGAACAGGAGCTACTTCCTCTACAACCCAAGTTATTGTAGCGATGACAACAACAGTCAAAGTGAGTCCAGTAGCAATCATAGTTTGTTTATTACAGATTCTCACAGCAGCCGGTTTCTTCTCCTCAAGCATATTCATTCCGTCGTCAAACAACAAAGCAGATGGTGCCCTAAGGTCCTGGGCAGGCATTGATTTCTTCACTAACATTGAGACGAGTAGTCACTAATAGACTACCCCCCTTTGAAGTCAGTCTTTAACCACCCAGGACAGTGGCTCAAACAGTCTTTTTCAACGAAGTGTCTTTCTTCCTGGGTCGCAGCTGATATCGAGATGTACCAGGGATCGTGTGGTCTGGGAAGACTTCCTCAGGTCCTTCAGGTGACGTAGCTTGTCCTTTCTCTGTGACCAGGATATCGCGGTGATCTGTCAGCGCAGCTGGGCTCACTAGATCCTGCAACACTTTTCGACAGTGTGTCGCATGGACCCAGTTCTTCTGATTGGTCACTCGAACTGCAGTCCTGGTAGCCAGTAGCACCTGCTCCGGTCCTTGCCACCTCGGTGCTAGGGAGCTGGTTCTCTGGAAGGACTTAAGCATTACATGGTCTCAGGGCGCAAACAATGGCCCTCACCTTGCGACCTGTCTGGAAGGGTTTCCCGAACCTGTTGATAAATAGAAGACAACCTGTCAGTCAACTGAGACAAATAGTCGCTCATCAATACATAGGGTACATCACGTATAGGGCATGGCTTAGGAATCCCCCAATTATTCATTGGCCTTCCAAAAACCACCTCATACGATTTGAGGCCAGATCGTGTATGTGGTATCGATCTAATAGATAGCAATGCTAGAGGCAGTGCATCAGGCCATTTCAAAGATGTGGAAGCCTGTATTTTAGCCAATTTCAATTTCAAGGTAGAGTTGTAACGTTCCACTAGCCCTGCTGATTGTGGGTGAAAAGCAGCATGAAACTTCTGCTTAATTCCCAACCCTTACATGAGATACTCAACAACTTGCCCAATAAAATGGGGTCTGTTGTCACTCCAAAAACTCGACAAATGCCGAATCGGGGAAAGAACTCCTTTAGGAGCACCTTTGCTGTCGTAAGAGCTGTATTATCTTTCGTAGCATATGCCTCTACCCATTTACTGAAGGCACAAACCACTACCAAGACATACTTTAGGTTGTTACAGCGCTCAAGCTGGATGTAATCCATTTGCAGGACCTCAAAAGGTGCAGTTGGTATTGCAAACCCCCCTGTTGGAGTTTGTGTTCCCTTTCCAGGATTATACTGGAGACAGATCAGACAGGACTGGACTATCTTTTTAGCTATATCGGCAATATCTGGATGATCCCAAACTTGCATAAGTTGCTTTGCTATTGAGGATGCTCCAACATGTGCCGGCCCATGTGCCATGTGAATCATAGGATGTAAATAGGCTGCGGGTAACTTCCATTTTGTCATTTCTTTATTCCTCCAACAGCCCTCGTCATCCAATGTTCCCTCCTTGGACCATTGGTCTAATTCATCAACAGAAGCATATTGCTGCATGTCCAGCACCTCTTGCCTGGCATCATGCCAACGTTCAGCCTGTGACTTAACTACATACATAGATGTGGTACTTCGCTGCATTGCAGTCTCACGAGCTGTGCAATCCGCAAAGGCATTGCCTGCTCCTATTTTATCAGTCACTTTCTTGTGTGCACTACATTTAACAATTGCTACTTTCTTAGGATAGGTCAAAGCAGTAAGGAGATTATGTACTAATTCCCCATGCACTATTTGTGTCCCATGTGAAGTAAGAAAGCCTCTTTCTTTCCATAACTGCCCGAAACTATGAGCCACACCAAAGACATATTGGCTATCAGTGTAAATGTTAACAAGCAAATCTGTACTAAGCTCACATGCTCTTGTCAGTGCTATCAACTCGGCTGCTTGAGCTGACTTCTGTGGGGTGCGAGCTGTCTCAACTACTGTTCGAAGTGTTGTAATTGCATAGGCGGCAGATGTAGTGCCATCAGGTAACTTCAGGCAGGACCCATCAACCCACAATTCCCCATCAACGCTAGAAAGGGGTGTATCTTGTAGGTCAACACGACCCTTTGTTGGTTCTTCAGTAAGGGATATACAGTCATGTAACTCTTGTGACTGAGACTGAGTAGCTGGAAATGGCAATAATGTAGCAGGGTTCAGAGTCAAACATCTTTTTAACGTGATATGAGGGGCCAAAAGTGTCAATTCATATCCTGTTAAGCGAGCACTAGTCAGATGCTGTGTTTTTGTTTGATTTAACAAGGCATCAATTGAATGGGGTACTAACACAAGCAATCTATGTGACAAGACTATTCCCTCGCTCTGACGTATGGACACAGCCGTTGCCGCCACCGCTCGAAAACACCCAGGCAGCGCGCGGGCGACTGGATCAAGGACAGCTGAGAAATATGCACAAGGACGTTGTTTATCACCGTGTGTTTGTGTTAAAACTGAGAGAGCGCAACCTTCCCTCTCGTGTACATAGAGTGTGAAAGTCTTAGTGTAGTCTGGAGTTCCTAATACTGGTGCAGAACAAAGAGCTTGACGTAACTGTTGGAAGGCATCCTGGCACTCAGTAGTCCATGGGAGAGGCATCGGAGTGTCTTTAGTCAAAAGGGCCAACAAGGGTTTAATAATGTGAGAAAAGCTAGGGATCCACTGCCTACAAAAAGAAGTAAGGCCAACAAGTGCACGGACATCCTTCTGAGTACGGGGCACAGGAGTGTCTAAAATAGTTTGAATGCGATCTGGTGTGAGTGCACGTCCCTCCTTAGACAGGAGGTGACCTAAATAGGTAACCTGCTGTCTGCAATATTGCAATTTCTTCAGAGAGACTTTGTGATGATGAGAGGCAAGGAATTATAACAATAACAGTGTTCCTTCTTCACACTGTTCAGGGGTATCAGCAGCCAACAAGATGTCGTCGACCCCTTTCGGTACAGGAAAAGAATCAAGCTGCCTTTTCAACGCCTGACTATAAATGCTAGGACTCTCTGTATACCCTTGTGGAGCTCTACAGAACCTGAATGATCTATTGTTCAAGGTGAAGCCGAACAAATAACGACTGTCAGGGTGAATAGGTATTGAGAAAAATGCATTCTTTAAATCAATTACACTAAATGTAGTGGCAGTAGGAGGAACCATGGTGAGAAGTGTCGTGATATCAGAGACTACCGGTGTTAGAAATGGGATCTCTAGTTGGCAAGGGCTTGCACCTTTGTCCAAGTAGGGACCCTTCTTCCTAGTCAGGGTAAGGGTGTTACACTCGTGAAGTAACCCCTGCTCACCCTCGTGGTAGCTTGGCACGAGCAGTCAGGCTTAATTCAGAGGCAGTGTGTAAAGCATTTGCACATAACCAACAGTAATACAGTGTAAGCACTACAAACGGACACCACACCAGTTTAGAAAAATAACCAATATTTTATATACTCAAGACAAGACCAATTACGACAAAAATCCACAATACTATACTTTACGAATGAATGCTTGATACGGTAACTTCTTCTTTGCAGGAATAGCACAAAAGCAAAGTTCGTACGAGTCGGTAGCTCCGTCCGAGCCTACCGTGATGCTGAAAACCACAGAGTCTAACAGTTCCAGCCGAACGCGTCGATACGGGCCAGCAGAGTCATGAACAGACTCGGTTACAGTACCTTTCTCGTTGTGGCTGGTACGGAGTGTACGAGCCGGTCGGCGTTTCATCGCGGTTGCGGTGCAAGAAGGAGCGATGCAAGGTGTGGTGTCCCTTGATGCGGTGCAGGCAGCGGCTCGATGAGCGTCGTGCAGACGGAGTCGGTGAGTCCAAGGCGTGCGATGCAGGGTGAGACGATGCTCGATGCGGTGCTGACAGGTTGCGATGCAGGCGACCAAGCCGGAGTGCGGGAGCTGGCGTCGGACAGCGGTGCGAGTCGGAGCGGTGCGTCGCAGACGTGCGAGCGGTGCCCCAAATGCGGTGCGGTCACGACTCTTGAGCCAGTTGCAGCGACAGCGTCGGTCTGGTCCGGCTGGCACAGCGAAGCGATGCGATGCGAACTGCGGTGCTCACAGGTCACGGTGCAAGCAGCGGCTCGATGTTGGCGGCGTTGGACGTCGCCCACAGTGAGACCAGGGTTGCGATGCGAAGCGGGGCGATGCGGTCTGCGGTGCAAACAGGTCACCGGCCAGGGAGGGATTCTGTTGACGGAGTCGGTTGCGGTTCCCTTCCTCTGTGGCAACTGAAACAGCGTTCCAGAAGCGGTACCCAGAGGCTTGTGAAGTCTTTGTAGTCCCTGAGACTTCTTAACAGGAGGCCAGCTCGATTTCAGGCCGTTGGAGATACTCAGCACAAGTTTGTAGAAAGTTCAGTCCAGTCCTTTCACTGCCCAAGGCAGAAGCAGCAGCTGCAGGCCAACCCAACAAAGCAACAACACAGCAAAGGGGCAGTACTCCTCCTGGCAGCTCTTCCAGCTCTTCGTCTTGGCAGGTCCTTGATTCCAGCGAGATCTAAATTCATGGGGTCAGGGCCCCAATATTTATATCCCAAATTCCTTTGTTCTCTGAAGGCAGAGAGGCCTTTGCCTAGTCCAAACCAGTTCTGGAGCACTTTGTTGACAAGTCTCCGTCCCTTCTTTCAGTGAGTAGGCCAGGGACATCAGACGCACCACAGGAGGTGGAGCCAGCATTGTGGAGGGAAGGCACTGTCCTATTCAGGGCCCAGGTGCGACCCCTCCCACCCATCTACATGTAGATCTTGCTATTCAGCCCTGTGCTGACTCACCCTGTCTCCTGGCATCCCCCAGCCCCTGTCACTCACACTCCAGACAAGGAATACACAACCTCGCAGAGGCAGGCTTGGATGGTTAGACAAGAAAATACCCACTTTCTAAAAGTGGTATTTTCAAACACAGAATGTTAAAACCAACTTCACTAAAAGCTGCATTTTATCATTCTGAGTCCAGGCATACTAAACTCGAATTTCTACCATGTTCCCGGGGTCAGTTAGGATTATAAGCTGTAATAATCAAAACTGCCCGTTCTGGCCTAGGGGAACAGGTAGCCTTGCAATAGTGAAAAACGAACTAGGCTGTAATTCACTATCAGGACATGCCGCACACACTCGGGCATGTCCTACCTTTCGCATACACCGCACCCTGCCCACAGGGGTACCTTGGGCCTACCTTAGGGGTGACTAACATGTAGCAAAGGGAAGGTTTAGGGACTTGCAAGTGTGTGCACTTGCCAAGTCGACATGGCAGCCCCAGGCTGCGCACAGGCTCTGCGTTGGCAGGCCCGAGTTACATTTTACGGGCTGTTTGCGTGGGTGGCACAATCCAGTGCTGCAGCCCACCAACACCATTTGGTCTACAGGCCCTGGCACTCGCAGTGCACTTTACAAGGGACTGACACATAAACCAAATAGGCCAATCATGGAAACACCAATCCATAACACATTTTATACAGGAGCACTTGCACTTTCCCACTGGACAGCAGTGAGGAAAGTGCGCAGAATCATTACACCAGCAAAAACAGAGTCAAAACCGGGAGGTCAGAAAGCAAAAAGTCAGGGGAAACACGCCAAAAGATGCCAAGTCTAACACATGTCCCCTCCAGCTGAAAGTAGGGAGAACTACCCAACCCCATTGGAGTTCTCCTCACTAAGGCGGAAGAACCTGGACAGACCATCTGCGTTGGCGTGTTCTGTACCAGGACGGTGTTCCACCGTAAAGTCCATTCCCTGTAGGGAGATGGACCACCTCAGCAGTTTTGGATTCTCACCCCTCATCTGCATCAACCATCTGAGGGGCCTGTGGTCTGTCTGAACCCGGAAGTGAGTCCCAAACAGGTATGGTCTCAACTTCTTCAGTGCCCAGACCACAGCAAAAGCTTCCCTTTCTATGGCACTCCACCTCTGTTCCCTGGGAAGTAGTCTCCTGCTAAGGAAGACTACAGGCTGATCCAGGCCCTCTTCGTTCAGTTGTGAGAGCACCGCTCCCACACCATGCTCTGAAGCGTCAGTCTGCACGACAAATTCTTTGGAGAAGTCAGGTGCCTTGAGCACGGGCGCCGTGCACATGGCGGCCTTCAGGGCATCAAAAGCTTTCTGGCAGGACTCAGTCCAGATCACTTTCCTGGGCTGCCTCTTAGAGGTCAGCTCTGTTAAGGGGGCAACGATGGTGCCATAGCCCTTAACAAATCTCCTATAGTAACCGGTGAGACCTAAGAAGGCTCTCACCTCTGTCTGGGTCTTGGGGGTTCCCAAGCCAGAATGGTGTCAATCTTGGGTTGTAGGGGCGCCACCTGGCCGCTCCCTACCTGGTGTCCCAAGTACACCACAGAACCCTGCCCGATCTGGCACTTACTGGCCTTGATCGTGAGGCCTGCACCTTGCAGAGCCCTCAACACTTACTCAAGGTGCTGTAAATGTTCCTCCCAGCTGGAACTGAACACAGCAATGTCATCCAGGTAGGCGGCACTGAAATCCTCCAGCCCGGCCAACACCTGATTGACCAACCTCTGAAAGGTGGCAGGGGCATTCTTCAACCCAAAGGGCATCACCCGGAATTGGTAATGACCTTCTGGGGTTGAGAATGCTGATCTCTCCTTGGCCCCATCGGTTAAGGCAATCTGCCAGTACCCAGACGTCAAATCAAACGTGCTGAGGAACCGGGCAGCTCCCAACCGATCAATGAGCTCATCAGCTCTGGGGATGGGGTGCGCGTCAGTCCTGGTGACGGCATTGAGCCCACGGTAGTCCACACAAAACCGGAGTTCTGGAGTGGCACCGGGCGCCGCAGCCTTTGGGACCAAGACCACTGGGCTGGCCCAAGGACTGTGGGAGGGCTCAATCACCCCTAACGCCAACATCTTAGAGCCCTCCTCCTTGATGCTGGTTCTGACCCGGTCAGTCATCCGGTAAATCTTGTGCTTCACAGGAGGGCTGTCACCAGTGTCCATGTCATGGGTACACCAGTGAGTAACACCGGGGGTCAGAGAGAACAGTGGGGCGAACTGTCCCAACAACTGGCGACAGTCCCCCTGCTGCTCCTGAGTCAGAGTAGGGGAGAGGATCACACCCTCTACTGACCCATCATGCTCCTTGGTAGACAGGAGGTCAGGGAGAGGCTCACTCTCCTCTTCCACCCCATCATCCGTCGCCAAGAGCATACTCACTTCGGACCTCTCGAAGTGGGGCTTGAGGCGGTTCACGTGAAGGACCCTCAAAGGGTTCCTTGGAGCCTGCAAATCCACCAGGTAGGTGACGTCACTTTGCGCTCCTTTACCTCATATGGCCCAGTCCACTTGTCCTGCAAGGCACAAGGTGCCACTGGGGCCATGACCCACACTTTTTGCCCAGGTTGAAATTCGACCAGAGTGGCATTCTGGTCATACCATCTCTTCATTTCTTCCTGGCTTGCTTCTAGGTTCGCCTGAGCGAGTTTCCTGAAGCGGGCAGTTTGGTTTCTAAAACCAGCATGTAGCTAAATACATCCTGGGGAGTTTTCCTGGGAGCCGCCTCCCAGCCTTCCTTTACCAAACTCAGAGGTCCTCTGACAGGGTGGCCATACAGGAGCTCAAAGGAGCTGTACCCAAGAGATTTCTGAGGCACCTCCCTGTATGCAAAGAGTAGGCATGGCAAGAGGACGTCCCACTTACGCCTCATGGGTTCTGTTAGACCCTTGATCATGCCTTTCAAGGTCTGGTTGAATCTCTCCACCAGACCGTTTCCTTGTGGGTGGTAAGGAGTGGTGAACTTGTAGGTTACACCACACTCCTTCCACAGGGATGTCATATACTTCGATATGAAATTGGTCCCGCTATCAGAAACCACCTCTCTGGGGAATCCCACACGGGAAAAGATCCCCATTAACGCCCGACCCACCACTGGCGCCGTCGTTGTCCTGAGAGGGATTGCCACCGGGTACCGGGTGGCATGGTCCACCAAGACCAGGATGTACCTGTTGCCCATGGCTGTCTTGGGGTCCAGTGGCCCCACAATATCCATCCCTACCCTTTCAAAGGGTGTTCCAACAACAGGAAAAGGTTGGAGAGGAGCTTTGACCTTCCTCCCACTCTTACCACTTGCCTGGCAAGTTTGGCAAGACCTACAGTGTGCATCTGACTGCCTTCGCATTTGGGGCCAAAAGAAGTGGGTGACAAGCCTGTCAAAGGTCTTCTCCTGCCCCAAATGTCCTGCCAAAGGCACGTCATGAGCCAGACCCAGTAGGAAGGTCCTGAAGCGCTGGGGTACCACCAGCACACAGGCTGACCCAGGCTCAGCAACCTTAGGCTCACTGTATAGGAGACCACTCTCCCAGTAGATCAGATGTGACCCGGACTGATTGCCAGCTGCCTGGTCTGCAGCCTGCCGCCGCAGACCCTCCAGAGTAGGGCACTCGTTCTGCTCCCTGCAGAACTCCTCCCTGGTGGGACCCCCTTCTTGCTGCCAATGGGTCAGCTCAGAGATGTCTCCCAGTTCGGCTACCTGCTCCCCTGTAGGCACCAGGGCGTCCCCCTCGAGGTCCGCCTCCTCCCGGTCCGTGGGAACTTCGGGGCCGGTTTCCCGCACCCCTGCCCTTTCTCTTGGCAGGGACTTGGGCCACAGTTTCAGGCTCCAAGTCCTCTTGATCACCCTTCCTGGCTGCCATTGACCGAGTAGACACGCATGCCCACTCTGGCAACCCAAGCATCTCCAAGTGAGACCTGAGCTCAACCTCCTTCCATGAGGACTGCTCCAGGTCGTTTCCTAGCAGACAATCTACAGGCATGGTAGGGCTCACAACCACCCTCAAGGGACCTGAGACCCCCCCATTCAAAGGGAACCTGCGCCACCATACATTGGCGCTCTGAGTTGTCTACAGCAACTACTTGGTGGAATGCTCCTGGGACTACTTGCTTCTCAGACACCAGGTGACACCGGACTGAGGTCACACTGGCTCCAGTATCTCTGAGAGCCTCTACCCTGTTCCCATTAATGGTCATCCAGGTGCTATATTTCTTTGTGTTAGGGGGCACCTGGTTTCCTGGGACCATCTCACTGTCCCCTAGTGAGACAAGGGTCATTTCTGCGGGATCCCCACCCTCCTGTGGGCACCCCTCCTCCCCAAGCGCTACACTAGCCAACACTTTGGACTGTCCACCGGTGGGTGGCTGTGTCCCCTTCGGGCACTTGGGGTCCCCCTTAAAGTGACCTACCTGGTCACATGCATAACACTTGCGGGGGCCGGTCTCAACAGGCTTCCCTGTGGAGACACCTTTCTTCTTATCGCCGGGGGCTGGGAACCTTTACCCTGGGTACTAGTTTGGGGCCCTTTAGAGAACTCCTGTGCTTTACCCTTGTCCCCCCACCTTTCTGCTGGGGACCCTGCCCACCTTTGGCTGAGTCTCCCCCAAACGCTTTCTTGTGGACCCTGGTACTCACCCAGCGGTCCGCTTCCATAGCAAGCTTCCTGGGGTCAGTTAGCTTACTATCCACTAGGTGCTGGCGCAGATCTGCAAAACATAGACTAGACAAGTGCTCCCATGCAATCAAGTTGTAGAGCCCCTGAAAATCTGTTACACTACTGCCCTTCACCCAACCATCCAGAGACCTGCAGAACACATCCACACATTCCAACCAAGTGTTGGCATCAGACTTCTTACTGGACCTGAACTGATCCCTGTACTTTTCAGGAGTAAGACCATACTTCGTGAGAAGGGCATCCTTCATGTCAGCATAGGTGAGGTGATACCCCTTACCCAAAGCTATCAGAGCATCCCTTGCTTCTTCAGGGAAAAGCGGCCACAATCCTGCTCCCCAATTCTCCTCAGGGACCCCATTCATGTGTATGGCTGCCTCATAACCCCGAAACCACCTTTGTATGTCATCCCCCTTCTTGAACTCCTTGCCTACGTTCTTGGGAATGTGCACAATCCTGTCTGCTTTTCTGGACGAATTGCTGCCACCATCTGAGCCTGACTTACTCCTAAGTTCTAGCTCCTTCAGTTCTCTCTCATGCTCTAAGAGCATCTTCCTCTCCTCTATGGCCAATCTCTTCTCCTCCCGCTCACTCTCCAGCCTGAGCTTCTGCAGCTCAAACTGCCTTGCCTCCCGCCTGTCCTCCAGCTCCTCTGGGGACAGACTGCTGCTGCCTGACCTGGTGGGTTCCCCCCTACCCAAAAGCACATCCACCCTGGAAATAGGCTCCTCCACCTCCTCACTGAGATCACCAGGTTGCCCATTGGCATGTCTGGCTGCTACCCAGGCCCTCAGCGCCTTCTGTAGCTCCTCCTTCCTTGTGAGGCCTTTAATTTGGACTTTCAGGTTTTTACAAATCGCTCGTAACTCCTTTACGGCGTAGGATTCCAACCTATCCTCCTCAAAGATAACTTCCAGGGATGCAACGGATGATGCAATTGATTCAGGCATGACAAAAGTCGTGAGTTGAAAACTGGCAAGATCAAAAATAGGCCAAAAGAAAAAGAACCAGTATGTGGTACGTAATGGTCTGCGATATGGTAGTAGTGCACACCAATCACTGTAAGTTAAGTGCAAACACAAGTCCTATCCTCACCGCTGACAACCAATGTTAGAAATGGGATCTCTAGTTGGCAAGGGCTTGCACCTTTGTCCAAGTAGGGACCCTTCTTCCTAGTCAGGGTAAGGGTGTTACACTCGTGAAGTAACCCCTGCTCACCCTCGTGGTAGCTTGGCACGAGCAGTCAGGCTTAATTCAGAGGCAGTGTGTAAAGCATTTGCACATAACCAACAGTAATACAGTGTAAGCACTACAAACGGACACCACACCAGTTTAGAAAAATAACCAATATTGTATATACTCAAGACAAGACCAATTACGACAAAAATCCACAATACTATACTTTACGAATGAATGCTTGATACAGTAACTTCTTCTTTGCAGGAATAGCACAAAAGCAAAGTTCGTACGAGTCGGTAGCTCCGTCCGAGCCTACCGTGATGCTGAAAACCACAGAGTCTAACAGTTCCAGCCGACCGCGTCGATACGGGCCAGCAGAGTCATGAACAGACTCGGTTACAGTACCTTTCTCGTTGTGGCTGGTACGGAGTGTACGAGCCGGTCGGCGTTTCGTCGCGGTTGCGGTGCAAGACGGAGCGATGCAAGGTGCGGTGTCCCTCGATGCGGTGCAGGCAGCGGCTCGATGAGCGTCGTGCAGACGGAGTCGGTGAGTCCAAGGCGTGCGATGCAGGGTGAGACGATTCTCGATGCGGTGCTGACAGGTTGCGATGCAGGCGACCAAGCCGGAGTGCGGGAGCTGGCGTGGGACAGCGGTGCGAGTCGGAGGGGTGCGTCGCAGACGTGCGAGCGGTGCCCCAAATGCGGTGCGGTCACGACTCTTGAGCCAGTTGCAGCGACAGCGTCGGTCTGGTCCGGCTGGCACAGCGAAGCGATGCGATGCGAACTGCGGTGCCCACAGGTCACGGTGCAAGCAGCGGCTCGATGTTGGCGGCGTTGGACGTCGCCCACGGTGAGACCAGGGTTGCGATACGAAGCGGGGCGATGCGGTCTGCGGTGCAAACAGGTCACCGGCCAGGGAGGGATTCTGTTGACGGAGTCGGTTGCGGTTCCCTTCCTCTGTGGCAACTGAAACAGCGTTCCAGAAGCGGTACCCAGAGGCTTGTGAAGTCTTTGGAGTCCCTGAGACTTCTTAACAGGAGGCCAGCTCGATTTCAGGCCCTTGGAGATACTCAGCACAAGTTTGTAGAAAGTTCAGTCCAGTCCTTTCACTGCCCAAGGCAGAAGCAGCAGCTGCAGGCCAACCCAACAAAGCAACAACACAGCAAAGGGGCAGTACTCCTCCTGGCAGCTCTTCCAGCTCTTCGTCTTGGCAGGTTCCTTGATTCCAGCGAGATCTAAATTCATGGGGTCAGGGCCCCAATATTTATATCCCAAATTCCTTTGTTCTCTGAAGGCAGAGAGGCCTTTGCCTAGTCCAAACCAGTTCTGGAGCACTTTGTTGACAAGTCTCCGTCCCTTCTTTCAGTGAGTAGGCCAGGGACATCAGACGCACCACAGGAGGTGGAGCCAGCATTGTGGAGGGAAGGCACTGTCCTATTCAGGGCCCAGGTGCGACCCCTCCCACCCATCTACATGTAGATCTTGCTATTCAGCCCTGTGCTGACTCACCCTGTCTCCTGGCATCCCCCAGCCCCTGTCACTCACACTCCAGACAAGGAATACACAACCTCGCAGAGGCAGGCTTGGATGGTTAGACAAGAAAATACCCACTTTCTAAAAGTGGTATTTTCAAACACAGAATGTTAAAACCAACTTCACTAAAAGCTGCATTTTATCATTCTGAGTCCAGGCATACTAAACTCGAATTTCTACCATGTTCCCGGGGTCAGTTAGGATTATAAGCTGTAATAATCAAAACTGCCCGTTCTGGCCTAGGGGGAACAGGTAGCCTTGCAATAGTGAAAAACGAACTAGGCTGTAATTCACTATCAGGACATGCCGCACACACCCGGGCATGTCCTACCTTTCGCATACACCGCACCCTGCCCACAGGGGTACCTTGGGCCTACCTTAGGGGTGACTAACATGTAGCAAAGGGAAGGTTTAGGGACTTGCAAGTGTGTGCACTTGCCAAGTCGACATGGCAGCCCCAGGCTGCGCACAGGCTCTGCGTTGGCAGGCCCGAGTTACATTTTACGGGCTGTTTGCGTGGGTGGCACAATCCAGTGCTGCAGCCCACCAACAGCATTTGGTCTATAGGCCCTGGCACTCGCAGTGCACTTTACAAGGGACTGACACATAAACCAAATAGGCCAATCATGGAAACACCAATCCATAACACATTTTATACAGGAGCACTTGCACTTTCCCACTGGACAGCAGTGAGGAAAGTGCGCAGAATCATTACACCAGCAAAAACAGAGTCAAAACCGGGAGGTCAGAAAGCAAAAAGTCAGGGGAAACACGCCAAAAGATGCCAAGTCTAACAACCGGGTATTGGGGCACCATGATTTTATTAACCTCTCGCAAATCAATAATGAATCTGTAAATTTTAGTATCAGTGTTTTTTTTCAAAATAGTAAGGATAGGACTATTACAAGTGTTATAAGGTACTTCTTCCACAACCCCCACCTTGATCAAATCCTGAACAATGTGTGTTAATGCTTCTTCGCCTTCCCGAGATATTTTATATTGGGGCAGTCGAGGCAACGAAGCACCTTCCTTCACTTGAATATGCACTGGTGGAATAACCATTTGACCCACATCGGTATCTGATTTAGCCCACAAAGCACTAGGTAAGGATGCCAGAGCGATATCCTCTTTAATGAGACAAAACCTCTCAACCATTGGATAATTATCATTTAAGATAACACGCACACCTTCTGGGGAACAACGTATCGTAGCACGGAAATATTTAAGCATATCGATACCCACAATATTATCCGGCGTGTTAGGGGAAAGCAGAAATGGACATGCTGCAGTGAATTTATCAAGACTAAATGCAAGTGGCTGTGACAGTGGGCTAGGTGTAGGTGTCCCATCGAATCCTATCGATGTTATCATTGCGCCAGACAGGGGAGCCCTAGGAACCAATTGTTTAGACTGAGCACTACGAGTAGCTCCTGTATCAACCAGAAACCGATCAGTAGAACCCAAGAAATTTGCGTCAACGTAAGGACCCTTCTGATCTACTGGGACCTCAACCGGTTCCTTACCCCATCCTAGGCATTCCTATGCGTAATCAGAATCCCCAAGACCATCAGCCGAATAATCTGACATTTGATATTGATTTTGTCTATCAAAGGTATTAGAATAATTTGGTCCGTGTTCAACTGCCTCAAATCTGGGACTATTGCCCATGCCTCCCCTATTTCCTGAATTTCCTGGGTGCCCTCTCATATTTCTTCTACCTCGTTGGTACTGCTGACCTTGCAAAAGGGGGCACTCAGAACGCCAATGTCCAATCTCTTTACAATAAGCACATTGATCAGAGGACAAAGTTGCTCGATTGAAAGGGGGTACACCAGGTGTATATACTGCACGTCCGCCTCTTCCACTACCTCCGAATGGTGGACCATATACTTAAGCCAACATAACTTTCATCTTTAAATCCTTAACCTTCTTATCCTCCTTGCCTTTTGCTTCCAATTCCTGACCCTCATAATACTGGGCCATAGTCAAAAGGGAGAGTGGGGAAGACGTAGTCCACGAACTCTCGCTGGCCTTGAGGCGACTAGCTATTTCTGGCAACATGTTAGTGACAAATTTGTCTACGAACAGATGCTTACCCGTGTCATCTGACAAGGACTGCCCACTAAAATCATGGAATGTCTCTTCAAATCGTGTAAAGAAATCGGAAACTGACTCATCCGCTTTCTATTTACAAGACGCTAATGTAGTCCAATCTATTTTCTTAGGGGGTATGAGAGTTTTCAACTTAGTCACAATAGCTTTAGGAAGATCTAATATCACCTGTTGCGGTTTCTGCGCAGGCTCTCTAGCCACATCTATTTCTTCTAAATGCACCCAAGTATCACCATATGCTACATTATCATCTATTTTCCGAATTGTTCTCCACATATCAGGGGGCAAAATAAGTTAAAAAACATATCAATATCTGGCAAGGTCATAGTGCAGGAGCTAATAGCTCCTTCTACTTCTTCATAAAAAGCGGCAGGATTTTTTCGCGGATCGGGCAAAGCAGCCTTAAGAGCCATAACATCTGCTCTACTCCAAGGAGTATAGACCCAATTATAAATAAAATATCCCTTTGCATCATCTGAAGTTTTATCGTCATTTGTTCCCGCACCCTTCGGAGGAACATACAGAGGCGCAGCTTCACGCATTGGTTTTACAGTAACCACAGTATCACTAGGGTCATTGTCTGTCCCCAAAACTTCTTCTTTTTGCACTGGGGTCTGAACTGTTTGTGCAGTTTTAACTTTACTAGCTGATTTTTGCTCCGCTTTTAAACGTAGTGTATCATGTCTTAATTTAACCACTCGCCTAATTAGATCAGGTATATTTGAAAAAAGGAAAGTTCCATCATTTAATTGTTTATAATCAGAATTGATATCAGTGGGCTCTAAGTTTTTAGAAATGTTTTTAAACCAAGTATTACCTCCCAAGTGAACTTCTCTGAAAAATATAACTGCTCTAAATCCTTCGACTGCTGAACCATTGCTACAAGGTCTGGAGCAGAAGTAGTCCCACGAGCTTATTTGTGAGCAGTGGATCTGATAGTGGCTTTTTCGTCAGTAGTCACAGTAGAGCGAGTCTGCCGCCCATCTTGCTTATCTAAGTCTTTATCGTCTGAGGAAAAATGTTCTTCTTCAGAAAGATCATTCTCAGGGGCAGAGGGAAATTTATACGGGGCGGAGGTCGATCTAACAAAATGGAGTCATCCTGAGGTTTATTAAGAATGGGATAAATGGGACGCCTAATAGGGTACTGGCCAGTTACCTCTAAATGACGCTCCCTTTCCTCTTTTTCTTTTATTGCCTTCATCTCTTTATTTTTTAATTCCAACGCTTTTTGATATATCGTTTTTCGCTGTTCTTTTTCTGCTATAGCTTCTTCTTTCCCCACTCTCTCTTGCACTTCTTTCTCCCACATTCGTACACAATCAAACATATCTTGTCGACTTTTCCTTTTAAACAAACACTGTTCTACATATTGAATCTTCTTAAAGTCAAATGACCCATTCACTGGCCATTGTAGATCAGGATCCTTTTTCGTATATTTGTTCCACAATGTACTATACATTATGGAAGAAATACCATATTTGACATACATATGTCTATTCGGTGTCCCCTCTGGGGGAGCCGGCTGACTTCTTTCTAAATCCTTTAGGTACCACCAAGACAGCAACACAACCTACGGAGTGTGCTGGAAACTGGCATGCTACCAAATTTTTGTAAAATATTACTTTTCCAAAATATTCAAAAGTAGAGAAAAATCTCCACATTACCTGCCTTTATCTTTTGCAAAAAATAAATCAAACAAACAAAACCAGAATCTTGGCCAAGCAAATCAAGAGTGCCGCTTCATCGACCTTACCAAACATGAGTCTCCAACTTCCACCTGCCGATCTCTTAGTGGACCTAATGGTCACTGCAAATTTTACGCCAAAGGATACCTCAGTCGGGACCGGCCACCACCCGGAGGGTCAAATCAAAAAACCGGAAAAGTCACTTTGGCTGCAAAGACAAGGGTCTCCTCATGCAGGACGTCTCCTCAGTAATATTCCAATGTTCCGTCAAGACCACTCCTTCGGACGGCCGCGTCTCCGATGAGGACCCACGTGTCGGGCGCCAACTGTGGAAATGTGCCTTTTAATGAGCACACCGGTGCAGGGGTCACCCTTCTCTTGTCCACGGGTCCATAGACCAACAAAATAGAGATCAACACTGAAGCTGGAATTCAAAATAACAAGTTTATTAATCACTCATGAGTGGGACTACGTCCACACAACACTCTCAAGTGCTGCCTGAGGTAGTATATTGAAGTCACAGAACACAGGCCTTATATACAGCTTTTTCTGCACTTGTAAGCATGTGAACAGAAATAGGAAGGACAAGTTTCACAAATAGTTTCAGCAAACAAGGACAGATGAAAAACCACATGGTCAGCAAAGTGGGAGGGGGAGCAGGAGTGCTTATGGCAGCAGAAATGATTGACAGTTAACAGGTGTACTGGCAGCTACAAACTCGAGGCACGTACTTTGCTTTTAGCTGAGTCAGGAAGTCAACTGAAATAGATAGCATAGGCAGAAAAAGACGAGCAGCAGAGGACGGGAGAATTACAAAGCTAACAAAATGGATGCCACAACCAAGATGGCTTCAGCTTATGCTAACGGAGATTATTTCAGATTTCCACACTCCCTGATTGGCATATTTGATTTACTAGTAGGTCTCTAGTAAAGTGCACTAAGTTTGCCAGGGCTAGTAAACTAAATGCTACTAATGGGCCTGCAGCACTGATTGTGCCACCCACATGAGTAGCCCTGAAAGGATGTCTCAGGCCTGCCACTGCAGTGCCTGTGCGTAGTTTGCTAACTGCCATGTCGACTTGGCAAGTGCACCCACTTGCCAGGCCCTAACCTTCCCTTTTCTTACATATAGGATACCCCTATTGTAGGCCCAAGGTACCCCCTGGGCAGGGTGCAGTGTATGTGAAAGGTAGGACATGTACTGGTGTGTGTAACATGTCCTGATAGTGAAATACTGCCAATTTCGTTTTTCACTATTGAAAGGCTATCTTGCCCCATAGGACAGAATAGGGAATGCTTTGTAACATTTTACAAGCATATCTTCCCATAGGGATAAGATAGAAAAATGGAATTTGGTATCCCTGAACTCAGGATTTAATAACACATCTTTTAGTAAAGATGGTTTTTAAATTGTGTGTTTGAAAATACCACTTTTAGAAAGTGGCTATTTTCTTGTTCAACCATCCTGTGTGCCTCTGCCTGTTTGTGGATTGAGTGTCTGGCTTTGGAGTGACAGGGGCTGGGGAGGTGCAGTGGCTCCAGAGTCTGGATGAGTCAGCACTAGGCTGAATAGGCCTGACTGCATTTGGAGTGGTGGGAGGAGTAGCACCTGTACCTGAATAGGGCTTTGCCTGCCTTCCACAATGCTGGCTCCGCTCCCCTGTGATGTGTCTGGAGCCAAGGCTCACACTGACAATAGATGTTGTTGTGCACTTGCAGCGTGCCCCCAGAACTGGTTTGAACTGGGCTCAGAGCCCCTTGCACAAAGAGAACAAAGACATTTTGGGGTATAAGTATTAGACCTAAAACCCCTGAACTTGAGACTACTTCTGGAATCAAGAGGAACCTTTGCCAAGGAGAAGAGCTGGAGAAACTGAGGAGAAGTACTGCCCTAGTTGTGTGTCTGGGGTGGCCTGCAGTTGCTGTTTCTGCCAAGGAAAGGAGAAGGACTTTACTGTGTGCTGTACCCCCTGCTTGAGGAAAGTCTCCAAGGACTTGAGTAGAGCTTGCCTCCTGTTTTGAAGTCTCAGGAACACAAAGACTTCCCCCCCAGCTCCCCTGAACTTCCTTGCTGGGATTTCTGACGTGCCAAGAAGTGCCTGTGACTGTGTGGGGCCTCTGGAGGTTGTTTCTGCTGCTGGGAGCTGGGAAGCAACGCAACAACAAGAAAATCGACGCATCGCTCTTCTTGCGACAGCTTTTCCGACGCAACACCTTGGTGCAAGAAGAATCTCCCCGCACCGCTGTGCCGCTGCTGAAACTGAAGCAGCGCCTGTCACCGCTGCAAGAATCGACGCATCGAGGGATCGCGACTGAAGAAATCGACGCAGCGCCGCTCGATGCCGCCGCATCATTCGCTGTCGCATCCCGGATTTTCACGCATCGTCCCTGTGCGGCAAGTTTTCCCTGACGCATTACCCGCGGATCGGAGTCGTCTCAGAATCGACACATCGCTTCCCCCTACAGACCGGACCCGATGCACCGCTCCCCTATGTCCAGCGGAACTGTCGCATCGCATCCACAAAGGTCTGAGGAATCGAAGCATCTCTTTGTTTTTCAACGCTTCCCATCGCTGCGGCTGTTTGGCATGGTGAATTTTGTCGCAACGACAGGTACTTTGCAAGAAATCACGCATCCATAGTTTTCTATGGGCTCAGTTGCTAAAACCTTTTTAAAGTCATTTTTCTTAATACTTGTATGTTGGATTATTGTCGTTTTGGTCTTGTTAAGTTTAGATACAGATACTTTATTTTTCTAAACCGGTGTGGTGTCCATTTGTGGTGTTATCACTGTGTCACTGTGACTGTTGGTACAAATACTTTACACATTGCCTTTGGGATAAGCCTGTCTGCTCGTTCCAAGCTACCAAGTGGGTGAGCAGGGGTTATCTAGAGTGTGTTTCCCCCTTACCCTGACTAGAAGCAAGGGTCCCTATTTGGACAAAGGTACCTACCTCTGCAAACTAGAGACCCCCATTTCTAACACTAGGTAATAGACTCCTAAGTAAGCTATAACAAATATACAGTTTACAAACTGATTGAGCCATGAATTGATTGTAATGCGGAGTGCAGACTCTTAAATCTGTGATAGTTACCTTTACATTCTGCATTGCTTATGTGTTTTTACTGTTTTTGGTGAAAAGATGTGAAGGTGAGTCCAGTTTATTTACACATGCCTTAGCTTGATTCTCTGACTCCTACCACAGATAACCCTAGTATGTTGTTGCTGTAATCTGGTATAATGCCAAAGAGTTGTCTTCTGAGGCTACAATTGTTCTAGCACTCTTCCAAAGAAAGCATTTCCTTTTTTTATAGCACTGCTGTGGTAACAGCAATGACCTGTGAGCTGGTGCCCAACCTATTCATGTTTGTGATTGCATTTATGGGAACAGGGTTAAGGATCCTGATGCCAATCCTGAAGCCTCAAAAGATACATGCGAATACAACTTTAGAGTTTGACTCTAAAGCTAGTGCTCTCTTTTGGGAAAATAAGGGAAGGAATCAAGAGACAGATAAGAACAGATGGCGTCTCAATGGAGTGTTTAAAGCATCTCAGGCAAGTAAGTCCCGTGAGACCACAGTTCACACACTCCCAGAGTGACAAGAAAATTGAATTCTCTCAAGAGAAATGCCATTAATGAGCCAAGGTAGTACTGGAAAACACTGCTACAAACTCAAAGAGCCCAGAGACCTGAGATAACTGCGATGTGGTTTTGACACTAAATAAGTATGAAAGTAGTCATTCAGGAGGCAGACTAGAGCATAAAAATACTTCAAATTAGCCAAGGAGTACAGGTATGCACTAACACATCCGTAACTGTAAGAAGGGGAAGAAACATGAAAGGAAAGAGGAAAAAACAACCAAGTTGTGGGGAAGGGAATGCAGTGGTTGACCTATTGGTTGATGAACCATACAGCTAAGCAGTTGTAAGGGAACTGGCAAAATCCACTTCCACTTCTTAAGTTCCCCCGAATGCACCAACTTTCCCTTTCAGTCTTGCTCTGATTGGTCGTCTAGTTATTCTGACCTAAATGCCTTAGCTAATCCCTCTATGCCCCAGTTTCCACGTCCTGTCCTCCACAATCTCAACTCCCTTTGTTCCCTAAAGCAGTTTTTTCCTAACACTCATGTGAATCCCAGGATCAATGTGCCTCTTCCAGTTTTCCTCAAGGATCTTTTCCTTTTATTCCAGACAGATTTTTAGGTCTGATCATTGAAACGTCTTTATATGTCTCACTAGACTACTGTTTTTATAAATCATATATCATATACATTCATTTACGGGCTTCTGGTCTGTGGCCTTCACCCATTAATCTAATAAAATACCCACCCACCACAGTATACAGCACAGGAAGTGGGTCAACCCACATTGGTCATTGGTTCCTCTCAATGTGACTTAAGGTATTTTGCTTGCTAATAATGTTCCCTTCCTCCTAAAAAAAGCTATTTTCTTCAGTGTTGGGGCTTACGGGACAATAGTTCCTTTGCTTTAAAACGAACATTTTTCCTTTTACAATTTAAAACCCTTTTATGTTTGCGAGGGCCACCAGCTCCGCATACACTGCTGCTGGGCTGCTCTCTGATGCTAGCAGTTTATGCATCTCACCTGAGCACTGCTGGGGGCAGCCATCTTTGAAGGGGATTTGACATTCTTTATTATAAAAAAATATTTGAAAAACACTCAAAGATGGTTGCCCCGTGTGCATGTGCACATCAAGGCTAGTGTTTTTTTTCATCATCAACATTTTAAGTGTCTATGGGCCAGATGTATGACCTAAGCATTTTGCGACTTCCTAATTGCAACTTT
The DNA here is from genome assembly GCA_963921515.1 of Calotriton arnoldi. Lineage (NCBI taxonomy): Eukaryota > Metazoa > Chordata > Amphibia > Caudata > Salamandridae > Calotriton > Calotriton arnoldi. Next base: position 369,852 of record CAWUFW010013035.1, on the reverse strand, counting down.
TTGAGACTCTCAATTAGGAAGTCGCAAAATGCGATGTACAACAGTGTCTCAGACACTGTTTGCGATTCCCAATGGGGCCACAATTGACCTGCCTCATCAATACTCATGAGGCAGGCCGCAATTTGCAACCCATTGGGAATGGCCTGCAATCACAGGGATGGTGGCCTACTGGGGCCAGCAGATCACAATGTCTGTGATTGTTTTTTAGGTCGAGCATCGACAGCGCTTGCGCTGTCTGTTCGATCTGTTGTATCCTCTTCTGTGGGCTCTTGCACACCTCCCGATTGCTATTGGCTGTTGTGCATGGCATTTAAAAATGCTGGCTTATAATTGGTGCATTTGTGAAAATGCCCCTCCTTTATGTGCTGAGTTCCCTCGCTGGCGATTTCACTCAGAGATTGTTTGTTTTGGCCTCTCCTCCTGGCCTCTCCTTCCTTCTTGGAAATCGCGTCAGCCAATGCCCCGCCTCCTTCCACTGACTGCTTCACGCCAGCAGCCATCGGCCCTAGCTGTGGGGGCTAGAATGTAAATGCTGGTTTTATTTGGCAGCGCGGCACGCTTTTACTGTAGCGTCTGCGCACCTTTATTTTCTTCCAAACTTGCCCCTTTTTAGGTCGAGGCTAGCGCAGCGCACATGCTCTGCCAGACATATATTGCTCGCCTTAACTTTCCCTTCCGAAGCTGCCTCTTTATGTTTTTCGTACCCCCCCCCTCCTCGTATTCGGAGCCCTCCCCCGCCCTCCAAGCCCAAATGCAGCTGTCGGTTTTTCACACTAGAGAGATGACGCCGAGACCTCACACTGTGGATCCCCCCCACCACCAGCACCCACCCGTTCCCGGCCTCTGTTTACTTTGGCGGCATGTGCAGGTCATTAACCCTTTCCCCCCTCTGCCGATACTTTCAACTATGTGCAGGTATAGGCATGCTGGCGCTTTAAATTTGCCCTGCACCAACGTTATAAGAAACCAGATTGATTAATTGATTACAGTGCTCCTTTGATATAATTACTACAGGTGCTCACATATATTTTGTTACATACAGACAACAAGCCCGGAGTTCTCTTCGTGGATTTCCACACTTGACCAAAACGTGTGATCCTGGGCAAAGTACTTCATCTGCATGTGTCCAGCTACAGCTTCTCACAAAGGCGCGAGGCTGGACACCAGTACTGAGTGCCAAGTACAAGTTCATGGGGCTTCTTCTAGAATAGTGCAGGTGACTTCTCTTTCGGTGACTGTGTGGCCTCGTTGCTGTGCTGACAGGGCCCGCAGTGCACTGTATTGTAGAGCAGCACTTAATCGGGACGTCTCCCGTCGTTATGAGGGTCAAGGGCAGGTTCCCGTATTTCACACCTGGAGGTGGCAGCAGCACACAGACCCGAGGGAGTGACGACAGGGTCTGCAGCGGGTAAGAACATCCCACCTGGCAACTACCCGTGCAGAACGTGTGACCCTGAACACCCGGGACCGGCAGCATCTACCTCGAGATGCAGCCAGACACACAGGCTACAGCGCCAAGTACCACTGCGCACCCGCCAGTTCATCAGAGTGTGACATATAAATCTTGCAACAGGCATCCATGTTACATATAAATATATATAATAAGGAACTTTCAAAATGCAAAACAGCGTTTTACCACCCTGCTTTAGATTGCATTACTGCATTATAGGCATTTATTAAATAGAAGTTTTTAAACTTAAAGTTCGAAACATTAATGCCCCCCCTCTTTAATGACATTGCCATTAGAGAACCTAGAGGCAAGTCAGTTGTCAGGGGCAACATATAGCTGGCCTAGATTCGTATTGTATTTAGAGCAACATTATAGCCCAATAAATCAAAGACAATAGAGCTTTTTGTACAGTGTACATTCTGAAAGGAAGTATTTCCTGGTGCTCACTCGTGAAAGAATGAACAAATGAGGCACAGCGGAATCAAATATCTGCCTAGGATCACACAATTTGAGGTTTTTTGATTCCACAGTGTGCAGTTCAGCCACTAGAGCGTTATCGCTTTCTCTCTCCTTGTTGAAGAAAGGGTTAGTTAATGCTGTGTATTTCTTGGCATATGAGGTATGAAAGGGGGGCGTTCAGAGACCACATGAAAGCTCCTCTCCTTGCAAGGGTCCATGTGGAACTGAAACGGAGCCCCAGCGCCGTCTGTCGTGAGCCTATAGTGGCCACCCACCTCCGTGTTATGACGCTATGAAATGTAGTGCTTTTACAGGCAACAGTAACATTCAAGGCTCAGGCAGCCAGGGCACCAGACGAGTCTGGAGAAAACTGTGCCCACATTTTGGGATACAAATAGATTTTAGGGGAAGAAAACATGTATTTGCTGCTCTATTATTTCTTCATAGATGTAGCTAGCAATTTAACAATTAAAACTGATGTATTATTTACACTTCAGACTGAACAGTATCAGTACTAAAAGGTGCCTTTGATCTGAGCAGGCTACTTGTAGTGTTGCGCTCTAGTGGTCGCGCGCAGGCGCGATGACGTCAGCGCGGCCGCCATCTTGGCGGGGGCATTAGCGCCAGACATCGGAGCGGCACGGACGTGTTCCCGGCGCTCTCCTCTAAATTACCAATTGCCTAATAAAGAGAGTTATACTAATGCAGAGTGGCACATGATTGTGGGGCAGTAATACAAACATTACAGTGGCGACGAGATCGGGATAAAGGAAAGAAAAAATTTTTTCGAAAAAAAAACAAAAAAAAAAAAACGAACCACATCTAGCACAGTCAGAGGACACGAGGACTCACAGGAGACGTGGCAAAGCGGGAGAGCGTGGCAGAGGACGGTCCCACTGCGAACCAGAACCACCGGTACAGGTAGTGGTGATCAGGGACAGCACACAGCCCCAATACATAGAAGGGTGGAGAAAAGGGGAACAGGAGGCGACACCCCACACCCTACAGGACATCCAAGGCCCTGGCGGAGGTGGAGCAGCGCAGCGACGGGGGAGCCCAGGGGCCCCACCACGACCACACACCTCCCAGAAGCACAGGCACACCAGGCAGTCCAAGAGGTAACGCAGAGGCACCGGAAGGTAACGCAACAATGTGCGCGCAGGCGTCTACACTCACGACGCCCATACCCTTTCTACCGAAACCAGGCGAACCCCTGATGAAATGGGAAGACTGGAGGGAGTACTTCATGAACTACCTAGAGGCCCTAGAAGACGAAAACGGAGAGGCCTTCCCCAGCAAAAGGAAGAAAAGGATATTACTCCACAACCTAGGCCCGGAAGGACTCAGAGTTTTCCAGAACCTAGTCCCCATGCAACGGCTGGCCGCAGACGATGATGTGTTCCAGCACGCGATCGATGACCTGAACAACCATTACAGACCTGCAGTGTGCACGTCCATAGACAGATACACCTTCCAACAGAGGAAACAAGCGGGAGAAGAGTCCATAGATGACTACGTGGCAGCGTTGAGGAAATTGGCGATCACATGCAAATTTGGCGCCTTGCACGACGAATTTATCAAAGACCAGATAGTCATGCACACGAAGAACACAGCAATCCAAGACAAATTGTGGGTCAACGGGGACGCCACACTGAAGGACGTCATTGCCATGGTAAAAAAGGCGGAGCTATCAAAGAGATGTGCCGAGGCAGCGAAAAAAGAAAATACAGAGCGGACTATGGTCAATAGAGTTACGGTATTAGAACCTCCGGGCAGAGGAAAAAGAAGGGAGACCGAAGGGAGAGCCCAGAGTAATTGGACTCCACAATCCACACAGGCACAGAAATCAAACAGGGAGAGTAACACCACGTGCTACAGGTGCGGCAGTTCATTCCACGCGGCAAATGACAAGCGATGTCCAGCCTTCCGAGCCAAGTGTATGTACTGCGGACTTGTCGGACACTATGAAAAAGTGTGTCGCCGCAAGGTGAAGCGGTCAACAGTCAAGTACGTCACACAAGACAAGGGAGGTGTAGAGGAAGAAGAAGAGGAAGACGACGTGTTGTGCATCGACGATCAAGTTCTAGGCATAGAAGGAAGTCGCTCCAAGAAACCGCAGTGTGATATGGTCGTGGGAGGTGTCCAGATCAAGATGGTGGCGGATTCCGGCTCTCCATTTACCATCATTCAAAAGTCAGTGTGGGACGAGAACTTCAAACCCAGCCTGGGATCACACCTCGAGCCCCCAGACATACGTCCAGTCACGTTCACAGGAGAACCCATCCCTATGGAGGGATATCGAGTCCTGAAATTTGAGTTCAAGAACCGCTGTGCGGAGTGCAAATTGTACGTAGCAGAAAAAGGTCCTTCTGTCCTGGGATGGATGGACCAGGGCGAACTGGGCATACAATTGAACCCAGGAGGGGACACGCAAGTCCTGATGACCTGCACAGATAACCAACCAGACTTCGTTAAGATGAAAAGAGAATTCCCCACGGTATTCGGAGGCAAAGTGGGAAAACTGGCAAAATTCACACATAGAATCGAACTCAAGGACAACGCCAAACCGGTATCCCACAAGGTGAGGAACATACCGCTAGCAGTCAGGGAAGCAGTGCAAAAAGAGTTGCAAAGATTAGAAGAAGAAGGGATCATCGAACCTATCAACAGCTCGGAGTGGTTGGCCCCGTTGGTAGTAGCGAGAAACCCAATGGCAAAGTTCGTTTGTGTGTGGACCTGCGCGAATTAAACAAGTGCATAGTAGTAGAAAAATTCCCATTGCCTAGAATAGACGAAATGCTGGCGAAGACGGAAGGTATAAAATGGTTTTCCACAGTAGATCTTGCCTCTGCCTATCATCAGATAGCACTGCACAGCACGAGTAGGAAACTAACGTCCTTCATTACACCATTTGGATGTTACCAGTTCCGCAGGATGCCGTTTGGCCTGGCATCAGCAGCTGCGGTATTCCAAAAGCTGATGCACAAACTATTCAAGGACATTGAGGGAGTACAATACTTCCAAGACGACATCTTGGTGATGGGCAAAGACCGAGCCGACCATAACACAAAACTAGCAATGGTGTTACAAGTTTTGGAAAGGAATGGCCTGACAGCTGAATGGGAGAAATGCAGACTAGGGATGGCGTCTGTCACATACTTGGGTCATGAGATTAGTGACCAAGGCATCACACCCAAACACGCAAATGTCAGAGCAATATGTGAAGCTCCGGCGCCGACAAGCAAGGAAGAAGTGAGATCATTCTTAGGGATGGCCGAATATTACAGCAAATTCGTGCAACACTTCGCCACCAAGACACATCACCTGCGACTACTGGTACGAGACAAGACAGCCTTCCAGTGGACAGAGGAGGCGCAAGGAGAGTTTCAGAAAATCAAGGAGGATGTCAGCAGAGCGGTCCCCCTGCAAGGTTATGATCCGCACGGAGAATCCATATTAACCACAGATGCGAGTGATAAAGGCCTAGGGGCAGTCCTCATGCAGGGAAAGAAGAATGGAGAGCAAGCGACCATCAGCTCGCGTCAAGGACATTGTCACCCACAGAACAGAAGTTCAGCGTGATAGAAAAAGAGATGCTGGCGGTGGTGTGGGCCATGTCAAAGTTCCGCCAATTTCTATGGGGCACAAGATTCCAACTCAGGACGGACCACAAACCCCTTGTCAAGGTACTAACGTCCTGCGGGCACGCAAGTGCCACACCCCGCATCGCAAAAATTACCCTGAAATTGTTAGACTACAGGTATGACGTAGAATACATCCCTGGAGCCAAGAACAAAGTGGCGGACTACCTCAGTCGAGCTTCAGCCATGGAAGACGCACCCGCAAGTACAGACGAGGACGAAGTCAGAGTGGCATTCACGGGAGATCAGGAGCAGGCGATAAGCGGGCAGGAGTGGAAGCAAGCCTACGAAAGGGACACGGACCTGGAAGACATCAAGGCATTCACCATACAAGGGTGGCCAGAGAAAAGGCACCTGAAAGCGGAACAAAGGAAATTCTTCGAAGTAAGGGAAGAGCTATCAGTAGGAGACCAAGGAACCTTCCTGTTTAGAGGGGAGAGAGTAATCCCTCCAGGATCGTTGATACCACACCTGCTGGCGTTGTTGCACGAAGGGCACTTGGGCATCGTAAAGACGAAGATAAGGACCAAACAAATGTACTGGTGGCCCGCAATGGATAGTCAAATCGAGAGACATGTAAGAGAATGTGATCAGTGCCAAAGAGCGGACAAGTCACAAACGTTACTACGTCCGGCACTAGGGAAGTTTGACAATCCAGCCAACCCGTGGGAGGAATTGTCTATAGACATTCTTGGTCCGGTGTTGGATGCGGAAGGGAACCCAAAATACGTAGTAGTTCTCATAGATCGATATTCTAAGTGGCCAGAACTGGACATACAGGAGGTGATGGACACAGAGACAGTGCTGAAGTTTCTTACAGCTACCTTCCTCAGAGAGGGTATTCCTCGTTCCATCTTGAGCGACAATGGACCTCAATTCACATCAGAGAAGTGGAACCGGTACATGGAACGAAACGGCATCCAAATCAAGCACACAGCGGTCTACCATCCGGCAGGGAATGGTCTTGCTGAAAGGTTTAATAGAGTAATAATGGGGTCCATCCAATCAGCCATAGGAATGGGAAAGGACTGGGAGAAAGAAGTGAGAAGTATGCTGTGGGCCTACCGAATCACACCAACCGGCACAGGATACAGCCCGTTCCAAATCCTAAGAGGACGTGAGCCGTTCACGAGGGACAATCTAGCGTGGAAAGAAAAGACGGTCACGAGTAAATGGTCCCCGGCAGTCGTGCACCACAATTTAGAGAGAGCCCAGAGAACGTACACAGAACAGTACAATAAGAGACGCAATGTGAAAGGAACGTCCTTGGAAACAGGGGAATGGGTTAGAGTCAAACTTGCCCAGTTGAGGAGGAAAGGAGACAGCAAGTACAGCCTGCCCCTGAAAGTCGAACAAGTGTACAACAGAGCTGCTTTACTCAGTGATGGGAACGTCTGGTCGCAAGATCGCATGTCCAAATGCAACAAGATACTGCAGTGGGACAAAGAAGAAAGATCAATGACACATGAGGAACAAAGGTTGCCAGCAAGAGTGACAACCCCAGGAGAAGAAGAGATGGACCAAGAAATAAAAGGAAATAGGGAAGAGCAGGACGAGAATGATAATCTAATAACCGAGGAATGGCAGGAGGACAATAGTAGGACTCTGGAGAGAGAGAGCCCTAAAGGACAAGGAGAAACGCCAGCCAGCCGAGCAGATGGAAGGGGAGAAGTATCCACCTCCACTCCGGTAAGACGTACAAGGGCAGGGAGACTTCTAGTAAGACCTGCCAGATACAGAGACTATGATTTGGGAGAAATGAAGTAACTCCCGGCCGAGAGACTCTGGGACTACCTTCCTATTGTTATAAGTTTTGTGTGTTTGATAAAGAAGGGAGATATGTAGTGTTGCGCTCTAGTGGTCGCGCGCAGGCGCGATGACGTCAGCGCGGCCGCCATCTTGGCGGGGGCATTAGCGCCAGACATCGGAGCGGCACGGACGTGTTCCCGGCGCTCTCCTCTAAATTACCAATTGCCTAATAAAGAGAGTTATACTAATGCAGAGTGGCACATGATTGTGGGGCAGTAATACAAACATTACACTACTGGAGCCGAGTTATGGTACTTTAATGCCACTGATGGCCCAGGGACTCCACATGCAGGAAATAAATATGCTTCTTGGGTGAGACATTTTAGGCGCTGTGATTGATGCTGTCACGGAAAAAGGAATGGAGTTCAGACACTGCACCGCTAATATAGGATGTTCTTGTTTTATCAGTGCAAGCAACCACACCCATTCAACCAGGGATAACATTTTTAATTTCTCATGGATCATTTGCATTTTGTCCAGTTGATCCAAAATAGTAAGACTGAGCCAGCGTTTGGAACCGGAAGTATTGGGAAAGAGTCACAGATAGGGAGAGTGAAAAACAGCATGCGATATTCTTTCATTCTTACATGTTTTGAAATATTTCAAGACTACACCTTCAGATTTGCTTTATAATCTTTGCTTTATTCTCACAAAATTCTTTATGAAAATTACCTTAAAATGTGCCATTTGCTCCTCCTTTTAAAAACAAATTCTCGGGATGGGGGACCTCCCCTCCCATGAAACCACCTCCCCCGAACCCGCTTACGCCTGGTGGGTTGGCTCACTTAGCTCGCTCATTAAGTCAAACCCGCCCTCGGATTTGGTAATGCTTGTTTAGGGCGAGCATCGCGCTGTCAGTTCGACCTGTTGTATCCTCTTCTATGGGCTCTTGCACACCTCCCGATTGCTATTGGCTGTTGTGCATGGCATTTAAAAATGCTGGCTTATAATTGGTGCATTTGTGGAAATGCCCCTCCTTTATGTGCTGAGTTCCCTGGCTGGCGATCTCACTCAGAGATTGTTTGTGTTGGCCATCACACTGTATATCGTGTGATGGCCTCTCCTCATGGCTCCTCCTTCCATCTTGGAAATCGCGACAGCCAAAACCCCGCCTCCTTCCACTGGCTGCTTCACGCCAGCAGCCAGCAGCCATCGGCCCTAGCTGTGGGAGCTAGAATGTAAATGCTGGTTTTATTTGGCAGCGTGGCACACTTTTACTGTAGCGTCCGCGCACCTTTATTTTCTTCCGAACTTGCCCCTTTTTAGGTCGAGGCTAGGACATATATTGCTCGCCTTAACTTTCCCTACCGACGCTGCCTCTTTATGTTTTTCGTACCCCCCCTCCTCGTTTTCGGAGCCCTCCCCCGCCCTCCAAGCCCAAATGCAGCTGTTGGTTTTTCACACTGGAGAGATGACGCCGAGATCTCACACTGCGGGTCCCACCCACCACCAGCACCCACCCGTTCCCGGCCTCTGTTTACTTTGGCGGCATGTGCAGGTCATTAACCCTTTCCCCCCTCTGCCGATACTTTCAACTATGTGCAGGTATAGGCATGCTGGCGCTTTAAATTTGCCCTGCACCAACGTTATAAGAAACCAGATTGATTAATTGATTGCAGTGCTCCTTTGATATAAATACTACAGGTGCTCACATATATTTTGTTACATACAGACAACAAGCCCGGAGTTCTCTTCGTGGATTTCCACACTTGACCAAAACGTGTGATCCTGGGCAAAGTACTTCATCTGCATGTGTCCAGATCCAGCTTCTCACAAAGGCGCGAGGCTGGACACCTGTACTGAGTGCCAAGTACAAGTTCATGGGGCTTCTTCTAGAATAGTGCAGGTGACTTCTCTTTCGGTGACTGTGTAGCCTCGGTGCTGCGCTGACAGGGTCCGCAGTGCACTGTATTGTAGAGCAGCACTTAATCGGGACGTCACCCGTCCTTATGAGGGTCAAGGGCAGGTTCCCGTATTTCACACCTGGAGGTGGCAGCAGCACACAGACCCGAGGGAGTGACGACAGGGCCTGCAGCGGGTAAGAACTTACCACCTGGCACCTACCCATGCAGAACGTGTGACCCTGAACACCCGGGACCGGCAGCATCTACCTCGAGATGCAGCCAGACACACAGGGCTACAGCGCCAAGTACCACTGCGCACCCGCCAGCTCATCAGAGTGTGACATATAAATCTTGCAACAGGCATCCATGTTACATATAATAAGGAACTTTCAAAATGCGAAACAGCGTTTTACCACCCTGCTTTAGATTGCATTACTGCATTATAGGCATTTATTAAATGGAAGTTTTTAAACTTAAAGTTCGAAACATTAATGCCCCCCCTCTTTAATGACAATGCCATTAGAGAACCTAGAGGCAGGTCAGTTGTCAGGGGCAACATATAGCTGGCCTAGATTCGTATTGTATTTAGAGCAACATTATAGACCAATAAATCAAAGACAATAGAGCTTTTTGTACAGTGTACATTCTGAAAGGAAGTATTTCCTGGTGCTCACTCGTGAAAGAATGAACAAATGAGGCACAGCGGAATCAAATATCTGCCTAGGATCACACAATTTGAGGTTTTTTGATTCCACAGTGTGCAGTTCAGCCACTAGAGCGTTATCGCTTTCTCTCTCCTTGTTGAAGAAAGGGTTAGTTAATGCTGTGTATTTCTTGCCATATGAGGTATGAAAGGGGGGCGTTCAGAAACCACATGAAAGCTCCTCTCCTTGCAAGGGTCCATGTGGAACTGAAACGGAGCCCCAGCGCCGTCTGTCGTGAGCCTATAGTGGCCACCCACCTCCGTGTTATGACGCTATGAAATGTAGCGCTTTTACAGGCAACAGTAACATTCAAGGCTCAGGCAGCCAGGGCACCAGACGAGTCTGGAGAAAACTGTGCCCACATTTTGGGATACAAATAGATTTTAGGGGAAGAAAACATGTATTTGCTGCTCTATTATTTCTTCATAGATGTAGCTAGCAATTTAACAATTAAAACTGATGTATTATTTACACTTCAGACTGAACAGTATCAGTACTAAAAGGTGCCTTTGATCTGAGCAGGCTACTGGAGCCGAGTTATGGTACTTTAATGCCACTGATGGCCCAGGGACTCCACATGCAGGAAATAAATATGCTTCTTGGGTGAGACATTTTAGGCGCTGTGATTGATGCTGTCACGGAAAAAGGAATGGAGTTCAGACACTGCACCGCTAATATAGGATGTTCTTGTTTTATCAGTGCAAGCAACCACACCCATTCAACCAGGGATAACATTTTTAATTTCTCATGGATCATTTGCATTTTGTCCAGTTTATCCAAAATAGTAAGACTGAGCCAGCGTTTGGAACCGGAAGTATTGGGAAAGAGTCACAGATAGGGAGAGTGAAAAACAGCATGAGATATTCTTTCATTCTTACATGTTTTGAAATATTTCAAGACTACACCTTCAGATTTGCTTTATAATCTTAGCTTTATTCCCACAAAATTCTTTATGAAAATTACCTTAAAATGTGCCATTTGCTCCTCCTTTCTAAAAACAAATTCTCGGGATGGGGGACCTCCCCTCCCATGACACCTCCTCCCCCGAACCCGCTTACGCCTGGTGGGTTGGCTCACTTAGCTCGCTCATTAAGTCAAACCCACCCTCGGATTTGGTAATGCTTGTTTAGGTCGAGCATCGACAGTACTTGCGTTGTCAGTTCGACCTGTTGTATCCTCTTCTATGGGCTCTTGCACACCTCCCGATTGCTATTGGCTGTTGTAGATGGCATTTAAAAATTCTGGCTTATAATTGGTGCATTTGTGGAAATGCCCGTCCTTTATGTGCTGAGTTCCCTGGCTGGCGATCTCACTCAGAGATTGTTTGTGTTGGCCATCACACTGTATATCGTGTGATGGCCTCTCCTCATGGCCCCTCCTTCCATCTTGGAAATCGCGTCAGCCAAAGCCCCGCCTCCTTCCACTGGCTGCTTCACGCCAGCAGCCATCGGCCCTAGCAGTGGGGGCTAGAATGTAAATGCTGGTTTTATTTGGCTAGAAAAACAAGAAAGGCTTGGGTCCCCCACTACCTGGCCTGGACCACTATAACATTATGAAACAAACATGATGGCCAGATAGGTTTGTCAACATGAATTCTATACAACCTTAGACAGCTGGTTCTAAAGTCTTAGGGGTCGATTCCGATCTCGGCCGGAAGCGCACCTAACAGTATTCGTCCGGAAAAAATACAAGCCGAATGCGTGTTTCCCGACCGATTCGTACACTCGTCCGGACGAACAAGTACGATGCGTATAACAACCCAGTTTCCGAGCGAGCCGTACTCACCCAATCCAGCCCCTGTTCCCCGCCGGATCCGTAAACGCCGATTCGAGCCGCACGGAACCAAATACACAGCACCTTCCGGCCGGATTAGTACGATGTGCATTCCGTACGCGCCGAACCCGTCGCTACGTTCGGCACGTTTGAGCATCCGGGCGAGCCATACATAAGCTCTGTTTTGCGCCACAAGACGATCCACGGCTACGAGACGAACAAGCCAGCGACGAGTACGAGTCGAAGACACGAGAAACCCGAACGCGACGATCCAAGCATGAATCCCATCGCGCAGGTCCTACCTATACTCTACATCTATTACCGGGACCGGCACGGACGCGTACGGCGCAGACGGTAAGTCAAACACCAACAATACAAACAAACTACACGTACCCGAAATATGTCACACACACATAGGGATGCACAAATGACGTACACAAGCAACAGCAGAACCATAGGGGTGGGATGGCCAACACCAATGCCATACACACCCAAAGGGGGATGGATGCCTACCACTAACACCACCCTACCACCACCCCTACTCATGGGGGGCTAGATGCCTGCCACCACCACCACCCCTACTCAGGGGGGGCTGGATGCCTACCACTACTACCACCCCTACTCAGGGGGGCCTGGATGCCTGTCACTACTACCATACCCACACTTAGGGGGCTGGATGCCTGCCACTACTACCACCCCTACTTAGGGGGGCCTGGATGCCTGTCACTACCACCACCCCTACTCATGGGGGCATGGATGCCTGTCACCACTATCATCCCCACCCTAAGGGGGATGGTTGCCTGTCACTACCACCACCCCTACTCAGGGGGGCATGGATGCCTGTCACTACTACCATCCCCACCCTTAGGGGGATGGATGCCTGCCACTACCACCACCCCTATCCAGGGTGGGCTTGATGCCTGTCACTACTACCATCCCCATCCTTAGGGGGATGGATGCCTGCCACTACCACCGCCCCTACTCAGGGGTTCCTGGATGCCTGTCATTACTACCATACCCACACTTAGGGGGCTGGATGCCTGCCACTACTACCACCTCTACTCAGGGGGGCTGGATGCCTGTCACTACCACCACCCCTATCCAGGGTGGGCTTGATGCCTGTCACTACTACCATCCCCATCCTTAGGGGGATGGATGCCTGCCACTACCACCACCCCTACTCAGGGGGCCTGGATGCCTGTCACTACTACCATCCCCACCCTTAGGGGTATGGATGCCTACCACCAACACCACCCCTACTCAGGGGGGCATGGATGCCTGTCACTACTACCATCCCCACCCTTAGGGGTATGGATGCCTACCACCAACACCACCCCTACTCATAGGACGGGTAATGCATGACACAACCAGCATACTCCCACAGAAAATTACATCCCCCCCAACACCATGACAAGCGTGTGTAGTCTGTGTCAAATGCCTACAAGACTGAACATGACATTGAACATACAATGTGACCCCCTATCACATGTGTCACACATAAATGTGTGTGGCCTCCACAATGCAAGCCGACCATGGCCACTGTGGCAATGGGCTCGAACACCCCATCACCACAGTGACCAAAAGGTAAGTGTGGTGTCCATAGCTGATGCACTTTTTGAACAGTGTGGCAATGGGGCCTAAAGCCCCATCACCACAGTGACCAAAAGGTAAGTGTGGTGTCCATAGCTGATGCACTTTCTGAACAGTGTGGCAATGGGGCCTAAAGCCCCATCACCACAGTGACCAAAAGGTAAGTGTGGTGTCCATAGCTGATGCACTTTTTGAACAGTGTGGCAATGGGGCCTAAAGCACCATCACCACAGTGATCATAAGGTAAGTGTAGTCATGGTAAAAGCTGCCAAAGCCAAACTGCATGGATGAATCCTGGTCACACAACAACAAACACATCAGTGGCACAGTAGTGCTTGTGTCCCATAGCAACATAGATTGGTCGAGGCAAACAGTGCAGTGTCACTGAAACATCGTTTTGGCCATGTGCATACAAACATCACCCATGGGGGCCCACATTGTCAACATTCAGAAATAACACAATGACAGAAGTGACCATCATAATGCTGACCCACATATCTGTACCAATGGACACACAAATGTAGATATCCTGTGGAGACTGTAGATGTCAGGTGAACAAATACCATACCATGGCAGTAATGGGACATACAAACCATGATAATTGTGCTGACTGATGACCTAGGAGTCCCAGGGACAGCAGGGGAAAGCCACCAAACAACATACAGCCAATGGCACACTCAAGATATGCCAATGCAGTGGTGCAAAGGCACAAACACAAACAGGCAGACTCACGCTGCATATCAAACACAACAGGTGATGGGGGTGTGTGCCAGTGTCCCCAGGCAACCACACAACACATGAGGAGGCCTGAATTCCAACCACACAGATGTGTATACAGTGCCATACAAAAGTTACTCATGGATCGGATACCCCTATGTGGGCAATCAGGCATTGTTAGATGAGAGGGAGCCCAAATTACACATGTCACACAAGCTTGTAGGAACAGCAACTAACACAGCAAGAGACAGACCCACCACAGCACTACCCCCAGGGACCCCACATTGTGCTGACACTAGCCTGCATGATAATCCCACTGTGATGACAAAGGTAGATGTCGTTCACACTGTGAACCACAGCCATGTGTCTTGAGCAACAAACTACCATCACACCTACACAAGCTCTAATCAATCAGCACGGCCTGCCAGCCAAGGCCAATATGGAGGTAGGGGTCTAGCCGTGCAACAACTCACATTTGCACACACTCAACACCACACACCCTGATCTCCTCCAATGTGCAGCAGTGAAGCTCACATGGACTGGTGACATTGCACATGCACCCATGACAATACCAGGGGTGGTGGTGGGAACTAAGGTGCAGAAACCCATCACACATGGCCACTCAACAAGACTCGTCAATGTCTGACACACAGCACAGTACGCCGTACATGGGCATGATGTGAAATCCACCACAATCAATGGGATCCTGGCCATAGTCACACACCAACGAAGAAGCCAAGGTGACACACTAAGAACACACGTACACAACTTCCAACATTGCAGCTCTGACCCTGAGAAGTGGCAGCAGTCACACACACAACGTGTCACAATCACTGAAAGCTAACACAAACTGTAAATCACATGACTTGTGTAAACAACAAGTGCCAAGGGGAAGCCTGAATGTGTCCCATCTGCGTTTGACCACATCCCCAGCCATGACAACAAAGACAACCTGGGATGACAACCTCATGAACATTAGTTTGCCATGCACCCACATCACGGAGAAACCAGGTCCAAGATGCTGGATGAACACAGAACAACTCAGCAAGCATCACAAACAGGAACATCCCTAGGGACACAGCCTGTGTAGGAAAAGGGAAGGGAACACGCACAGACATGCTTACACAACACACAACACAGGCCCACGCAATGTCACCGGATTACACACTCCCATGAGGGCACTCCACTCCTGTGGAAGGTCCGCTGTGCCAAACCTTGTCTGTGCACGACCCAAACATGTCAGCAGAACACTCCGTCAGTGAGTCAACAACTACAACACACAGAAGGCTCTGCTCACATCAGCCTGGGTACGGGAGTGTCACGTCAGTCATCTGCATACACCCAAAACATGTGTCAAGCAAGTTGCACTGTATACACAGATGAGTCCTTCAACATTGATGTGCAAAACTGCATGTCCAGTGGAGCTGGGCACACAGTCAGGGAAATCGGAACATTGAACAGTGGTAAGCCCACCAGATGTGCATCAGTGTAAGACAAAGATGTTCATTTACAAATGCAAAATGTACATCCCTGTGTCAAATGCTGAACATTACACCCTCAGACTGCAGCAAATGATGCCATAGATCCAGAGTACAACAGGACACATATCCCATGGACCACATGGAGTCCATCACAGCAACACTTCATTTTCCTGATATGAACACTATTACAACTGCAAATGCAGGATGCTACTCATCCACATCATGTACATCAAAAGAAAACCCACAATTAAACAAAAAGAGGCTTTATTCAGCAAATGTCAAGGAAAACTCTGAAGTCCAAAAGAAACTAAGGCCAATGGCCAGTCCAAAATCACAGTCCCAACAGGGTGATAAGTGACAACTGGTCACCCATTGCTTGCCTCACTGGTACGGACAGGGGACATCCCCCTTGGAGGGGCATACAAGGGGCAGGCCAGGCACCGCAGGGACAGGATCAGGGGATGGCAGAGTGAGGCAGTGAAGGGGTGGTGGGTGCAGGAGTGTCACCGGCAACTGCAGTGGAGGTGTCTGACTCAGGGGGGGCCGCCACCACTGTGGTACACAAGTCAGTTGGTGTGGGTGCTGCAACCACTGCAGTGGGCTGGTCTGATGTAGTGGACTGGGTCCCCACTGCAGTGCCCGAGTCAGACGGGGTGGTTGTGGACTCCACTGCAGTGCATGACTCCAAGGGAGTGGAAGGGTGGGCAGATGAGGTGGGCAGGACAGAGGGAGGGGACCCAGTCTCCACACCAGTGGCACTAACAGGCAGAGCGTCTGGGTTGGGGTGGAAGAGCAAGTGGCAGGGGGGGAGGGCCTAAGCAGTCTGGGGATGCGGTATCGGTGTGTGGGGGAACCTGGGGCAGGGTGTGGCGGGGGAACCTGTGGAGTGGTGGCCTGGGGGATGGAGGAGAGAGACTGGGTGGTGGAGCTGCATGGTGCTGGTGGTGGGGTCTTGCTCTTCCTGGTCCGGGGGGACTTCCGAATGGGGTCCTGTGTCTGCCTGCGCCTGGGGGAGGGTGTCCGGGGGCGAGGGGCCCTCCCCTCTGTGTGGGTGGACTTCCTCTTCCCCCGGTATGCTGGATCAGCAGGATCGGAGGGGAAGAGGCCGAGGTCAGAGAGGAAGATCTGCTGTGTAGGTGGGGTAGCAGGTGAGGCAAGGGAAGGGGTCTTGGAGGGAGAGGATTTGGAGGTCTGCGGAGTGACTGTGGATGCCTGTGTGTGTGTCTGTTCCCCATCCCCTGTGTGTGCGGTATCAGTCCCCTGAGGATGCTTGTGTGCACGTCTTGCCTTTCTCTTGGGTGTGTCTGTGCTGCTCGTGTCTGTGTGTTTGGGTGATTGTGCAGGTGTGCATGTGCTTTGGACAGGTAGGGTGGCAGGAAGTGTGGATGGGGCAGAGGTGGGAGGGGTGAGGGACTGTTGGAGGAGGGACATGGCTGCCGTCAGGGAGGAGTCCATGGACTTATTGCTCCTCTGTAGGGCAGACATATCCGTCAAGATGCCCTCCATGAATGACACCAGCTGTGTCAACAGAGTGGTGTGTGCATGGAGGACACTCAGCATTGCTGTCTGCCCTACATGGAGCTGCCGAAGGAGGTACACAGACTCCTCACTCAGGGCAGCAGGGGACACAGGGGCAGGGGGTGCGGTGCCTGGCACGAAGGAGACACGCTCCCGAGCACGGGAGCCTCCACGGACCTCAGGAATGGGAGCCAATGGGAGGGCGGTGGTGGCGGTGGTGGTGGCGGGACAGCAACACTAGCTGGGGTGTGGTGGCTGCTGACACCCGCCTCCACAAGGGAGTCATCCTCCGAGCTGCTGTGGTCCTCAGCTGAGGTGGATGGTGCTGAGGACTCCTCGGTGTGGCTCCCCTCGCCCTCTGTGCCACTGGGTCCCTCTGACCACTCGTCGGATGCTGACCCAGTCTGGCTCAGCTGCTCCTCCTGGTCCGTGGAGCTGTCCCCTCCTGTGGCCGTGGATGTATCTGCAAACAATTAGGGAAACAGACAAACATCAGTCACCTGCACTGACTGCACACACCACAGTAAGTACAGCACATCACAGAGCAAGCCCTGGCATCCTTAGTTGTACATTGCATAAAAGCCTCACACAGATTCGGGGAAGCCAATTGTCAGTCTGATGGTCAACCATGGGACTCACACCCCTCCTGCCCTTGCACCCATCTGTCTGGTGCCTGTCTGATGGTAAGACCCCAGTGTGGACACATGCACCACCTACACAGTTGTTGGACATTGCAGGGAACACGGTGAAGTATGTGAACATGCACACATCACATCTCTTGCCACTGAGTCAGTGCAGGTGTCCGGATAAAGGGATGTCCAGAGTCTAAATAGAAATGCATGTGATGCATACCAGCAGCAGACACCATGATGCACCCATGTCCGGATAGTCAATGCCACAATGGGGTGCATGTTGCACATGTCACTCCCCTGCAGGATCAGTCTTAGGAAGTTTAATGCCATGACACAGGCATGCGTGCAAAGTCATACATCACTGTCTCCAGTCACATGGCCATGGCAGCCAGACAACAACAGTCTGCACTGTGTCACAATCCTAGGACATGGGGAATGCAAGTTATGTAACTGACAAGTGCACATGTCCATCCCCCAAAAACCACATCATCTGAACTACTATTTGTCCACGTCATACCAATTGGACATATGGGGGACATGAAACACAACTCTCTGAACATGAGCACCTCACAGTGTGCTGTGAATGAAAGACAGCTGCCTGAAAGTCACAGTCGCATACACCTGTGTGCACAGTCAAGTGATCAGACACCTATAAGTCACAGAAGTATTGTCTATCATGGTCACATCTCCGATGGCATGCTGAGCCCTAACCGATAAACATACCAGTAGCCCTGACAACGAAGACACAGCACAATGAGACAGAGGCAGACACCTGAGGGTACATTTCACTGATCACAACATGCCAGATGATACATGGGAGTGGGAGTACAGATTGTATTGTATGCCCTGGAGTAGGCATGACTGTCCAGCTCCACCTGTAAGAGGGATGAGTCATGGACAGTAGGCAGGTGGCTAAGCATGTGTGACACACTTGATACACATATTCCTGAGGCCCAAACATTGTTCCCACCCGCAGCATGGGTGTGTGCCAAATTCCCCAGGGACATGTGGTGATTCAGATCAGCATGTGGATCACATATCAAAGTTACACCCAGATTACATGTCAGAACTTAGGCATTGTGTAAGCAATTGACCCACCCATGAATCGCACAACATAGTCACGGTAACAAATGCTGTCCCCCACCTTGAGCGAAGCTAAATGCAATGACACAGTCCCCAAGTGACACAATTTCCTGACTGTAAGGGCCACACATATGCGTATCAGAGGAGAAGTGGGCATGTCACAAATGAGGGACAAGGGTCCTGGACCACATGACTGATGTACTGTGGAAGTTTAACCAGGTCAGAGGAAGGCACATAGCATGTCAGACAAAGTGCACAGTGCAGTCATGGACTCACCCCTCCTTGCTGCTGTCTGCCCTTCAGCTGCCCATCCAGGTCAGGGAAGACCACCGCCAGGATCCTGAGCATGTGGGGGTCAGGGTCCGGTGTCCGCCCCTCCTGCGAGGAGGCGACAGCTTCAGCTGGACCCTTGCGATCCTCCGGGTCCAGCCCCGAAGGTCCTGCCACCTCTTCTGGCAGTTGCGGATCCGGCGCCTGTAGACCCCCACGGATCTTACTGCCCGGGCGATGGTCAGCCAGATTTCCTGCTTCTGGTGGGCATCAACCTGTGAGGATGACAAAGTGAAAAGGCCATTACTACACATGCAACATATACGTGCATCACACAGTTGGAGATACATGTCTCAATCACAGGGGCATATGATGTACATAGGCAGTGCAACAATGGCTATGAACGGTTTGCCAGCAGTCACTACATGGTATCATTGCATGGGAAGTAAACCTTGTTGGAAAGCACTGTTACTGCACTGTACCTGTTCAGTGCATGTAACTACACACTTTGGGGTGTGACAACTACTCAGTGAGCATGCTAGCCAGTGGTGTGCACACTGTAAGTCCTGCTAGTCAGACAACATGCACAATTAGTAAGGCAGTGGACAGCACACTCACCTGCTCCCCTGGTTTCCCATACAGCTTGCTGTACTGTGGAAGGAGGTTGTCCAGCAGGGCCTGGTTCTCCTCAAGGCTGAAGGCTGGGGCTCTATCCACAGTATGTGCCATTGCAGTAGCCAGAGGATGCATATACAGCAGCAGTGTTGGTGGCAGATGTCGTCCTGGAGCATGTAGTGCAGGCAAGTGAGCTCTCAGGGGAACAGCCAGCATTATATGTGTGCTGCAGAGGCAGATACTGTCCCATGTGTCCAAAGTGATAGGTCCAAGTTGTTTGCATCTTCTGAATCTGACCAATCCATGGAATAGCAGCACTAATACACGCCCACAGCATCCTTAAAATCTTCAACTTCATGACACCCATGATTTTGCAACATTGTTGTGGCTGGCCAACTGAATTCACTGCATCAGACTCGTTGGAGCTTCGAAAACGCGTCCGTTGGCATGCCAGGCCCCAGCCAATGCGTGCGCACCGATCGGTCCATTGCTGTACAACGCGTATTTTGGGATACAACACGTACCCGCTCACAACAGATGCAATGGTCCGGCCGGGCACACCTATCGGTCCATTGCTGTACAACGCGTACCCGCTCACAACAGATGCAATGGTCCGGCCGGGCACACCGATCGGTCCATTGCTGTACAACGCGTATTTCGGGATACAACGCGTACCCGCTCACAACAGATGCAATGGTCCGGCCGGGCACACCGATCGGTCCATTGCTGTACAAAGCGTACCCGCTCACAACAGATGCAATGGTCCGGCCGGGCACACCGATCGGTCCATTGCTGTACAACGCGTACCTGTACAGGTCAGTCGCATATGTCACCATGCTTGTCACTGGTGAACGTATGCCAGCCACATATACCTGCCAGAGACCCAGGGGCACACCTACAACACCACACCCAGTCCACACTGTTTCCTAAGGCATGTAAGGCTGCATTACCTTTTCTGTGTATGGGGGTTAACATGTGGTTTCTGTGGTGGCACTTGTGGGCAGCCACACCCAGGCTGTGCATGTGTTCATGGGGACAGGGTCCTTTGTGTGTTGTGCACATTACCACTGTGATGTGCAACAGTTCATTTCGGAGCATGTGGCATGGTCACATTTCCAGGTTGTGTATGTGTGTGACATGTCACATACCCCCAGGGTCCCATGGGGGAAGGCATGTACGTCACAGGATGACCCATTGCCACAATAGTGATGTCCCTCCACAGTCTGTGTGCATGTTGTGTTTCCGATGTCTCTGATTCCATGTGCACGATGGGAGACAGTCTCCACATCAACGTTGTTTGTGCATGGACTTTGATGTTGTGCGTCACTGGCGTCCATGTCTGTCCTGCGGAGGCGACAGGGGCCACTACCTGTGGGAGTCATGTTTGTTTTTCTGACGTGTACATGATACGCCATGTCATGCCAGAGTCCATGTGGCAAGACAGGGTCACTGGGAATCTACCTGTCAATGAGCTGTGATGCCTGTGGCGCATCTGTCCAGACATGTCACTGTGGTGTGTGTGTGGAACGTGACAGCAGTAAATGGGTACTGTGACACAGCCTAATGGTTTCCCATAGCACAACCTGGTACCAGTTGTGCACACATGTTGTACTGAGAAGTTAGATGATGGGCATGTAGGTGCGAGTTGTGTCCGAACAGAATGGCACACACATCAAGTACTTGTGTCTCGTAATGATGTATCATGTGAAATTGAGTATGGTGAATGGCACATATGTGGGGTGACTGACAATCTTTCTTTCTTCAACCTATGCACTGCAGGGCTCCAGCTGTCCATAGACCATTCCCTGACCTGGCAACGATGGTGGAACGTGACAGCATCCGACGGTACCGCTTCACCAGGCAGCTGATTGAGGATTTGGCAGTGCGCTTTGCACCACATTTGCAACCTGGCCGGCCGTACCCTACGGCGCTGACCCCCAAGGTGAAGGTAATGGCAGCCCTACACTTCTTTGCCACCGGTACCTTTCAACACACTGTGGCGACTGCCGGTGGGATGTCACAGACTATGTTCAGCCGTGTGCTACGCGATGTTTTGGAGGCAATGTTGAGATGCCTGAACCAGTACATCTATTTCCCTACACGTCAACAACTCATTGACGTCAAGAGTGACTTCTATGCCCTGGGGAGGATGCCACATGTCATTGGCTCCATTGATGGGACACATGTGGCTTTGATACCACCACAGGCACATGAGCAGGCATACCGGAACCGTAAACATTACCATTAGATCAATGCTCTGGTGGTATGACTTGCAGATATGAGCATCACACATGTGTGTGCCCGTTTCCCTGGTTCAGCACACGATGCCTACGTGATGAGGAGTAGTCGCATCCCGAGGATGATGGCACAGATGCAGAACCAGCGTGCCTGGCTTGTCGGTGTGTACTGACTTTGTACCATTGTGTGTGTTCTGATCTGTAGTATTCCACCCACTTTTCCAACTTAGCTAATGTGCACTTGTCCGTCCGTAGGTGACTCCGGATACCCCAACATGCCGTGGTTGCTGACACCCCTCAGGAACCCTGTGACACCAGCCCAGATGCGCTACAATGAGGCACATGGTCGGACCAGGAGAGTGATTGAGCGGACCTTTGGTCTCCTGAAGAGCCGCTTCCGCTGCCTGGACAAGACAGGAGGGGCCCTCCCATATGCCCCAGCAAAGGTGTGCAAGATTGTCATCGTCTGCTGCATGCTACACAACCTGGCAGTGCGGAAGGAGTTGCCTCTCATCCTGGATCACAATGACCAACGTCCGCCACCTGTGGAGGATCCTGGCCTGGACCACGATGCCAGTGATGATGATGATGATGATGGTGATGTCCGCACACAGCTCATCACCAACTTCTTCAGCTGAATGTGAGTATCCAGGGAGATGTAATGTGAATGATGTGAGTTTGCATGATATGTGTGGGTGGTGCTCTGGTGCTGTTTGAGTGTGGCCATGTGCTACTTGACTGGATGCGTGCAGCAATGTGTCCTTACAGGTAGTCTGTACTCCCCAACAGTTTTGACATGCTAACTTGGTTTTGTGTAGTTGTCTTGTGACATGTATTGGGCATGAGTATTGCAGTTCTGTCCTGTTCTTCAGTGGTTTTAACTGTGTGTCATGTCTGTCCTTCACAGGGTGCTTACTGAGTACTTTGGTCAACTTGGATCCCCCGACACCATGATTCAGCTTTCAGGGTGGCAGCAGTAGTTTGCCTACAAGTGATGTGCCACACACCCCTGGACCTTATTTCTTCTACAATTGTTGACTGTGTGGCCACTGCCATGTGGGATTACCTTGCATTTGTAGTGGTTACAACATGTTGCAAATGTGTAATAAACCTGTGCTTCACTTTGGGATGTGCGTTGTCTGTGGTCACACATCTGACTGACATTTGCTTACTGCACCTGTGGGCTAGTTGCCACAGACTCTGAATAGGTGTGGTGTCTGTGCATTCCACTGTATTTCCTGGCAACATCACTGTGGGCGATGAGTCCGATGGCCCTGGTGTCTCTGTGTTGTGTAGCCCTAGTGGTGTGTCTCCCTCATATGTGTCACGTCACCATGACTCACACGATGGTGTTGTACTTGCTGTAGCAGTTAGCATACACAGTGTAATTTAGCAGATCATCATCACCATAACAGTATAGACATTTGAATAACAACAGAGGCAAGTATGGTGTACTAGTGATTTTATTTACAGAAATGTGTGTGTGTATAGTGCACAGGATGGTGGGTGCTGTACATTGGGATTGTGATCCAAAGTTCCCAGATGAGTTGGAAGTCTTGGTAGCAGAAATGTCCTGAGTGAAGTCCACAGTCATATGATACATTAGTCCAACGTGAACTCCCCATGTCATGTGGGAGAGTAGTGTTGCATTTGACAGGGTGAAACGTTTGCACACAAAGGAGAATTTCCTGAACAGGTGTTGGCTTCCTGGGGGATGTACATGGCCATCAACCTCTCAGTTTTCCTTCCTCGGACGACCCCTCTTCTTTGGGGCGGGACCCTCACGTGCAGGCTGCTGCGGTGCAGGGGAGTCTCCGCCAGAGTCCTCCTCCCTCCCTGTGGCGGTGTCAATTGTTGCAGCAACAGATGTTGTGGGCACACAGGGAGGTGTGGCCATGTTGGTGCAAATCTGGCGGAGGCATTGTAATATGTCCCTATGCACCGCCGTCAGTTCTTGCAATGTGTCCCACTTGGACTCCATGCGGGACATGTGTAAGTACAAGCGGGCATGATGGGCAGCCTGCTGCTGTTGAATGTCCCTGAGGATCCCCACTACCTGGCTGAACTCTCCGGTGCTAGTCTGGTACGCATCAGCGATGCGTGCCAGTTGTGGGTCATCATGCAGTCCAGACCCCTCTGCAAGCAGTGACCTATGTCTACCACCCCTCCCACCACCCCATGCGACACGTGCAGGACCTGCGATGGCACGCACAGGTGACCCGAGGCCCCCTTGGGGGTTGTTAGTGGTGTTGTCGTCCGTTGCTACACGGTGGCCCTGGGGCCCTGTGCTGTTGTCATCGGTGGTCCTTGGTCTGTCCGTGTTGGTGGGGGTGGTCTGTGTGTTGGCAGTTGTTGGAGGGGTGGGTGCAGGGGGTGCAGATGTTGTTCCAGCTGGTGCTGCATGATGACTCACACCGGAGGTGCCAGGTAGGTCTTCGCCATCCGAGGTGGGCAGAGGCTGTTCCACACCAGTGAGCTCTGTGTCCCCCGGAGCCTGGGACAGGGACTCCTCCTCGCCTGCTGCTGTGTCCCCATCATCATCACCTGTATTTGGAAGAGACACACATTGTATGTTATGTTTCTACAGGCATCAATGGATCACACACCTGACAGTTGTGACTGTACCTCTGGATGCGGGCATGTACATTGCATTGTCCTAAGTTGTTACAGTAAGAGGTTGATATTGGTGTAGCACACTGTCATGCATACCTGGGGCATTTCAATGTGAATGTTGAGGTGTGTGCATGGCCAGCATTGGTTGTATTTGGTGGACATCCGGCCATCCTTCTCCACCTAGCCCAGTTATCCCACCATGAAGCATGCCACCCTTGCAGTGGGTTCAGGTTGACTCTCAGGATGTCATTCAGTGGTGTCTTGCTGTTGGTTGTTGCACAGTTCCCAGCAGGGCCTTGTGCACCCCACAGCAGTAGCCAGTGTCAGCCATCTTGTCAGTCCTTATCCACTGGCATGGTTCAGAGTGGTGTTGATGGGCCAATTGTGATGGTGAGCAGTATCTGTGACTACAACTCCCATCATGCTATTGCCTCCACCCCCCTTCCCAGCATGCCCATACTTCCTTCCTTTTGAGTGGACTTCACTGTGTGTGAGTGTGACACCAATGGCAAGATGGCTGACAGTGGTGTCCTGCTGTTGGTTGTTGCACAGTTCCCAGCAGGGCCTTGTGCACCCCACAGCAGTACCCAGTGTCAGCCATCTTGTCAGTCCTTATCCACTCCCTGTGATGTGGGCATGGTTCAGAGTGGTGTTGATGGGCCAATTGTGAGGGTGAGCAGTATCTGTGACTACAACTCCCATCATGCTATTGCCTACACCCCACTTCCCAGCATGCCCGTACTTCCTTCCTTTTGACTCTGCTTCCCTGTGGGGTAGTGTGCCTGTGCTGACAGGAAGGCTGACAGTGTTGTCCTTGCGTTTGTTTGGCTACAAGTCCCAAGAGTGTCCCTGTGCTTCACACAGCATTACCGAGGGTGGTGGTTCTTTGTGGGATCTTCATTTGGTATGTGAGGCATTGCATTCTCCCAGGTGGGTTATGTGGAGTTTGTGTTGAGGGGGTGTGTGAGGTGAGCTGCTTGTAACTATGGTCAGTGCTGTGAGTCCTCCTTCCCACCCAGCCAGATATCCCACCATGCAACGTGCTTGCATTGCAGGGAGTGCAAGTTGGCTTTCAGGATGTCAGGCAGTGGTGTTCTGCTGTTTGTTGGTGCCCAGTTCCCAGCAGGGCCTTGTGCTCCCACAGCAGTACCCAGTGTCAGCCATCTTGTCAGTCCTTATCCACTCCCTGTGATGTGAGCATGGTTCAGAGTGGTGTTGATGGGCCAATTGTGAGGGTGAGCAGTATCTGTGACTACAACTCCCATCATGCTATTGCCTACACCCCCTTCCCAGCATGCCCGTACTTCCTTCCTTTTGACTCTGCTTCCCTGTGGGGTAGTGTGCCTGTGCTGACAGGAAGGCTGACAGTGTTGTCCTTGCGTTTGTTTGGCTACAAGTCCCAAGAGTGTCCCTGTGCTTCACACAGCATTACCCAGGGTGGTGGTTCTTTGTGGTATCTTCATTTGGTATGTGAGGCATTGCATTCTCCCAGGTGGGTTATGTGGAGTTTGTGTTGAGGGGGTGTGTGAGGTGAGCTGCTTGTAACTATGGTCAGTGCTGTGAGTCCTCCTTCCCACCCAGCCAGATATCCCACCATGCAACGTGCTTGCTTTGCAGGGAGTGCAAGTTTGCTTTCAGGATGTCAGGCAGTGGTGTCCTGCTGTTTGTTGGTGCCCAGTTCCCAGCAGTGCCTTGTGCTCCCCACAGCAGTAGCCAGTGTCAGCCATCTTGTCAGTCCTTATCCACTCCCTCTGATGTGAGCATGGTTCAGAGTGGTGTTGATGGTCCAAATGTGAGGCTGCCCATTATCTGTTACTACGAGTCCCATCATGCTCTTGGTTACACTGACTTCACCAGCATACACAGGATTCCTTCCTTCCTTTCTGTGAGCTTCCCTGTGAGGTGGTGTTCTAGTGGTGGCTAATTATCTGACGGTGTTTGTTGGTTAGATTTGTGCCACTGGCTAGCTCAATTTGGTATTGGATTTGTACATGTCATGACACAGTTACATATCACTATGACATGGCATGTATTGTGTTTATCTGACTAACATACACTTCTTTGGATGATTATCTTTTGGTTGCTGTTGATTTGCTAGGGGTGCATGGTTTGACTGTCCCCTTGACAGTGATGTGTGTGTATTGTCACACAATATTGTGTATATTAGTTGTGTACTCACCAGGCTCTGGGATGTTTGTTAGTCCATATACGCTCACTGGTGGTAGGATGGCCCGCACCTTCTCCTCCCAGGGCCTGAGGTATACTGGTTTGGCAGGAGGGCCACTGCCGGTGTGCTGGCTCAGGAGGTAATCCTTCTTCAGTAGGTCCCTGACCCTCCTGCGCACATCATACCACCTGTTCTGGATGTCTTCCTTTGTGCGCAAACATGGTGATTGTGCGTTCACCCTGTCGACGATCCTCGCCCACATCTTGGTTTTCTGCGACATGGGGGTCTGTTGGACCAATGTGCCAAACAACTGTGGCTCTACCCTCAGGATCTCGTCTACCATGACTTCCAATTCACTATCTAGGAACTTTGGATTCTTCTTTAGGGGCATGGTGATGGGTGGTGGTGGTGATTGATGTGTGTGTGTGTGCAAGTGAGGGTGTGTGAGTGTAGGTTTTGCTGGGTGTGTGTGAGGGTGCTATTTGTTGAGGTGCTAATGGTGTGTGGCTTTTATGTTGGATGAGCTGTGTGTGTGTCTGTGTTTGCTGTGTGATGGTGTTCTCTGCTGGCAGGTCAGTGGAATTTGCAAAGGATCATGGTAGGGATTTGTGGCCTTTATGTAGGTGGAGTTGGGGGTGTGTCCTTGTTCCATTTTTTTCACCCCCTGTATTTATTGGCTTTGTCATTGCTTGTTTGTCCCCTTTTTTTTTATTTTTTCATTTGTGATTATTGTGCATGTAGGAGTCGTTTTTCTGACCGAGTAGGACGTTGCAGTTGTCTCGTGCGCGCCTCTCCGGGTCGTTCCAACTGTGTTTCAGCTCAGTTTCATATGCGGCGTACGCGTCGGTCGCGGAGTTTTGTTTTTGTTCGGCTGGCTTTTGTATGCGTGTCGGTCGTACAGCTTGGGCTCCGTGCGAATCGGTCTGGTTTTCCACGCATTGCATCGTACTGCACGGGTCGGAGTTCGCGGGTACGTTTCGTTCGGGTTATTTCCTGGTGCGTGTCGGTCGGTTCGATTCGCGTGATTCCCGGCCGGATAGCTGGTTTCCGTCCGGGTCGGTCGTTCGCCTTGTGTTCCGTACGAGTCGGTCGTGTTTTCCATGCATTTCATCGTACTACCCGGGTCGGACGGCGCCGGTACGTGTCGATCGGACTAGATTCCCGGACCGAGTCGGTCGGTACGTTTTCCGGCCCGAATCGGAATCGGCCCCTTAGTGTTTTATTTCACTTCTATTTATAACATTTTTGTACGAGCAACAATTGTTATGGTATTGATTTCATGTCATGAGCTGAGCGACACATCAGTGAAATGCATTTTTTAAATATAAAACATGTACATACATACTACACAAAAAGAAACTCAGAGTCCACAAACGTGAGAAAGCATAATAACAAATCATCAAGGCATAAATACACAAACATAAACACTCCTAGACAATACAAATGACCAGTCCCTATTTACAAAATCGCACAGGGGGACACTGTTAAATTCAAAAATGTATGGCATACGCCTACTGTCCCGCCTATGTCATGAGTAACAGGGTAACACAATTAGAACAGGTGTGGACTAACTGGGGGGAACACCACTTCAAACATTTATTTGGCAGCGTGGCACACTTTTACTGTAGCGTCCGCGCACCTTTATTTTCTTCCGAACTTGCCCCTTTTTAGGTCGAGGCTAGCGCAGCGCACATCCTCTGCGAGACATATATTGCTCGCCTTAACTTTCCCTTCCGATGCTGCCTCTTTATGTTTTTCGCTTTTCCCCCTTCCTCCTCATATTCGGAGCCTTCCCCACCCTCCAAGCCCAAATGCAGCTGTCGGTTTTTTACGCTGGAGAGATGACGCCGAGACCTCACACTGCAAATCCCCCCCACCACCAGCACCCACCCGTTCCCGGCCTCTGTTTACTTTGGCGGCATGGGCAGGTCATTAACCCTTTACCCCTCTGCCGATACTTTCAACTATGTGCAGGTATAGGCATGCTGGCGCTTTAAATTTGCCCTGCACGAAGCTAGCTGACACTGCGTTTTACATACCCGGGACCTTTGATAGGTAAGATTACGGCAATTGAGTTTCAGTTTTGTGTAGGGGCAGACGAGTGCTTTCAGAGTCGGCGCAATACTTTTTATTTGTAGGTATGTGCACCTGGCGCCAAAACTTCAAACTTGCTCTGCTGTGGCCCCTGTGCGGCAAGGCTCGGTCTGCAGCACATGGCCTTTGTGTGGCATGTCGAGCTCTACAGTACCTTGCCCTTTCTTGGCATAGCTTGCTCATTGGCACTCTGCAACAGTATGGAGGGGCTCACTTTGTGGCACGCTGCCGTGGCAGGTCTCACACTCCAGTGCATATGTCTCAGGGTTGGATCTGTGGTACAGGGGCCTTTTGTAGCAGGGCTTGTTCTGTGGCACTCTTCCCTTGTATGGCTCTGTCTCTTTGTGGCAGACCTCTCTCTGACCTCAGGTCGAAAGATGTAAAACTTCTGGAGTACAGCTATGTAAAAGTACGGTTAGAGGTAGGTGTCTCCAGGTGTTCGAATGCTTACTTTGGAGTCAACTTGCGATCAATGTTAAAAAAGCACGTGACCTGGTGTTATTTAAAAAAAACTTGAAGCCCACAGGTACTGAGATCTGAAGTCATCTCGTAATACCTATATACCACTTTGGTTTAGGCACTATACACGCATTGTGTACGTTGTGGCACTTCTGTGATAGGCTGGTCCTGTAATTGCATATGTATAGTGCTTCATACCCCAGACAAATTGCCAGAATGCATTAACAGGTGGGTAACACGTGCATTGTATAAAAAGTGCTTGGTTGGAAGTATTGAGTTGCAGGATGGGCCATGTGGAAAGCACTTTGATGAGATGCGTGAAAGACCAGAGTGGTGCTGTTATCCAGTCTTGGGTCGCAGCGTGTACTAATATATTGGTGGGAAAAGAGTGATATACAGAACACACACCGTTTAAATCAATAGATTGTGAGTTATGATTACTGAAAATATTGCTTGTAAGGCTGCTGAATTTTCTGCATGATCATGCTTTTCCTCCATTTGCTGCATTATTATTCATCTGCTAAACGATTTGCGGAATTTAACCCAACGAATGTGGTTTCCAACTCACACTGATTAAAAAATGACTAACGATGCAACAAAATGTGTTATTAGATAGTGGAAATTCCTTTGCAAAATTGACTTGCTACCTTTAAGTTGCTTGTTGCTGCATTTGGGTATTAAATGTGTACTGATAGGATGAACCCATTGCAAAGACAGTGTTAATGTATAAAAACGACAAAATAATGTAGTAATGCTATCACAAAATGTGCCACATTATGCCACATAATGGGCCCTTTGTTGCTGCTTAATGCCCTGGTTATTGTGCAGTCGTCAACGAATTGTTAGATCTCATTAAAACCACCAGCCCACATCCTGCGCTGGACAGAAGCTCTTTACAATCTTGAAGGGGCTGTTGAAGGGCAGGCCTGTAATGAAGTCAAGATACAGCGTTGAGTTTTGAAGTTCCAATCGTAGTAATGTTTGGCAGATTTCTTGGTATCGGTTGCATCTTCTCTATATGAAGTGAATTGGCTTAGGAGGGTTGATAGTGACAACCAGAATTTATGGGCAGCATGCATGATATGTCCTAACCACGGGTTGTCATGATGTTTATGTTCTATGAAGTCATATCAGAACAAATGTTTCCTTTGGAAAAAGCTCTAAGACTAATATTGTTCACAATATTAGTCTTAGAGCTTTTTCCAAAGGAAACATTTGTTCTGATATGATTGTATAGTCCCCTATTCCTTTGTTATAAGGAGTCCTTCTCAGTTTTTTGCAATATGTTCTATGAAGCCACCATGCGGGGGAGGGAGAAAAACGGCACTTGGTGCGTACAAGCTATATCACACTTAGTTATGCGTTTATTCATTCTCTAAGCCTCTATCCTGTGCAGCAGGCCAGGCTCTAAGTGAGTGGGGTCGTCCGGGTTTCAAACCAGGTAGTAAAATAAGTTTTAGCTAGTGGTATTTTTTTTTTTATTGATCAGGACAGCTCCCGAACAATAATGTTTTACAAAAAATACCTCAAAACAAGCACTTACAAAGCCGAAAGGATGGCAGGCTAATACCAGATCGATTGGCTTTGCCAGTGCTTGTGGGATATTGGTAAGTAGCTTTCTTTAATACATGTATCTGTGATTAGGTGATGTTCACTCTGGGTGTTTATGTGTGATGGTACCAAGCTTCCTTGGCAAACAGCATTTTCTGTACTAGGGGTGAGGGCGCAAGGCATGGCTAAGCACTTAAAAGGTCCCAAAGGCGAGACATATTGGCTATGCCAATGCTTGTTAAATAAAGCATTTTTTTTTATTGCAATGAAGTCCGTTTTCCTCAAAGGAAAACGGGATGCATTTCAAAAATAGAAATGAAAAGCTCCATTTTCATTTTTTAAGAGTAGGCAGTGATTCGTGGGACCACTGCCTGCTCTTTAAAAATGTTGGTGCCCACATTCACAAAGGTTAAGGGGTCCCGTATGCGAATGGGTTGCCACCTCCTTCATGGAGTCAGTAAAATATGAATGTTTAAGCAACCGCAATCAGGTTGCAAAACATTCATACATCCCCCTGCGACTAACTATTAGGAAGGGACTCCTTTGGCACTCCCCTTCCTAATACCGACTCGCAAACCCTATTTTGCGAGTCAGTTATAGGTGACCGACTCGCAAAATGTGGTTAGTACATGCTAAAAGGCGTTTTAGCAGTCGCAAATGGCCCAATTGTCCATTTGTGACTGGTAAAAATGGTCGTACATCTGGCCCTAAGCCTTGATTTTCAGCATTTAGGTCATATGCAGCCCAAATTCCTTCCACTTCTATTGCCCAGAGTCCTTCTTGTTCAGAGGGTGGATTTTTAGTTTTTTCGATTTGTGTGTTCCTATGTGATTGTACAAATTTGACCTTCACCTAAAAGGACTGATATGTGGTCAATAGCCTGATAATATAAAGAAATGATTAATGTTGAGCAACACAGCTGCCGCTGTGTAGATATAGTTCAGACTTCAGACACACTTTTCATTGAAAAGGCATTAGCACTAACTGACCCTATCCTTAACCATTGCAAAAATGACAAAAAAGACTTTGTCGTGTTTCTAACTTGAAGTAGATAGCACTTTGCCAATCCCATGCTTAAAAATTCTGCTTCGAAAACGGGCATGTGAAGTGGGCAGATTTACTCTGTCATTTTATTGTAGATGGGCTTCATAAACAGGAGCAACTACCCACCTAAACTAAACTAAACTTCTTAGCTCTGATTTGCATAATTTATATGGCACTCTAAGCTTGTGAGTGTTAGTTATTTCATGGGGAATAGATAAAATAAAAAGCACTTATTTATAAGGGGTTAAACCAGTACCGTGAGATAAAATCAGAATAACTAGACCTTGTGAGTTGGCAGCTGTGGTTTTCTTCTGGAATGTGATTCTAGAAAGGAATCTCTAAGGCATTAGGCTGTGTTTTCTCAAGTCATGTGAGCTCTATTGTGGTAATAACGTGGGATTTGATCTTTGTGATATTGTAATAGTCATGTGAATCTGTGTTTATCAGTACACATATTTGAAATAAAATGTTTAATTGGGTATCATTTATTTTCACTGGCATGGCATGAATAAACACACGCATATTTATATAATTATATTTGAAATCAAGAGATAGGGGGTTTGCCATCATAAAAAACTGTGACATTACTAAAGAAAGCATACATGACAAGCTCCTAAAAACAGAACAAATTTCTCAATGGCATTACTTGGCGTGACAGTAGAATTTTGCTCAACTTCCTTTGCTTATTTTGGGGTAAAACGTTTGAGTGGTATTTGAGAAATTAATTTTTAAATATTATTTCCATCTAGCCATGAAAATGTTAAATTGTAGAAATATCTGGACTGTTAATTTTGCTGAGGTCTGCAAACCCAGTTTGTGGACCACCCACGGACCCAAAATCAAAAAGGATATTCAAATGTTAGACCGACTAGACCATTTGTGTATATTTTTAGTGTGTGATTTTGTTGTAGTGATGTTTTCTGTGTTTTTGAGAAGTTATGTTTTTGTGCACCGGCAACTGGCTGGAACTCTGCAAATTGAGTTCAACACATCCCTTACTAAACCAGTTTGTCCAGTTTTGCAAATATATAACATGAAAGTCGTCAACTCCGCTTTATACGGGGCTGAGCTTTGGGGGTTCGAGAATCTCTCTAAACTAACTACAGCAGAAAACAGGTTTTTGCGTAAGATCATCAACCTCCCGCAAAGCACCCCAGTACGTCCACTGCTCCATGACCTAGGTAGGAAGGCACTGGCCGATATAGCTAGGCTGCGTCCCCTACTCTATTGGCGGAGAATCTGGTCAACACCTGAACTGGCATCCTATGCTGCAGGCCTTAAGGACCTAATTAGAGCAGACTGTCACAACAAAATAAAATGGCTGCAGGAGCTTAGAGTCACCCTAACAAGTATTGGCATGGCAACACTATGGGAGAACCCAGCGAATACCCCGTTCCCCCCCAAAGCGATTCTAAAAGAAAGGTACTGGGATTGGGTGACCCACAACATTCATAGGAATAGCGACTCTTCCTCACTTACGGGATGTTTCCTAGATGTAAAGCCATCCCCAAAGTTGGAACAGTACTGGGATATTATAACCAAGCCACATGATCGGAAGCTATACTTCCAATTCAGGGTAGGCTCATTACCAGTAAGGTCGTTCACAGCAAGATGGGGTATTCTAGGCGACGAATGCTGTCCCATTTGTCACGCCCAATTGGAGTCTCTGGCCCATCTGCTGTTTGTTTGCCCAGCTTATGCTGCTCCACGCCGAATGTGGCTGTCTCCTATTTGTAGATCTTTGGGCACCAGAAGGAATGACGTTGCGCTAAGATTACTGCGCTCGGAAACGCTAACATCCATCGTCATTGCTTTGGCAAAATTTTTGGGATGGGCATGGGCCATTAGATCTCAGGTACTTCCCGCAGGGTGAAGATCTGTATCTGTATTAGCTCTTTGTATATGAATCACGGAGCTGGCCTCCCGTATGTTAGATGCAGTGGTACTGTCTGGCAGGGCTGACATGATATTGATAAAATTACTTGCGACCTTGCGGTAAATAGTACGATGAATTGTAAAGCACTTAGGTTTTAAAGCATCAATATATTCAGACGTTCTAACTGTTTTACTGGATTTTATTGTCTTAGAGGACAGATTTTTACTTTTTTAATAGCAACGGGGGTTTTAATTGTGATTTTAATTGTGTTTATATAGGTGTCTTAAGAATTATCCCTTGTATCTTGCTTTGATGATATATCTGTCGAATAAAGCTAATATGAAAGATGAAAGTTTTTGTGCTACATAATTGCAATGTACTTTTGTTGTGTTGTACTCTGATTGTTGTGTTACGTTCTGTTTTTACTATTCTGTTGTCATATGCTATGCATGTTTTAGTCGTGTTATGATGTATTTTGTTTGGTATCCGTTTATGTTCTTTTGCTTACTTTAGGTATGTCGACATATGTCCTTAAATTTCCAGCCAAAAGCTGCACATGCCTTGAAAATTCATGTGACAAGCAACAATTTACCACTGACTGAGGTGATAACGCAATGCTTCCGCAGCTCTTCATCTATTTAAGACACCAATCAGCCTAAAACTGTGGCAAAGTCTGGGTCTTAACTCAATTCTCCCAATAATTTCTTTATGTGATGCGGGCCAAGATGTCTTATTCGCATCCTTTGAAGAGAGCAGGTACCGCACTTTATAGCAGTCCACCAGCTCGAACAGCTGCATAGCTTCCTTATGGCATATGGCTGGCTTGATAATGGCGATACAAACTTGCAAAGGTACAATTTGCATTTACCTTCATTTAGCATCCTAGCATCACAAATTGAAAACTCGTGAGCGGTCTAAGAGAAATCCTTCCATTTTTCTTTGGACGTGTAATTGTTGGCAAGGGCTTCTCTCTATAAAGCTTTTTTTCCTGAAAGGATGACTAATGTCCTATTAGTCCTCCATGCTAGAGTCTGTCTCTGACTGGAGTTTAACAGCTTGACTCATTGACTATGCATGAGCCGGGGCTGTTGCGACTCCATTACGAGTCACGAAGCGACAGTGTGCCAGCATGAAGCTCTGTGCACGTTCTCAGCCCTCGGAGCGCCGAGTGCATTTTCTGTGGTGCACCAGGGATGCAATGCTTAAGAAAAAGTACTATTCACAGACTTACATTTCCTTTAATTCCGAGTATGATTTTGCGTGTTTAAAAATCATTCAGTTTTGCAAGAGAGTTGAAAAGCTGCAAATTGGATTACAAAGTTTAAAAATGTCAGCAAAGAAGAGAGCTAATTCCTAGGGATCAAATAATGTGACCCACAACTTTTGAATCACATTTATTTCGACGATAAGTAGCTGTAAAGAGAAAAAACGGTGGACCCAGTTAATTACTTCACACCCATCAAGTGTCAGCTGTATTAAACATACGGATTTATATACATTTGCAAATGGTGAAATATGTGTTCCTCCGGTCGAAATGTAAGAGCCTTGTAGAAAGTGAGCATAAAAGGACACTTCCAGCTCAAATAAAAAAAATTCGGAGGTGACGATCTAAATTATTTTCATAATTTTTGTTTATTGCATTTTAATTGTTTAAGGAATTTACGAAACGTAGGACCTGGCACCGAGGCAGAGCAGAGCGCTATATGTAGCGATTTAAACATATGACCATGAACTGTGCGCGAGGTTACAAAACACATACCAAGACGTTGACATAGCGACGAGGAAAAGGCGTAGGGTTACATTTGGTTCTTTGCACTTGCATCTCCACCCTCGCCTGCCAGGCCTTAACATGGCGGCTGCACTGACATCCACAAGACAATCGGATTCCACGTCATAAGTGTGCATCCTGCGCCATATTTAAATCTGGAGCTATGACAGTGACAGTCTTCTTTCCTCTCACTATCTGGAAGCCCCTCTGAGGCTGGCTGTTTGCTCCTTTATCACCAACCTCGCAATTAAAAGGTCTCTGCGGACTGGATAATTGTTGTTACCTTTGGGTAATGGTGTCCCAAACTGCTGTAAAAATACCTTAAGTAAAGGACAGCTGCAGCGAAAGATGACTCCCCCCAGTGATTCGAGTCACTTCTGTGGCCTGAAAGAGTAGCAGGACGAAACCTTTGTACCTGTACTGAAAGGTAAGAATTCATTGGCGGCGATTCACGTAACACCAGGAGTAGCAGAAGTGACATGACATATTCACCATTGACCCAGTGACATCACCGGAAGTGACATTATACGATCTTTGAAACTTCCCAGAAAGTGATGCCTCATGACCATAATCCTGATGACATCACAATAATTGAGATGGCAGAAGTTAAGAGCCCATTAGGCACTCAATTAAGTAATAACATAACAGGTATGAACACAAATAAGTATCTATATTATATACTATCTGTAGTGTTGCCGGGGCACGGCCCAGCCCATTGCTGAGGTCTGCACAGGGAAGGTGTGTAGAAAGCCTCCATGTGCATAACATAATGTCTTGTTACTTACCGGTAATCTTCATTACCCTGATTAGGGTCCTCCTCGTCCCAGTCCTAACACAGTGAGGCAATCCTGCCTCCCAGCAGCCAATCAAAACGCTTAAAATTATGTCAATGGTCACATAAGCCCCTCCCACCCACCGCCATGCCTGTTATCAACAAGTCCAGACACAAACACAGCGGGAGGGAGGAAGGGAAGAGGACTGGGACGAGGAGGACCCTAATCAGGTTAATGAAGATTACTGGTAAGTAACAAGACATTACCCCCTCATGGGTCCTCCTCGTCCCAGTCCTAACACAGTGAGGAACTCACAAGCAGAGAACCAAGAATAAAAACGCAGGACACCAGGGATCCTTGCAAAAGTACAACATTTAATCAAACAAATGATTAAGGAACATCAGCGTTCAAAACGCCAACAGCAAAACTGTCCACAGAGGCATGTAAAACATCAAGGCGATAATGCCGAACAAATGTGTGATGGGACTGCCAAGTGGCCGCTCTACAAATCTCCTGGATAGAGACCCCTGCTGCCTCAGCCCAGGAAGCGGACACAGAACGTGTCGAACGACCTTGCACCTGAGACAGAGGAGGCAGACCCACAGACTTATAGGACTGGCAGACCGCCAAATGCATCCACCGACTGATGGTTGAAGTAGAAACCTTCTTTCCTTTAGCCACACCCCCACAGGAGACAAACACGGCAGGAGAAAGCCGAAACCCCAGAGTACGCTGGAGGTAAATCTGAAGAGCCCTGCGAACATCCAAAGAAGAAGGAACAATGGAATCCCCCTCCCTAGGTAAATCAGGAAGGATCACCTCCTGCTGCAAATGGAACTTGGAGGAAACCTTAGGCAGAAAGGCTGGGTCAAGCCACAAAAAACCCTATCCTGCAGGAACTTGCAAATAAGGGAAGGAGATAAGCAAAGCACTCAACTCACCCAACCGCCGAGCGGAGGTGATGGCCAACCAAAAAGCCACCTTAGCGGACAACCATAACAAATCCGCCTCCAACAAGGCCTTAAAAGGGGGCAACTGCAGACCCCTCAAAACAGTAGGCAAGTCCCAAGAAGGCACAATCACAGGAGAGACCGGACGACGAAGCCGAAAGCTCCGAAGAAGCCAACTCACCAAAGGGGCAACAACCTCCAAGGAAGCCCCGGGACCCCGACAAGCACGAACCGCAGCCCATTGAGCTGACAACGTGGAAGGGGAAAGGGCCTTCAAAAACCCATCCCGGAGAAAGTCAAGAACAGAAGCCGGATCCCCAAGCACAGGATCCACACCATGCGAGGAACACCAAGAGACAAAAGAGCCCTAATGTCTACCACAGCACTTAAGGGTCGAAGGCCGACGCGACAGCTGTATGTCACGGGCCACCACAGAAGAACAGCCCAAAGACTCCAACGTCAGCCGCTCAAGAGCCAGGCCGTCAGATGCAAGCGACGAAGACTGGGCAAAGACAGGTGCGGATACTGAAGCGGAGCCGGGACCAAGGGAAGCCGGACAAACCTGCCCCCGCCAGTTGCATCAGGAGTGGAAACCAAAAGGCAGCGAGGCCAAAAAGGAGCAATCAACAGCACAGACACTCTCTCCCCCCGAATCTTCTGCAGCACCCTCGGGAGAAGGGGACTAGGAGGGAAGGCATACAGAAGGCCCGAAGGCCAGGGAATCGAAAGAGCATCCACTACCCAAGCCTGAGGACACACTAGCTCCGAACAAAACCGGGGGAGAAGAGCGTTGTGAGGGGAGGCAAAGAGATCGATCCAGAGAGTCCCGAACCGAAGACAAAGGTCCCGGAACAGAGGAAAGATAGATGGTACAGAACAGAGGATGGAAGGTTGCGGCTCAAGTCGTCCGCATGAAAGTTCAGATGCCCCTGAATGTAAACAGCCCTCAATGCCAACAGGTGAGATTCCGCCCAGGCACAAATCATGGAAGCCAGCAGATTCAGAGACGCGCACCTGGTCCCCTCCTGGCGGTTCAAGTAAGAACGAGCTACCTGATTGTCGGTACGAACCAACAGATTCGCCCTGTGGAGAGGAACCTGAAAGAACTGCACCACCTTCCAAATGGCCGCCAACTCTGCCATTTCGAGGAACGGGCGCTGTCCCCCTGAGACCACTGACCCTTGGCCTCCAAGGACCCCAACGTGGCTCCCCAACCCCAAAGACTGGCGCCCGTAGTCAACAAGAGGGGAGGAGGAAGCTGACAACCCACCCCTTTCTCCAGATTGTGAGTGCAAAGCCACCAGTCCAAGTCCTGAACCAGAACAGGAGCGAGAGGAACCAGAGTCTCGTAATACGCCCGGGAGGGGTCCCATCGAGCCAAAAGATGATTCACCAAGGGGTGGTGATGCAGGCAAGCCCAAGGAACCACTGCTATGGTGGCAGCCATCAACCCCGGGACCCGCAACCAAACCCGAGCCGGGGCAGAATGGCGACTCAACAGGATTCGCAACAGAGTCTGCAGGGAAAAGATCCGAACAGGAGGGAGAAAAAACACCTGCAGAATGGTGTCGAACAGACCCCCGATGAACTGAAGTCTCTGAACAGGAACCCGATGAGACTTGGCCAGATTCAACTTGAACCCCAGATCCTGGAACAAGGCCAACGTAGCTTCCACCGCCAGAAGAGCCTTAGAAAGGGAGGAAGAAGAGATCAGACAATCATCAATATAGGGAAACACGGAGAAACCCTGATGCTGCAAAACCCCCACAGCAGGATCCAATACCTTGGTAAAAGTCCTGGGAGCAGTGGAGAGGCCGCAAGGCAACACCTGAAACTGGAAATGCATCCCTTGCACCACAAACGTCAGGAACCGCTGACTGACTGGATGGACAGGAACGTGAAAATAGGCGTCTTCCAAGTCCAGTGAAGCCAAAAAATCACCCTCCTGGATGAGGGGAAAGACGGACTGCAAGGTGACCATCCGAAAATGATCCAGCCGCACCAACTTGTTCAAAGCCCGGGGATTCAGAATCGGGCGGAAGGAACCATTGGGTTTTGGGACCAGAAACAGAGTGGAATAGAACACCAGGCCCCTCTCCTCCAACGGAACCGGCACAATAGCCCCCTTTGACAACAACAGGGTGACACCTGACAACATGGCAGACCGGTCTCTTGACAACGGGGTAACCCAAAAACAGTCCAGAGGAGGAGGGCCCCGGAAGGGAATCTGGTAACCTATCCTGATGACAGACAAGACCCACTGGTCGGAAATCAGACTTGACCAATGGGCCAAAAACAACCGGAGCCGAGCCCCTACCATGGCATAGTCACTTTTGTCCAGCATCTGGGGGATGCTACTGCTGCTGAGGCCGGGACTTATAATGGAACG
Source organism: Calotriton arnoldi (assembly GCA_963921515.1). Taxonomy (NCBI): domain Eukaryota; kingdom Metazoa; phylum Chordata; class Amphibia; order Caudata; family Salamandridae; genus Calotriton; species Calotriton arnoldi. Next base: position 330,345 of record CAWUFW010013035.1, on the reverse strand, counting down.
CAGCCCCCGACCAAGGGCCAGACCACGAAAGGGCTGAGAAGACAAAGCCCCCTGAAACCACTGCTTATGGAAAAAGGATTTCTTCTTCTGTACAGGCTGAAAAGGTTTCAACATCTTCTTCTCCTCCGAAGACCGCTGCACCATCGTGTTCAAATCGCCCCCAAAGAGACGTGGACTCTCAAAAGGCAGCTTACGGACTAAGGCCTTTTGAGCAGCAAGCATCAAGATGGGAAACAGCGTTTACAACGCTGTCATTACATCGCGCTACCATTACAACTCGGTCGCTACAACGACCGCGTTGTTAGTACGCGATACATTTACATCGCAAGTCATTACAACGACTTGCACTAGGGGCGCTGAGGTATTGGAAATGAAGTCCAACACCTTCCCTACTGTTGCGCAAACTGGAGTAGGAATAGTAATTATTACTATTCCTACGTCCAGCGCGCCCCCTAGTGTAAGTCGTAAATGTATCGCGTACTAGCAACGCGGTCGTTGTAACGACTGCGTTGTAAAAGCACGCAATGTAATGCATCGCAATGTAATGAGACATATTCCATCAAGACGTGAAGGCTTGGTCCAGAGAGACCTCCTACCTGCCAACGCTGCCCTGACAGCCGAGGAGAAGGTCCACAAAGAATCAAAAGTCACATCAGAGAGTAACTGAGCCAAGACCTCCATCTGCACCAAGACAGGAGTAGGGACCCCTTGATCCTGTAAACAGTCAAACAATTTCTCAAAATCCTTGAGAAGGACATGCGAAGCATAGGCTGAATAAGTGCTAGCACGCACCCCAAAATGAGAAGCAGCATAAGAACGCTTGAGAGCGGATTCCATCTTCCGCTCAACTGGGTCATCCAGGGAAGCTTCCTCCGAAGACAAAGCGGAAGAAGAAGAAGCCATGGAGGACAAAAGAGAATTGATCTTAGGAACCTGAGGGTGCTGGGTGTCAAAGTCCGCCAGGCGATACCGCTTCCCCAGAAAGCGAGGAATTCCCTGCTTGTCGACTTCAAGCCATTCCTTAGCCAGAATATCCTTTAGGACAGCATGAAAAGGCAAGTCATCCACCACAGAGGAACTATACTGGGAATAGAACCCTTCATCAGATAAGGACTTAGGGTCAAAACCCAGCACTTCCCGAATATGGACCAACATGTCTGAAAAAACCTTGCCTTGAATGTATTTCCCCTTAGGGGAATTGTCCATGTCCTCATCATCATCCTTAGACTTTTTAGCCTCAGGTTCGAGCAGCGCAGCCTGGACAGCAGAATTAAATAAATCCTGCAAATCAGCTCTGGAAATTTGCAAAAGGTCATCTTCCTGCAGCTCCTGGACATTATTCTGCTTGGACAAGGATTTCACAGGCACCGGAGAGGAAGCCCCATCACTCATGGCCACAAGCAGGAAGAGCAAACCACACAGGAAGCCCAACACACACCAGGAAGTGCCCAGCTATTCCCTTAAATACTGCCCCAATCAACCAAGTCCCGTGAAACATGAGACTTGGAAATCTCAAAAGACAGCCCTGCAGTCTCCCCCCACCACAGAACAAACACCATGGCCGCGGGAGCTGGATACTGCTGGAAGACCCCAGCACCGGAACAACCCGAGGCCAGAACGCAAGAGAAAGCTCTCCGCCCCAGCCCAGCACATGTGCGGGGAGCACATTCTGGTGAAGGAGCAGGAGCGCAGCTGACTGAAACCCCGGTGCGGCCGCTCGCAGAAAATGCATCAAAGTAAACACATTTCACAGAAAAGTAATTAAAAACTCACGGCACCGCATACACAGCCCACCCTACTCGGAACCGGCAACAGGAAACACGGAGCACATCAGCGTTCCGACCGCCGTCAGACAGCAAAAGAAAACAGGCATGGCGGTGGGTAGGAGGGGCTTATGTGACCTTTGACATAAGTTTAAGCATTTTGATTGGCTGTCGGGAGGCAGGATTGCCTCGCTGTGTTAGGACTGGGATGAGGAGGACCCATGAGGGGGTAATGGATGTGGCTGGCGTACGCCAGCAGAGTAGTAATAAATAGTCCGGGGTCCCGGGCGTGGTCAGTTGGAAGACCACCACCATACCAGTTTAGTCTGTGTGATCTCTGAGCGCGCACTAGCAGGCCCCCATCCACGACATTACATTGGCGACGAGGGGGCCCCTTTACTCACACGTGCCCTCTCTTTCGCCCCTTACCTCCCGCTGGACTTCACGAGGTCCCGGCTCCCTTCCTCACCACCAGTCCGCCAGACCGTCCGGCACCAGTCATCACTGAAGGAGGCCCCAGCGTCCCTTGGCATAGGGTAAGCATGGACTTCAGCAGCTTGCCGGGAGGCTGACACATGCTGGTCGTTGTAGACAATTACTCACGCTACCCGGAAGTAGAGATAGTGATGACAACATCTGCAGTAGAAGTGATCCCAAAGTTGGAAAAGCTCATAGCCACCCATGGATTGTTTGGAGACGTCCGCAGTGACAATGGGCCTCCATTTAGGAGCTTCGAGTTGGCGAACTATCTGGCGTCTCACAACATCAAACTCCGCCATATAACTCCATCGATGGCCTCAAGCCACGAAGAAGTGGAGCTCCTCATGAGAACCCTCACCAAAGTGATTCAGATTGCTTTGGCAGAGAGCGTCAACCTTGAATACGCCTTGTACCAATTCCTCAGAGAATACAGACTCACACCCCACTGCATGACCGGCACTGCCCTAAGCAAGCTGTGTTTAGGCTGATCAGTGACAGATACCATCCCTCATCACCCTGTATGGGAAGAAGCACCAATCCCTCCAAATCAGTTAGATGCCAGGAGGACCCGCACCAACAAAGATGCCTCCCAGAGACGATGAGCTCTAGAGAATCCCATCCAGGTGGGGGACCGAATACTAGTGCAAGACTGCCACCCAGGAGGGAAGTTCAGACTGCCATTTGAGCTGGCTCCATGGGTAGTTGTTGAAATCAAAGGCACAAGAGTGACCCCAAGGAGAGGCAGGGAGTGCGTGACACGGAACGTCTCCCAATTCAAAAAGGTTCCAGAGGGGACAACCAACAGGTTTTTGGCAGCTAACACACCAGAAGATGTCATGGCGAGCAGCATTCAAGATACTGACAGCGAGTACGAGCAAGAACCGAATACCGGGGGATTCTCGGAGGACCTGTTTGGGACACCATCACCTCACCACCCCCAAGACTCTGAGGGAGCGCCCTCAGCTGCTCTCTGCAGGAGCCCAAGAACAACCAATGCCCTGCGACACAAAGAGTCCTCGCCAGAGCCCTCGACAAGGGGTGAGCAAGGAAATTATCGGTTACGGCCACACCCCAAGCCATCTCAAAAGTACAAAGACTTTATATGTAGCTAACCAGAGGACTATCGTGAAACATGCAGTCATGACAAGGCAGTTGCACCATCAGATCAAGTAAGAGTATGTTGTGATGATTAAGTAAGAGTCTGGACTGCATCTAGACCAAATGTTTGTTCCATGTTTTCGAGTTTTAACAAGTTGATATGCTTTGTTCCTCCTGGTAAAGAAGGAATGTAGTGTTGCCGAGTCACGGCCCAGCATATTGTTGAGGTCTGCGCAGGGAAGGTGTGTAGAAAGCCCCTGTGTGCGTAACATAATGGATGTGTCTGGCGAACGCCAGCAGAGTAGTAATAAATAGCCCAGGGTCCGGGCGTGGTCAGTTGGAAGACCACCACCATCCCAGTGTAGTCTGTGTGATCTCTGAGCACGCGCTAGCAGGCCCCTATCCACGACATTACACTATCTATATTTTAAATAGGGTACTGACATGATAGGAACATTGCACGTTTTCTTTTTTTATTGCATGAAAAATATTTATTTGTTAGAAGAGGAGCATATAGTGCTACAAAACCTCATTACAACACTAGGAACCTAAATTATTTATACCACAAATTATCATGGTTTAATGACCGCTCTAGAATTTATCCCAAGAATAAAATGTACTGGTAAATTACACGGACATGCATAAAAAGAGATTTTAAAACAATAGTAGTTTTATCCAACTGTATATTTCATGTAAACCATATATTGAATATAAACTATGTTATTGAATTAACTTATTCCTTCTTGTTGTTACTACATTTTAATTGTGATTACGTGTAGATCTTTATCACTCTTACAAAGCACAGAAGCGAAGTTCTTCTTCAAACACATAATATTCCATGTTTTCACATTAATGAAAATCAGCAACAGGTTGCATAAAAATGTGGCTTATCGTATTTATTTTTTATTTATTTATTCACTGCACTGCTGAATGTATTTGTTTCACAGATCAAAAAGTTTAATGTTGTTGCTGTGGAAGATGCAAATAGTAAACTGTACTAATCTGAGAACTGTTTCCCTTCTGTTCTTGGCATTGCTTTCGCAACCACTGGGGTCAGGCGTTGCAAAGGCAGTGCACGGATTCTCAAGGGACAGGTTAGGGGTCACAGCTGCAACCGCAGTTGACTCCTAAATGACGTCCATGATTATGTGTGCACTACGACCTGCCCTCATCACATACTTGTCTTTCATAGTAATTGCCTACTGAAGACCCTGAAACACTCTGAGAAATTCAAAGTGACCCCTAATATGATCCATGCCACATAAACATACAGAACACATAAATGCTTCATTACATGTCGAAACACCCCCCGCTACTCAAGCTAATCAACACTTGATCTGCTAATGGAAATGCTTCAGGCAAAGTGGACATCATACCACATACACAACATGGGACATTCTCTTCATTAAAGAAAAATGGCTCACCTATATCTCAAAGCTGTTGATTGATATCCATGGGAATTGTCTCCAGGTGAGAATTTAAGCTCTTTTCTATGTTATTATGAACCCCAAGTAGAGAGCCAGAATTAAAGAGAAATTGACTCAGTCAGCTGGGAGTACCTCCACATTGATCAGTCTTGTGGTTTTTGTTTGACTGGACAAGTAGTATGTTAATATTGCTGTACCATAGAAAGAGAGCCTTTCTCACTAACCACCCATCCTCGCCCACCATTCTAGTGACCAACATACTTTAAATAGAGTAAGAGGCAGAGAGTTACAAACACCAGATTTTTAATTTTTAGCAGCACACCATTTGAGGGACAGATGAGAATAGCAGTGCTATGCACATGTCCTATCATAACCATACTACAAGGCTACTTAAACCCTGATGTCATAGAAGAAATCCAATATAGACAGCCAAATGTTTCTAAATATGATCCCAAATGGGGTCATATTTAGAAACCTGTGGTCAAGTGTCGACAACGTTTAAGGGGCTTATTATGATGGTGGTCGGAAAGCATCCTACCTTTGGTTGGAGGCTTTCCGACCGCCCCCGTCGGTTTCAATTCTGATCGGCTGATTATGAATCAGCTGGTCGGAATTGAAACCGGCCGGCCATTCTGGCTGGCTTCCGACAGGCTCAAGGAGTCCGTCGGCCAATCGGAGGCCGGCCTGTAATCCCATAGGGCGGCCTTTCCGCCCTTGGAATTACAATGCACGGTTTCCAGCAGGGTTTCCATGTCGACTTTTTCAACATGGAAACCCTGTCGGAAAGTGTGTTTGGGGGCCCCTAGCAGGACCCCCTTGTGTGAGCGGCCTCCAGTTGCCCCCTTGTTAATCCCTGCACCCAGTGCCATGAGATGCAGGGATTAACACCACCTTCCATCTCCCTATGAGAGCATGTGCTACGGTCGGTTTACATCCGTAACACATGCTTCAATAGGAAAATGTCAAAATGCGACACATCCTAATCAGACAGTCGGGACTGCCGATCGGAGGTCGGTCGGTCCCCCGCCCGATATCGTAATAGGCACCCTAAATGTTCAATGCTTCAAAAACAAGATTCCTCTTGTCAAGGATGAGTTAACTGAATTTACCCCAACCTCTCTCTTTGGCCCAAGGTAAAAATAATTTAACTCTATCCATCCTTCTATTTTGTGGATTGTCCTCATCCTGATAATGCTTAATCCATCGTCTATCTTTGACAAACTGATCCCTGAAAGCTAAAGAATCACATAGATATCTTGCATTCACAATTCAGGGGGCGGTTTCGCCATAATAAACAAAACAACTCTGCAGGTCAGAACTCCAGCTGCACCTCTGTCCTTTTTTAGGTTGAGCGTGAGCTAGGGTGCATGCGCTGCTCTGGCGATCTGTTGTAGTAGAGTATGGAAGAGAAGCCCCGCCCACTCCCCGCCCATATATTTTCCATTGGCTTATGTCTTTGTCCTTATTAAATGCTGGCGTCTGTATTCCTTAAGAGACTTCTTAGTCCCTCCTTAGTACCGGCTTGTCTTAATTTGTAACCTCCCATGGCTACTGGCCCCTTTACTACGGTTGTTACACCGTACGTGTTATTTAGACTTGGAAGCACTATTTTCTTTGATGAGTTTCTTCTACTTCTGTCACGACGACGTGCTTTGCTCAAATTCAGTGCGCTATGCACGCGTTCACTTTCAAGCAGCCGGGACAATGGCATTGCAAATATTTTTATGCACGGGCGCCGCTCTTGATCATGGCGTCTGCTTAACTTACTATTCACGGGAGCCATGCATAATCACAGCGCCCGCGTCGACTTTTTTCCCAACATAGTTTTTCATGTAAATAAACATGGCGTCCTGCCTCCTGGGAGGCTTGGCTAACAGGAGAGTTAAAAGGTCACCCTGACGCTTAGGTTTTTATTGGCCATTATTATTTCCCTCGAGGTTCGACAGCCGCGTTATCCCACCGCCAGTAAGCAGTCAAGCTGACTTTCGTTGCCACCTCCAGCATGGCTGCCCACCGTGACCGGCCTTGGGGGCCATCTTGTGAGTGGCAAATGGAGCCGAGGGGGAAAGTCACGCGCAGATGACGCTGTCAGCTCGCACTGCCACATCTCTCCTGGACAGCTGCAACAGTGGCAGGTCGCTGCCAGAAAATAGGCTGCTGCTAGAGAGGGGATGGAATCCCTCACATCTGGGCTGCAGCATCTCCCCCACCCAAGACTATCCATACCTCACCAATCACTGCACCGGGAACCAGGACCAGCAGCTGCCTTAAAGTATTTCTGCCCAGTTTGCGCTGTGAGGGCTCCTTTATCTGATGACTGTCCTGCTGCACCCTCCTTCTGCACTCCCATGAGTGAGTATCTCACTTTACAGCCTGCTTCTCACCCATTTAGAGAGCCTGGCTTTAATTTAGGAATGTGCCATCTAAGTTTACTCTTTGGGGATGTTCCGTCATAACTTATGTTGCAACATGTTAAGCAGCCTGTTTTTATTCCAGTTAATTCAATACGGTTGCGTATGTGTAAAGGGATAACTTTGGATGTTGGAGGGAAGTTAAGCTACCCTTGCATGAAAGGGGCAGTTGTGTCTACATAGCTGTAGGAGACAAGTCTGCCGTATGTGTATAAAGGGCAACTTTCTGTAGTAGAGATTGCTGTCTACAGATATATAAAAGGATAACGCTGGCTGCACAGCTGTAGAAGTGAATTTTGTCTACACGTATGCAGAAAGGACAACTGGCTACACGCGCAAAACCGGCTAAACAGCTTTAAAACTCTGGCTACACATGTAGGGCTCCAAGGTGACTGTCACAGTAGATTGCATCTTCCTGTCATATGCTTTCGTTTTGCCTACTCTTGTAATCTGGTATTTTAGTCGAGTTGGTTCATTTAAAAATACCAGGAAGTTACACTTTGCAGAAACCTTATATTCCTAAATGAACGCTTAGGGCTAGATTGTGGTGGCCCAAATGACTAGGCTTCATTTGCTAATATTACATATGTGTTGAAGGTTTAAGATTTACTCTTATGTACAGTCAGTTGCTTCAGTCTGTTGAGGGACTGCTCTAGCAAGGGGTGTGCCTGAGGGCTGCCTTGACTATGTGGGTGCTGAGTGACTTCTTAGGTGACACGTGTGCCTAGACTGCTCTAGTTGTGCATGTATAAATTGAATTGCAGTGGCAATGAACATCCATGGAGGCCCTGACTTGTCTACGTTCTGTGCCAGAGGAGCCGTTTTGTAACTATGTATTTCAGCCCCTGCAATTATTATACACATCAGCAATTGAATAGAAAGCCCCTTGTCTCTAGACCCTGTCTGCACCCTAACAGTCGCTAACAATTAGCATTCCAGAATGTTTCTTTGTTTAATGTTGACAGCTGGGCTTTTGAGACATATTGTGACCTCGTTCACTGGCTGGCCCCTTTAAGGAAAACTTTGCCACTGGTTTATTTATTTATTTAGAAAGTTTTATATAGCGCGAACATGACCACCGAGGGTATCAGAGCACTTTACAGACTATGCGGCACGAAGGGTACATGCAAATACAGCAGAATCAACAAAGCGAAAAATTCACAGTCTAAAATTGTCCGAAATTCTCGTGAGCCAGGCAGCCGGGCCAGAGTCAACGGCAATGGGCCCAGAATCAAATGGAGGAGCCAGGCTGAGGCAGAAATTTCTTCATCAGGAGCTCTTTGACTTCTTTTTTGAGGAAGACAGTGGAAGGGTTCACCCTGACTTCGGGGTTAAGGGAGTTCCAGATCCTCGGAGCCATACCTGAGAAGGCTCGATTATAGGTCTTTTTTTGCTTGAATTTTTGTGGTTTGAGCAAAAGGGTGCTGGCACTTCTGGAGGCTCTAGAACCATAGGAGAGCTCCAGTTTCTGAGCGAGGTACAACGGGGTCTTGAAGTGGATGGCTTTGTGTGCCATGCATGCAATTTTTAACTGTATCCGAGCTTCATATGGAAGCCAGTTCAGGTCCCGCAAGTCCGGAGAGATGTGGTGGTATTTTTTAGTGCCAGTTAAGAGCCTAGCAGCAGAATTGAGGGCAGCCCTAAGAGGAGCAGTCTTCACTCTGGGCAAGCCACAAAGTGTTGCACTACCATAGTCCAGCTTTGAGATCACTAATGCTTGTACTGCAACCTTTAGGTCATAAGCAGGGAGAAAGGGTTTGAGTTTCCTAAGGATGCTGAGTTGGAAGTTCGCCCCTTTGGTGAGGGAACTGATGTGCTTCTGCATGTTCAGACTTTTGTCAGGTATAATACCCAGAGAGGATGCCGAATCCACGAGGTGAGGTCTACAATTAAGAGCAGTCAGCTGATTCAACCATTGTTCCATGACCAGAGATTGTTTGTGGGGTGAGATTAGGAGGAATTCCGTTTTTAGAGCATTTAGCTTCAGGTGATTACGTGTCAACCAGCTTTGTGTTTCCAGCAGGACTGAGTTAAGGGACTGAATGTCTTCGGGGAGGCGATCTTCAGGTATAGTTGGGTATCGTCCGCATACATTTGATAGTGAATGCTGGATGACTTCAGAATTTCTGTCAGAGGCTCCATGAACAGGTTAAAGAGCGTGGGAGACAGTGCTGAACCTTGGGGAACCCCCCCAGGGTGACCGTTGCAGAATGGGACAGGGATTGGTTCACCTTGAAACTTTGGGATCTGTTCTGAAGGAACAAAGAGAACCAGTTTAGTATAGGCTCAGACAGTCCCATCCTGTGTTCCAGGAGGTCAGTTAGGTTATCGTGTTTGACGGATCACTGACAGAATATCGACAGTCAGAATATCGAGCTACAAAAATATCGACGCAAGAATATCGATGTCCAGAATATCGAAGTACTATCTACATAATGGTAAGTACAAAAATATTGATAAAAAATATCGTTGTTAAAAATATCGTTTTTTTAATGTATAAAAAATAATGTAAAATAAAGTAAATAATACATATAATTTTAAAAAACAGTTAAAATTATTTTAAAAAATTTAAAAGTATAAGTAATACATATAATGTAAAAATCAATTAAACATATATATGTATAAAATATAATATATATACCTACTGAATAATATTTATAAATAATTATTTTAATAACTTATAAATTGTTAAAAAAATATTAGAAATACATATATATACACAAACACCAATAATATAAATAAAAAATAAAAAATATATATAACAAATTAAAATATTACAATATATATTTAAAATACATTTTAAACTACATTAACTAAAACAGTAGAGAAAATATTGGATAGCGGAGGGGATAAAATTACTATTCCCACTCCAGAGAGTGCAACAGTAGGGAAAGTGTTGAATAGCGTAAGGGTAAAAATTATTATTCCCACTCCAGAGAGTGCAACAGTAGGGAAAGTGTTGGATAGCGTAGGGGTAAAAATTACTATTCCCACTCCAGAGAGTGCAACAGTTAGGAAAGTGTTGGATAGCGAAGGGGTAAAAATTACTATTCCCACTCCAGTGAGTGCAACAGTAGGGTAAGTGTTGGATAGCGTAGGGGTAAAAATTACTATTCACACTCCAGAGAGTGCAACAGTAGGGAGTGTGTTGGATAGCGTAGGGGTAAAAATTACTATTCTCACTCCAGTGAGTGCAACAGTAGGGAAAGTTTTGGATAGCGGAGGTGTAAAAATTACTATTCCCACTCCAGTGAGTGCAACAGTAGGGAAAGTGTTGGATAGCGGAGGGGTAAAAATTACTATTCTTACTCCAGAGAGTGCAACAGTTAGGAAAGTGTTGGATAGCGAAGGGGTAAAAATTACTATTCCCACTACAGTGAGTGCAACAGTAGGGAAAGTGTTGGATAGCGTAGGGGTAAAAATTACTATTCCCACTCCACAGAGTGCAACAGTAGGGAAAGTGTTGGATAGCGTAGGGGTAAAAATTACTATTCCCACTCCAGTGAGTGCAACAGTAGGGAAAGTTTTGGATAGCGGAGGGGTAAAAATTACTATTCCCACTCCAGTGAGTGCAACAGTAGGGAAAGTATTGGATAGCGGAGATGTACAAATTACTATTCCCACTCCAGAGAGTGCAAGAGTAGGGAAAGAGTTGGATAGCGTAGGGGTAAAAATTACTATTCCCACTCCAGAGAGTGCAACAGTAGGGAAAGTGTTGGATAGCGTAAGGGTAAAAATTACTATTCCCACTCCAGAGAGTGCAACAGTAGGGAAAGTGTTGGATAGCGAAGGGGTAAAAATTACTATTCCCACTCCAGTGAGTGCAACAGTAGGGAAAGTGTTGGATAGCGTAGGGGTAAAAATTACTATTCCCACTCCAGAGAGTGCAACAGTAGGAAAAGTGTTGGATAGCGTAGGGGTAAAAGTTACTATTCTCACTCCAGTGAGTGCAACAGTAGGGAAAGTTTTGGATAGTGGAGGTGTAAAATTACTATTCCCACTCTAGTGAGTGCAACAGTAGGGAAAGTGTTGGATAGCGGAGGGGTAAAATTACTATTCTTACTCCAGAGAGTGCAACAGTTAGGAAAGTGTTGGATAGCGAAGGGGTAAAAATTACTATTCCCACTCCAGTGAGTGCAGCAGTAGGGAAAGTGTTGGATAGCGTAGGGGTAAAAATTACTATTCCTACTCCAGAGAGTGCAACAGTAGGGAAAGTGTTGGATAGCGTAGGGGTAAAAATTACTATTCCCACTCCAGTGAGTGCAACAGTAGGGAACGTTTTGGATAGCGGAGGGGTAAAATTACTATTCCCACTCCAGTGAGTGCAACAGTAGGGAAAGTATTGGATAGCGGAGATGTACAAATTACTATTCCCACTCCAGAGAGTGCAAGAGTAGGGAAAGAGTTGGATAGCGTATGGGTAAAAATTACTATTCCCACTCCACAGAGTGCAACAGTAGGGAAAGTGTTGGATAGCGTAGGGGTAAAAATTACTATTCCCACTCCACTGAGTGCAACAGTAGGGAAAGTGTTGGATAGCGTAGGGGTAAAAATTACTATTCCCACTCCAAAGAGTGCAACAGTAGGGAAAGTGTTGGATAGCGTAGGGGTAAAAATTACTATTCCCACTCCAGTGAGTGCAACAGTAGGGAAAGTATTGGATAGCGGAGATGTACAAATTACTATTCCCACTCCAGAGAGTGCAAGAGTAGGGAAAGAGTTGGATAGCGTAGGGGTAAAAATTACTATTCCCACTCCACAGAGTGCAACAGTAGGGAAAGTGTTGGATAGCGTAGGGGTAAAAGTTACTATTCCTACTCCACTGAGTGCAACAGTAGGGAAAGTGTTGGATAGCGTAGGGGTAAAAATTACTATTCCCACTCCAAAGAGTGCAACAGTAGGGAAAGTGTTGGATAGCAAAGGGGTAAAAATTACTATTCCCACTCCAGTGAGTGCAACAGTAGGGAAAGTGTTGGATAGCGTAAGGGTAAAAACTACTATTCCCACTCCAGAGAGTGCAACAGTAGGGAAAGTGTTGGATAGCGTAGGGGTAAAAATTACTATTCCCACTCCAAAGAGTGCAACAGTAGGGAAAGTGTTGGATAGCGTTGGGGTAAAAATTACTATTCCCACTCCAGAGAGTGCAACAGTAGGGAAAGTGTTGGATAGCAGAGGGTTAAAATTAACATACTTATCAATTAAATAATTATTAAAATTAAATAACCAATTAATAATTAATTAATAATTAATTAATTATAAATACCAATAAATAAATATTAATAATGACCTTATTATAATTAAATTACTTCCCACCCTATTCCCCTATAAACCCACAACCCACTCTAAAAAACACAATTAATATAATTATCTATTAATTAATTAATATTAATTAATAACTAATTAATTAATTATTATTAATAAAATAATTATAAATAATAATGAATAAAAATTAATAATTACTATTTTATAATTAAATTACTTCCCACCCTATTCCCCTATAAACCCACAACCCGCTACAGAACTAAAATACGCAAAAATTAATTTACATAGAAGTATTTACTGCTAAAAATGTAACTCATACATTGAAAAAAAACTACACTTAAACCAAAAAATTACATCACATATTTTTAACACACATACTAAAATACAGAACACTAATATAAACATCGATATTATTAACAACAATATTTTTACAAACGATATTACTGTCTTCGATATTAAAAAAACAATATTTCTTACCTTTCTGTCGATATTCTGTACCACGATATTCTTGCAGTCGATATTCTTGACCTAGGATATTTAAAACTCGATATTATGGTAGGTCGGAATTAAAAACTCGATATTCTGTCTGTGCACCGTGTTTGACAGTATCGAATGCTGACGAAAGGTCAAGAAGGATCAATAGGCACGACTCATTATGATCCAACATTCTTAGCGCATCATCCACGATGTGCGTTAGCGCCGACTCTGTACTATGGCCCGGGCGGAAACCAGATTGGCATTGTTCCAGGAGTTGGAAATGGTCGATGTGTTTACAGAGTTGGGCGAGCACACATTTCTCCAGGAGCTTTGCCAAGGTGGGGATGTCGGTGATTGGGTGAAAGTTATGAAGGTCCGTGGGATCAGCAGTTGGTTTCTTTAGGATCGGGGTAACTTGACCTGATTTAAGGCAATCCGGAATAGCACCTTGCCGAAGTGACAGGACAAAAAGGACAGTTGGTTCAAGTGAAGTTAACTATTGGAACAGCTCCCAGAAAGCTCCAGGTTGTTAGACGGTTACCTAGGGATGGAAACACCATGTCTTACTGGAGTGAAGTGATCTGTCAGTGCCACTTGTCTGTTCTGGGACTAACAGCACTAATAGCTAATGCTTTCATAGGCTGAAACAGGGCAGCAGCTTTTGAGCACCACCTAAAAGTGGTGCCATATTGATGCACAATTAACACAAAAGGAAAGAAAATTCCCTTTTTCAGTCATGGGGAGTGCTTAAGAAGACAAATTGTTGCTTTCCCTCGACATATGTAAAATGCTCACCCATTCCTCACCTCCTTCCAGATGGACCTTTTCCAGTGGGGGTGTTTGGATTTGATTCTTGTTTATTGCAACGTGTGCTGGAGGATAATGACACCTGTGTGGTCCTCAGAGTTAATGCATGTTGGTTCAATAACAAGGTATATAGAAAAGTTTGACAGACACTGCATTAATCTAGTGCAGTAAGCACATTTTGATACGATGCCAAGATAGTGGCCAGTTTCGTGGCTTTATTTATGTGTTGGATACTACACCTTCTAACAAATTTGTTTAATGCTATCCTTCAAACTTGAATATAGGAACTCAAAAGAGTACGAGTTATGTCTAAATAACTGTACAGTTCTTGGACAGTGCAATAAAAAGTAGCATTTCCTGTGTTTTTGGAGAATGAAATGTATAAGGGTGCACAAAAGTAAACTCATTCCTTGACCCTGCTAGGCCACTAACCATTTAAACAAGCATTTGCAATGCGATAGGTCTAGCATTTCCAAGAGTTTAAGCTATTAGCATTGTAAATGACAATGCCTTTTATTTAGGTTTTAAAAACCAAAATATAAATAAAAGACATTGTCATTTACAATGCTAATAGCTCAAACTTTCGTAAATGCGAGACCTATTGTATTGCAAATGCTTGTCTTTTAAAGCGTATCTTCCAGGCAGGCTCTCACTTCCACTCTTCTCATCACATTTCATCTTGTATAGCACCCAGGTTATAAGAACCACTTTATCTTTGTCTTTTTAGTTGTATTATACAAGGCTACCATCTCTTACTTGAAGAACACCAACCAAGGGGACGTTAACCTCCATGGCAACAATAATACAAAATCCCTGAAAGACTGTTTCTTACACATTTTTAATTCACTCCAACTTTTATTGCATATCACTGCACCCACTTATTGCAAGGGCAATAATTAAGACCTAGTATTCTTTGTGCTACCTTTCCTGAGGTGCCAAGAGCCTGATTCTTTCGCATTGTTAAGCAAAACACCAGGTCAGTCTCCCTCACCAACCTGAAGCCCTCCATGTAGCGCATTCAAAACCAACCAAAATTACTTCAAGCTCTTTCTAGAACCTTACCATGGAACTCTTGAACAACCACATTATCTAAGAATCACAATTAGGAAATCGGCATTTCTAATATTAGTACATGTGGCCCTTTGTGCCAAATTACTCATAATTATACAAACAGGTATAATTGTGTATTTTTTTGTAATTTATCATCATAAGAGTAATGCAGAATTGCTGAAATTACACCCAAGCCTCTTATCAGGGAGGTAGTGTGGGTTGTGCGAACTCAGAAGTCAACAATCCCCCAGCAGTATAAAAACTGATTGTCCAATCCAGTGTTCTACTTCAGTAAAAGAAAAGTACTTTAATGTCCATAATTGAAAAGTTACACTATACAAAACAGGTACCATGTACAAATAACACACTGGTGCTTGGGCCATTGCACATTGGATTCTGTCCTACCTCAACCCCTCTCCCAGGTGACCCCCTTTGGTAAATCTAGTTAGGTCTCTTCTGGGATTTAGAGTTTCTCTTGGGCTTGTAGCAAGATTCAAGGAAATATTATCCTTTTATTCAGTATGCAGCGCTCAGTTGACCAAGCACTCAGATAATCAAAAAATCTCCTTTCAGCACAGTCTAACCAAATTGAAGTCATCAGACTCCTTACCCGTTGGCCAGCAGGGACCTTAAGTATGTGTCTCTCTTTGCTCCCACTTCTCAAAAGAGAATGCTGGACTTGGCAGTTTCTGCTGGGTCATCAGTAAACTTTTTTGCCTCCATCCTCCTATGTTCTGAACCCGTTTTGTTGGCTCTTAGGACTCTGCACAATTTGCCACTGCTAACCAGTGCTAAAGTGCTTGTGCTCTCTCCTTTATACAAGGTGAAATTGGCTTACACCCAATTGGTACATTCATTTTACTTATAAGTCCCTAGTAAAGTGGGACTGCATGTACCTAGGGCTGTAAATTAAATGCTACTAGTGGGCCTTCAGCACTGATTGTTCCTCCCACTTAAGTAGCCTTTAAAACATTTCTCAGGCCTGCCATTGCAGCCTGTGTGTGCAGTTTTAAACTACCTATTTCGGCCTGTCAAAATAAAAATGTTGCCAATTATTAGTCACCCCAAGGTAGGCCTTGAACAATCCATAGGGCGGGCTGCAGTGTATTGAAAAAGATGGACATGTGCTTTTAACTTACACATGTCCTTCTAGTGAAAAAATCTTGAATTCATTTTTCACTACTACAAGGCCTGCCGCGCCCATAGAAAAACACTGGGATAACTTATTACATTTAACAAGAGATAACTTTCAGTTGAGAGCAGGTAGGAATATGAAGTTTGGTATTTAAAGAATTACAATTTAAAACCCTCTTTAAATGGTAATGTCGGATTTTAAGTCACAATTCTGAAAATGACATTTTTAGAAATGTTTTTTGAAAAAAGAAGATCTGACCACCTTATTTGGTTCCTGCTATTTATTTCAGCAGATTATAGGCGAATGGAAATGTTTCTTTCTCTTGGTCCTGGCTATTTCTTTGCCATTACTTCAACAATTTTTGCACATTTTTCATAACATTTAAATGCTTGCCTAAACATGGAACGATACACTTAATAATCATAACAAATCAAAACATAAGATAAAAGCAATTATTTCTGAAGCTTAAGGATAAGTACATGAGTCACATATGTTACACCTTTACTATCAGGAAAGATTGTCAGCAAGTGCAAGAATCACATTAATCATAAGTGCATTAATCACATTACACCTACAATTTGTCAAAATCCATATCTTAGAGGAACTCTATTTTTAACAACTATTTGACTGACTTTATTAGAGTTCCTTAAACCATGGGGCTAAGCTCAAAGTCTTTGTGGGATATAATTTTAGTTCCTTATCCCTATCTTGCCTTTGGGCTACATTTCGTGTATGTCCCTCAAGGAACCTTATATAGAAAAGTGCCAACGCGTTTCAAATCCCTGTGTTATCAAGGGATTATCTTCAGGGCAAATTGACTCGGTATAATCTGGACCGTTACTTGTTGTTGTACCTCAGAGCTTCTTCTGATTGGGGTATTTAAAGTTTTGTTTGGTTACTTGAGCTGCAGGGACTCCGTGCTTTTCACTGTTTGTTGTGCTCTCTTTCTATTTCCGGCGACGCGCTGTTTATGCCTTCAAGGCTTCTACCGTTTTTTTACGATGCTTCACTGTTGCGATATTTAGATCCTTGTCGGACAGGATTCCTCCGGAAGTCAAGTCGAGAAGAGATAGAGCTACGATTTCGTGCTGTTGCAGCTCGTAACTAAATTATCGAATTAGTTGGCGACACAGACACTGTAAATGCATCGTTTATTCATCGCGTTGCAACAAGAATCTAAATATCGCAACAGTGAAGCATCGTAAAAAAACGGTAGAAGCCATGAAGGCATACACAGCGCTTCGCCGGAAATAGAAAGAGAGCACAACAAACAGTGAAAAGCACGGAGTCCCTGCAGCTCGAGTAACCAAACGAAACTTTAAATACCCCAATCAGAAGAAGCTCTGAGGTACAACAACAAGTAACGGTCCAGTTTACACTGAGTCACTTTGCCCTGAAGATAATCCCTTGATAACACAGGGATTTGAAACGCGTCGGCACTTTTCTATATAAGGTTCCATGAGGGACGTACACAAAATGTAGCCCAAAGGCAAGATAGGGATAAGGAACTAAAATTATATCCCACAAAGACATTGAGCTTAGCCCCATGGTTTAAGGAACTCTAATAAAGTCAGTCAAATAGTTGTTAAAAATTGAGTTCCTGTAAGATATGGGTTTTGACAAATTGTAGGTGTAATGTGATTAATGCACTTATGATTAATGTGATTCTTGCACTTGTTGACAATCTTTCCTGATAGTAAAGGTGTAACATATGTGACTCATGTACTTATCCTTAAGCTTCAGAAATAATTGCTTTTATCTTATGTTTTGATTTGTTATGATTATTAAGTGTATCGTTCCATGTTTAGGCAAGCATTTAAATGTTATGAAAAATGTGCAAAAATTGTTGAAGTAATGGCAAAGAAATAGCCAGGACCAAGAGAGAAGAAACATTTCCATTGGCCCTTAATCTGCTGAAATAAATAGCAGGAACCAAATAAGGTGGTCAGATCTTCTTTTTTCAAAAAACATTTCCTACGTCCTATCTGGCCATCAAAATTGGGCGTAACCCCGTATCACAATATTTTTAGAAATGTGGCATTTTCTTGCACTAACCATTTGGTGCCTGCAGCCTGTTTCCTGGTTCACTTCACTTGGTGTAGCTGGTAGTTGATCTTTGTGTATTGCTCCCAGACAGTGAAACAAAGGAGCATAAGTGTCGGCAGGTAGGCCATTTCTGGCTTGATGAAGGGGAGAAGCTGTCACCTACCACACTTTCATATCACAAAGACTGTGCCTGAGCACATTAATTTTTTTTAAACATACTTTATTGATTTTCATGCTTAACAATCCGGCGTGACAGCGAATCATACATTTCAGGGTTCATACAAGTGTTCCATACTGTAAACAAAGGTCAACAGTTACAGCTTATATAATCTACAGAAGGTGCATTCACAGTATGGGCTGTGGTAGCGGGTTTAGATATCACAGTAACAGTATTTGTAGCGAAGGTGTATTAATAGACTGTACGCCGAAATAACATTTCCCTCTCTCCTCCCTAGATCAAGGATTCTAATACCTCCCTTCCCTCCCCCTCTCAGACTCACCCCTGTCCTCTCGTAGACCAAGAAATCGTTCAGTTCTGTTGTGTTCACATATATATTCCTAAATGCATGGCATGCAGCTGTATCTATATATGATTTGTTAGTACCTGGGTGGTTCTGTTTTTGTTTCTACGTCTTGGAGTGATCGGTAAATATCTACACTACAGCGTATCACGGTGGTAAGGGTTCAGAGTATGCAAAACGTTCTAGCATTGCATCCCATTCCAGTGAAATTGGAGTCTTACGTAAACCCCTACTTTCTTCCCTCCTTATTGCAATGCTTTCGGCCCTCTCCCACCTGACCACTTCTCCATGCCAGGTGAGCATCGCAGGGGGGCAGCGTGGACTTCCACCTTATAGTGATTAATCGTTTTGCCAATATCCGAGCTAAATTAGCAAAACAGGATTGTAATGTCTGTTTCTTGCGATTACGACGCAGCCCCAGTAAGCAGTATTCTGCCGTGCCACCCCTACTATATTTGTTACAGTCCCTAGGTCCTTTATAACAGTTGCCCAGAAGGTGACCAGTCGCGGACAGGCCTACAACATATGTACCAGGTTGACAGCCTGTGCAAGACAACAGGGGCACTGATCTCCCACCTCCGAGTACATTTTACTTAATCAGTGCGGTGTAAGATAGGCCATATGTAACACCATATATTGAATGAGTTTAAATTTTGGCGTTACAGGAGACCTTCTTGGGGTACTCCAAAAGGGACTACCGCTCCTTGTATGTTATTTCTCTCCCAATGTCAGCATTCCATTTATCTCTAAGCGCTACAAGTGAAATTGCCGCATGGGAACGAATACCCCTGTACAGCCATCGGGTAAAGTGTCTTCCATTACCCATGAGGTATAGTGAATGTGCGTGGGGGACTCCTTACTATCTGGCGCCCAATTCTGCTTAATGTACCTGATAATGCTCACATGTAAGATATAAAGGGAACGTGGGACTCCTTGTTCTCTGGCAAAGTTCTCATGATCTAGTAGCATACTGTCAGCAAATAGCATCCCAATAGTGTTCACTCCCTCTCGTGCCCATCTGGAAATGCTTCTACATGTGATTACTCCTGTAGGCGTGGGGATCCCTACCTGTGGAACATTAGGGGCATAGGGGAGTAACTTATTAGTGTACTGTATTACTTTTTTCCAGTAAATAAGGGCTACTTTCAATAAAGTGGGAGCCGCGGGTGGGGTCCGCCCCCTAGGCAACAGCAGGGTATAAAGGATACCCCGATCCAATGTTTGCTGCATCATCCCTATCTCATGGAGGTTTTCACCTGCAGTCCAGTATGATAGCCACTGGAGTTGACTCGCATAACAGTATGCCCTGAAGTCGGGGACACCCATGCCCCCCGATCTGTTCCCAGCTGGATTTTCGAGAGCCCTACTCTCCTGCGGCCCTTTCCCTGTATTAATTCTACCAGAAGTGTGTTCAGAGTCTTGAAGATACTAGTCGGGACCACTATTGGCAAGTTTGTGAAGTAATATAGCAGTCTTGGGAGCATAACCATTTTTGAAATGGCGATTCTCCCCGCCACTGAGAGTGGTAGTGAAGTCCAAAATGCGATTTGAGTTTTTAGTGCGTTGACTGCACGTGCAAGATTACCGTCCAGCAGTTCCTGTGCTCCCCTATATATTTGTATACCTAGGTATTTGAAAGTGGTGGGCACAATTGAGAATACGAAGGGGCCGAAGTGGATCGGTTCTACTTGCTCCGTGTTGTGGAAATAGAACGCATAAGATTTGGACTCGTTAATGGACAGGCCAGAGAAATTTTGGAATTGAGTAAATATACTTGGAATGGGTTCAAGATCTCCCTGGAGGTTGTCTAGATAAAGAATGATATCATCAGCGTATGATGAGAGGATGTGTGTGGCATTGCTGATCTTAATACCATATCCCAATGCAACAGTGCGGAGTTTAATGGCTAATGGTTCGAGTGTTAGCACAAATAAAAGTGGAGAAAGCGGGCAGCCCTGGCGTGTGCACGGGCTACCAGGTAGGACTGCGAAATGTGGGCTCTGGTGCAGGCCCTTGCAGTAGGTGCCTTGTACAGCAAGCTAACCCACCGTACAAACTCCTGCGGGATACCAATCTTCAAGAGGGCAGTTAGCATGTATTTCCAGCTTAGTGTGTCGAAAGCTTGCCTCAGGTCTAGGGAGATGCAACCAGCTCCAGGGCAGTCCAAAGCTGTGGAACTCAGCACATGATATAGTCACCTAATATTGAGAGAGGTGCTATGGCCAGGCACAAAACGGCATTGATCTATATGTATCAGCTCTGGCAGATATTGAAGTAGTCTGCGGGATAATATTTTGCTAACGATTTTGTATTCGGTGTTTAGTAAAGAAAGAGGCTGGCATCCGGACATATCCGTTAAGTTCCTGCCTGGCTTTGGGAGGGATGTAAGCATTGCCTTCATCGTGGTGGGGGGAAGGGATCCTGTGTCCAATGCAGCCTGGTATAGGCGCTCTAATTGGGGGATAAGTGCTGTCGAAAAAGTATCGTAAAACTCCACCGGGAGGCCATCCAGCCCCGGGGTTTTGTTTTGTGGGAGCTCCCTGATCGCTTCCTTAATTTCAGTTTTAGAAATTGGTTCTGCTAATTTTTTTTGGTATGCTTCTAATAGTTGGGGAATTCGAGGTCGCCCAAGAATTCTTCTAGTGCATCCTCCCCAAAATCTCTAGATGATGTGTATAATGTTTCATAGTACTTCCTAAATGCTGTGTTTATGTCCAATTGCATTTTCACTGTGGCGCCCTCAATCATGGTAACCTCCTGTATAGGGGTGGAGGATGGAGCATCCTTCAAAATCCTGGCCAGGAGGGTGCCAGACTTATGGGCTTCAGAATGTTGTTTTTGTGTATATGTCTGATAATCTATGACCCGTAGCCATTCTAGGAGTTCAGCATATGTGAAACGAGCTTCTTGTAGGGCCGCCTCCTTTGAGATGTCAGAGACTGCTGCCCGTTCAAGTCTGCTCAGTTTGTCTTCTGTTTCTTGCAATTCTTTATTAATCATTTGCCGGGCACCCACTGTTGTGCTGATAGCTACCCCTCTAACAACTGTATTAAATGCCTCCCATTCTGTTTGGTGTGATAATGTGGTATCTGCATTTACAGAGAAATAATTAGAGATAGCTGTGGCCAGGGTATTGCGTAATACAGAGTCTTCAAGTAATTGTGGCTGCAGCCTCCATGTTGGAATTGGAGTAGGGATTTTCTCCCAGGAAAACATAACCTCTAGGGGGTTGTGGTCCGATAACGTTTTCCCGAGGTATGTGGTATGGACAATTTGTGCGACCAGAGGTAGGGAGCAAAATATTCTATCTATTCGTGTATGTAGCATATGTGGAGGAGAGTAAAACGAGTATTCACGGCAGTTCGGATTCCTGATGCGCCAAGCATCGGTTAGTGCCCAGCCCGTCGCCCAGCCATGTAGTGAGGCTGCCTGTTTCTTGGCACCAGCTCCCTGTAATGGTGGGTGAGAGCGATTAAGATCTATATCCAGGACTGCATTGTAATCTCCTCCCAAAAGCCAGGGGTATTCCACCCAGTCAGCTAGCACCGTGTTAAGGGCACATAAGAATTTATCCTGCTCTGAATTTGGGGCATATACACTGCGAATCACTATATGTGTGCCATCTAGTGTGCCATGGATCAAAACGTATCTGCCGTTAGCATCTATTCTTTGGTCTAAAGCAACAAAGGGAGTACCGTTTCTGGTGGCCCCCCTCGCAAATGCGGAGTATGATGAGTGGAATATTTGTTCCCTCCATTTTTGGCGCAGCTTAGCAGCCTATGAGTTAGTGAGATATGTCTCCTGCATTAAAACAATATGCAATTTTCTTCTATTTAGCTGAGCGTATATTCTATGTCACTTATGCACAGATCCCATACCTCTAACATTCCAGGTTGTTATTGTATACTTTCGTGTCATAGCCATACATTTGTATATGCATTTTCTTTTGACCTCTCCATCCTTGGCATCTAGGATAATTGAAGGATCTACATAGGAATGAGTAAACTAAGTAATTACCCTTAATATTACCCAATACAAGGTCTCCCCGAAGCACTACCGTGGACCAAACCACTAAACAAGGTTGATTATAGTACACCATAAACTTTGATGCAATCGCAATGGGGGAGGTGGGTACCATGGTCTGTGATGCTTCTGTGGTTGGAGTTCTCATAGCTATAGTGCAGCTGACCGGGCACAGGCCTTTCGTGTTGTTGTGGGAAAGTGCAAGGTTAAAAGGACATATAGTTCAGTGTTCCATCTACTGTTGAGTGTCTTAGAGACCATTTAGACATCGAATCATGTTACTTATCCCAAATAATCATTTACTAACTGTGGGGTGGTAGAAGGAAAGAGAGCAAGACTGTTCTCTGAGTCCGAGTGTAGGTTGGTATCTTCGGATGATTCAGATGATTCAGCCAGAAAGAGTGGATCTCGCTCGTTGAGCCCTACCACCGCCAGTAACGCTGATTTTTGGCTTTCCATGACTTGTTCTGGAGATGGGCTTGTCTTCTTGTCTGTACGGATCCTTCTTCTTCAGCGTGGTTTTTCTTTTCGTGACTTTTGCGACTTTTGCCTTGTGGACTGTGTCGACCCTTGCGATGTGCCAGGAGAGAGTGTGACTTCCATCCATTCCACAGCCTCCTCCGGATTTTCAAAGAAGTGAGATTTCTGCTTGTACATGACTTTTAGTTGGGCTGGAAATAGGAGGGCATATTTGAGATTAAGAGCTCTAAGTTTCTTTTTGACTTCCTGGAAGGAGGCTCTTTGACATTGGACCGCCAATGTGAAGTCCGGGTATAGTGAGATCCATTGGTTCTCAAATAGAATACGGGCCTTATCCCTGGCGGCTCTAAGTAAAGTGTTGTGGTCTTTGTAATTAAGTATTCACGCTATTATAGGCCTGAGTGGTGCACCGGCTATCGGTGGTCTTATAGGGATTCTGTGTGCCCTTTCCACACTGAAAAGGTCGGTTAGTCCCTCCAGTGTGATCATGTCATGCAGCCATTGTTCCACGAATTGCTTTGTGTTTGTTCCCTCGCAACGTTCCAGCAGGCCCACTATTCTGACATTATTTCTTCGTGATCGGCCTTCGGCGTCTTCAACCCTTTCCTGAAGGCTGGTCACCTGGCGTAGTAGCTGCTCTATCTGTTCAGAGTGGGCTTTGAGTTGCGGTACCATCTCGGTGAGGAGCATTTTATTGTTTTTTACTATTGTGGCTGTTTTGTCATGGTCAGCCTTTAAGAGCATGAAGCCTGTTGTTAGTGTGCTCATTTGTTGCTCAATCGCCTTCCGTGATTCACGGACTTCCTGCAGAATAATGTCCAGCTTATCTGGAGAATCTCCCATTGCTGTTGGCGGAATGCAGTCTGGATCAGGTACATGGACTGCACTATCTTGCTCATTATGTTCTGTTCCCCCTGGTGTGAAAGGATCCGGTTGCTTTCCTCTTGTGCGGCCCATCTTTGAGTATGTAATGGCGTGACAGGGGAAATGATGACCGCCCCCCCCCCGGCTATTTCTCAGTGTTTATGGTCTCTGTAGGCAGCAGGAGGTAATTTTCGGTGCTGTGCACCCATGTTATTGCGGCTTTTCAGGAGAGAGCCGGGATTCGAGGCCTACTCCACACCCCCGCTAAGTCAGGGATTGTGACGGATTTTCATTTGCAGCATTACTCATCTGGATTCATAATCTGACCACTCTGGGCCATCAGCGCAGTCGGCCACTTTGGGTCCTTCGTTATCAGGGAGTAACTACGGTCTTGCTAATATCTTTATGTGGCTCCTTGCACCTCACTATCACCATTTGTTGAGGTGTAGTAGGACAATGTCTTTACAGCAACACTTCTAGCAGTTCCGGCACAGTGTTCTGTAGGGTAGGCCCCAGAAGAGTGGAACAAGGTCCCGGGGTGGTGGTGGGGCTTATTTATGGAGCACAATTTATTTTTGGGGGCGTTTTAGTGCATTTTCATTGGTGTCTTCCCTGGGGCTACATGATATTTCCCATCTGCTCTGGTGGGGAAGATCAATTCCGGTCGTGGGCCCTGAACGCGTTGCTCGGCCTAGCAGTTGTGCCGCACTCACCGCTTGTTGGGGGCCTATTGAAGAGCAGGTTCTGGGGCCTGCCTGGATCTACAGGGACACGATTCTGGCACAGCCGCTCGGTGTTCGCGGCGAGAGTTCTCCGAGCCCGAGATTGTCTCTCCGCCCTGCTCTGGCGTCCCCCCTTTCCGTGTTGGTGTGGGGGGTCATGTGGATATAGGACAATAGTGGGTTGTGGGGCAGTATAAGGCCTGGTTATCGCGCCACCCTCACTGCTGGTCAGGGCCTGTTGTGGTGTAGGCTCCGGGGCCCACCGGGAGTGGTATAGCCCAATGCTTCTCGTTCGGCCCAGTCTCGGGGGTCACCACACTGCACCGCGGCTGCAGCCAGGGCTCCCAATCTCGCACCGGTCACCTCGTTGTGTTCCGAAGTCACTCCACTCTTCCGGGACGACAACAGGGGACTGGTGAAAACCCCGGCACCAGGACAGCGTCATATACACTGCGCCGAAACCCTCGTTCAGGGTGATCGTGGCAGGCGCTTTCAGCTCGCAGCAGCCTCTGCGTTCATAGCATGTTTTGAATCAACGATGCCTTGGTTAGCGCGGTTCCTTGTACAGGAACCGGAGCTCTTTCCTCTTCGTCTGTCTGTTCATGAGCTTCAGGTAGCCGATGGTCAGTGTGTAGCTCGGGATGGCCTCGCAATGTCGTGTATTTTGCAGGATGTTAGGCCCGGCCCGGAGCTCAGCTAAAACCCGTCTGCCATGTTCGGCGGTTAGCCATGCCCCTGCCTGATCACATTCATAAAGGGTTTGACACTAGTGTACTGTGACCCCAGACAAGCTGGGCCAGTGCAGGGAGATAGGAAATACTAAGCTCCTCTGGGGATGGAAACCTCCAGAAGCTTCTCTTATTTCAAAGTGGGTATCAGTTATAAATATTGGAAATTCAGACCCAACCCTTCAGTACACCTCTGGATCTGTGAAAGACTCAAAAGGACTGCTGTGCTGCTCTGGAAGAAGGACTGCTACTGTTGTCCTGCTGACCTGCTGCCTGTTGTCCTGCTGCCTGAGTGAAAGGACTGGACCTGTATCTTGAACCCAGGACCACGAGAGGGACTCCAAGGGCTAGTTGGCTGGACTCCTGATCAGAATGTGAGTGACAGAAAAGGCTCCAACCACCTCGAACCCTTGGACGCAATCAGCTGTGAGTCCTATCCACCCCCCCAAGTGGTTCCACTCCAGTCCTGGACCCTTGGAAGCGGTCCTGAAGGTGCTCTGCCAGCTCAGCTGTGGTCCTGTGAAGCAGAACCGACAAGGCACAACACATCTCCTCACAACCGCACCAGAACTGCTGCAGCACGCCGCATCTCTGACCTTGGTCTTTGCATCCCAGCTCCGGACTCCTCAAAATCACTGCTGTGTGACATATCTTCGATGCAGGCCTTTGCATCGCAAGCCCCTTGGTGCCGGCATCCTCAATGATTACACAGCACTCTGCATGTCAACCCCGCAGCTCTTCGGAACTGGCGGTGCGCAACGTGTTTTCGATGTAGGACTTTGCATCACAAGCCCCTCGTCGACTGCATCCTCAATGACGATGCAGGACTCTGCATTGCAGCCCCACAGCTCCGCAAACCAGAACTTAAGGTGCATTTCTTCAGCTGACCAATCTTTCTCCCTGTAGCCGGCCCGCATTCCATCGTTGACGGCCTGTACTTATCACTTTGTCCTGGTCCGGCACAACCAGATACCCACAGCTGGCATGTCATGCTTTTAGGAGCTTCATGTAACTGTCATTTTTAAAATTGCATATCTCTGGTTCTATTGATTGCATTTTTGTCATTTTGGTCTCAAATAATTTATTACATTTACTATATTTTTCTAAGTTGGTGTGGGATTGTTCATGTGTTGTGTTTTCACTTTATTACAGTTTTTTTTCTCCAGAGTTTTATATAGCGTGAACTAGACCCAAAGGTATCAGAGGGCTTTACATGAGCACCAGTTGCAATACAGATGGACACATTCATTTTTTTTTTTTTGGCATGGGGAGATTAAGTGATTTGCCCAGAAACATGGGCTGTTGAGCATCCCTGCCGAGGCTCAAACCCAGTTCCCCAGGTTCGAGGACGACCGCTCTAGCCGTTAGGCCACATTTGAAGTGCTGCATCAATTC
The DNA here is from genome assembly GCA_963921515.1 of Calotriton arnoldi. Taxonomy (NCBI): domain Eukaryota; kingdom Metazoa; phylum Chordata; class Amphibia; order Caudata; family Salamandridae; genus Calotriton; species Calotriton arnoldi. Next base: position 303,656 of record CAWUFW010013035.1, on the reverse strand, counting down.
TTCACACATTGCCTCTAAGTTAAGCCTGACTGCTTTTGTTCCAAACTACCAGATGAGCACAGGTTAATCTGGGGTTTACTTCTGTCTCACTCTGACAGAGATTGTGGATACTGCTTGAGTAGGGTTTCACCTCCCTAAACCAATAACCCAATTTCCAACAAAGACGCAGTGGTTATGTTATGTTATAAGATTTTATTAAGCGCACATATCACCCGAGGGTCTCAAAGCGCTAGCCTATCCCGAAAAACAGTAGAGGAGAAGGAATGAAGAGAGCAGGCTGAAGGAAGAGAGATCGGAACAGCCAGGTTTTGAGAGCCTTACGAAATTTTCTATGGTTGGTCTCCATAAGTAGATGCAGAGGGAGGGAGTTCCATAGGGTGGGGGCAAGATACGAAAAAGATCTTCCACCATTTCTGGCGGTACATATCTTGAATGGGATAAGAAGATGTTTATTGGCGGACCTAAAAGTTCTGGAGGGTTTATACCTGATCAGTTTTTTAGCAAGATAGTATGGTCCATGTCCAAGGATGGTTTTATGGACCAGACAGTTGATCTTAAATATTATGCATTTCCTGATGGGAAACCAATGAAGAGCTTTCAGACTAGGTATCGAGGGGGATCGGGAAGGTAGATTTAATACCAGTCTGGCAGCTGTATTTTGGAGGACCTGTAATTTAGTTAGGAGCTCTTCATTGATGGAGGCCATTAGGGCTTTTCCATAGTCTAGCCGACTGATGATTAATCCTTGAACCAGCGGCATCCGAGATGCCAGTGGAACCCGTTGGAAGATCTTACGAAGGCTGCACATTAATCCATAGCAAATGCTAGCCACATGATTGCCATGATCGGTCAAGGAGAGGTGATTGTCAATCAGCACCCCTAGGTTACGAGCTACCAACTTGGGAGATGGACATGTGCCAAGATTGGGAGGCACATGTTTGGGCTTTACCGAAGAGGATGATTTCCGTCTTGCTGGCATTGAGTTGCAAATGATTGGTTTGCATCCAGAAGTAAGGATGCAAACCAGGTTGGAAGTAAAACCCAGCATTCAAAGGAGGGCTGCAGTGGACAAACAGCGGGAGCCACCATCTGACATCATTGCTCTCTCTGGAAAAGCAGAGATCTCTAGTGGTTGGGGGATGTGCTTCTTGATTTTGGGTAAAGTGCTTTACAGTGTCTCAGCCATGCAAAGGTAGCTGTGGTGGAATCGGTTCTTGAGGGCGGCAGCATGTTCCACCTCTGGCACAGTTGCTTAGTGGAGGCACAATATGCTTCCGGCACAATCGTTGGTTGTGGTGCCACAATCCACTTTTGGTCCACAGTGGCAACAGCCACTGTCTGCGATTCCCACCCAGAACCGCTAGCATGGAGAGACTGTGCCCATGCTCCTCAGGGCATGCAGATCGCTCTCCAGAGACTTAATTTTTCTGGTAGACCCACACACCACACGGGTCAAGCTGCTTTTGACACTCTCTGTACAGTCACACCTTCTAAAGGGTTGGCAGGATCCTTCCGTCTTTCAGATGGAAGATTAGCGTCTAGGCACTTCAGGTCAGAGGAGCAGCTTCATCCAGCAAGGCAAGAATGTAATTGATGTCCCCTCACTTCTGGGAAGGTAGCAGTCAGGCAAGCACCAGTACTGGCTGTACAGACGTCCTGCGAGTACTCTGTGGAGCACTACCTACTTTGGAACTGGAACAAGTAAGTCTGTGGCTCCACAGACAGATGTGGATTCACTTTCTGGACTTTAATAACTGGTTTGGGGTGGTTCTTCTTTCAAGAGTCAATTCCAGGCTGCTCTCCACACACTGCCATTGTGTAGCATGATGCTTCTCATAGCAGGGTAGTCTCCTGCCTGCAGCACTCACAATATAGGTACAAAGAGGTGTGAGTTTTCTCCCTTTGGCTATCAACAGCCACGCTGAACAGTGATCAGGGAGGAGACAAAAGGTTGGCCTTACCTAAAGGGGTCCCTTTCACCTTAACAGCAAAGACTTCAGTCCTACCCTTCACCCCCATCATCTATCAAATGGCAGTGCTACAGGAAGACAAATCAGCAGCACCTTTTAACAAAAGGCTTAATTGATTTTATAAAGGAGCCCTGTCTCTCCTGTTCCCTCCTCTGTGTTTGGGTCTTGTAGGAGGCTGGCTCTCTAGATAGCATACTAAAATAAAGTACACTGTGCAGAGAGTCCAGTGGATCCCTTACTGGTACACAGAAGCTAAATTAGATAATACTAATGCTCTTTTTGTGGTAGTGTAGGTGAGCTGTTTGGCTTATCCGAGGGTAGTGCTAAGCATTTGTGTACTCACAGAGGCAATAAATGAGACAGACACTCAAGAATTAACTCGAGTCCAATTTATAAAACTAATATTGAATTTTATGTAATTTTTAAGATCAAGAGCACAATTCTAAGGTAAGTACTTTCGGAGTTAGGATTTTTCAAATTTAGGAAAAGATATCCCTTCTGTATCAATTACGTACCATTGGAAACAATTGGGGAAAAGCAGAAAAATGCATATAAAATTAGGCAATGCTTTCACGAAGTTCACCTTCTTATAATAGGTCGATGTTGGGACCAGGACAAAGTTCCAGCAGGAGAAGTTTGGGAGCGTCTTGGTTCAACTGGGAGCAGAGTGCTGAGGGTCTTGGAAGCAGGTGTGCAAAGACGAAGAGGTCCTCTTGAAAACACAATGTACAGGAGGACTTACAGGTAAGTCCGGTGAGTCTCCTTGGAGGGAGGAGGTCGCAAGGGATCGTGGGAGCACAGCTTGTTTGTCGTTATCGGTGCTGGTGGGGCCGGGTGCAAAGTAGATAAGTCAGCCCGGTGCTGTGCGTCTTGAGGTCCTCGTGGTCAGGAGCAGGTAATTTGGAGTGGTGATCTCAGTACAGCTGGGCCACTGAGGATGTGGGTCTCAGGGGTCTTGACGTCCCTCAATGGGTGCTTGGTTCTGGAGTCATTGGAGTCAGAAGTGGACTCTTCTTTTTGGTGCTTGCTGTTGGGAGTCTAGTACCCTGGGTATTGGTACGCTGCTGCTACAGTAGGTACTAGTGTCTTCAAACTTGATGAGGAGACAGAGCTGACCCTCTGGAGCTGTTATACCTTTTCGGTGCTACGTCGAGGTCCTCAGGGAACAGGAAGTCGACAAACCTGACTATAGATTTGGTGCCTGCTATGTGCAGGGGAGTGATACTTTCACTCCAAGGGAGCTTCTTGGCAATTTCTTGAAGGCTGGAGGAGCTCTGGGGTTCCTGGAGGCCTGATAGTCACAGGACAAGACAGCACAACATGATTGTTGAGTCTTTCATGCAACAGGCAAGGTTTGGCGCTAATTTCTTCTGCAGGAGCGTGCCAGTCTTCGGGCAGCAGCTCTTCTTTTTCCATTTCCTTCTTTTGTCCGTCAAATTTGATGTTCAGGTCTTCGGGTGCCACCTAAATACTGAATTTAGGGACATTACTAGAGGAGACAGGCCGTAGGCAATGGGCTACCTATCTTTAGGGTGTCTACACCCTCTAGTGACCACTTCCAGTGAGAAGGGACGCTACACTAGCCCTGATAGGTTGTTTCTCCACAATTTCCAGAGAGGGGTTCACCTGGCCTTCCCCACCCTAGGGGTGAGGTCACAACTATGGATTCCCAAAACAGGGCTACCCTGCCACCACAACACTACATGGTAAAACCACAACAGGGACAGTAGTCCACTGTGAGTAAAATGAGGGCACACTTGGTATGCCCTTCCATGTCAAAGCACAGGTCAAGGATATCACTCATGTCAAGAAACAGGCCTAATCCTTTGATCACACACTAAATTAGTGTGAAGATATGGCAAAAATAAAAAATCAAAAGCCAGGATACCAAATACTAACAGTCAGGCACTCTGGATGGGGTAACATGCCTGTACACCCCACAGAGGTGATTCTGATCCCAACACCCAGGCTGAGAAAGGCTCCTGCAGATCAAAGGGACAGGATCAATTTGCATTATCTGGAGACAATAGAATGGGTGCTGCAGAGTGTGTGTGTTTCGCAGTATGCCTTTGTTTCAGGGTATTTTACATTATCATTTGTGTGGGACTCTACGAGTCAGCGGAGTAGCGGTTGATCGGAGGGATGCAAGTGAGGCAAGGGTGGTTCAGAGGCAGAACAATTGGATCAAAGAAGATAGAATGGACTTTAAAGTACCTCAGTCCAAAACAGTCAGTCCTGTAAGGGAGCAGGATCAGTCATATCACTGGACTAGATTGATGTAGATTACATGGCAAGCGGGTCAAAGTTGAGGGATGCCTTGTTGGTGCATAAGGGTAGCTCTTCCACAACATACTACTTCAGTGTGATGTTGTATGTAGCTCTCACAGAACATGACGTAGATGATAAGTGTTATAGTACTCACTCATTCCCTTCAAATAGATGCAGCATCAGAAGAAGTGGCAGCTGGCGTGCATAGTGAGGCTATCATGAAGATTGGGTGAATGCTACCGTAGGGTTCCCATGTGCTTTGATTCTCTCTTAAGGATTGTCAGCCCGAGCTCAACCAGTCATCAATGAGGGGCCTCATAAGAATGTCCCCACCTCTGAGTTTTTTCCCCACAGATTTTTTGTGAGATGGTGGTTCTAGCCCATAATGGAATGACATGGTGCAGGAGTTATGAGACATTCCAATAACTGTATGAATGACTGCATCTGACATAAGAACGAGTTAGAAACAATGTATTAGGCAGACTCACATATAGGTTGACATACAGTTAAAAAAGCCATATGCAAGGCGACCATATAAATGTACACATGAGGGATCAAGAATGAGAAGTATATGCCCTTATCGAAACACAGCTATAAACATGTAATAATGATAGCATTGGAGGAAATAAGGGCTTCTGGGGCTATGCGTTTCTGGGCCCAGGTGTCAGTTGGTATGAGGGTCTGCCCCATATGCCATGGTGGGGCCCTTGGCCTTTTGGGCAGCCTGTCTCAGTACTAGCTTGACGCCTGGAAGCACCAACTACGCCAAGAGTGGATCTGATCCAGCGGATATCATGGCATTGATGAATAGGCATATTTAAAAGTGATATATGTGGGAACTATGGGGCAGGGCTACCCTGTTCTCTAGCTTCAGTAGAGGAGCTATACCCTACATTACTGGTCCCTAGTTAAGGGAGATTCATCCCTCAGAAATGTAAACTTAAGCCCAGTAAGTGATGGGCAATGGACAGTTGGAGTTGTACAGAAGGTCAGGTGTGTAGACTCCTCCATCAAGATTACTACTTGTTTAGTCTGTAAATGAGATAGGTAATACATATCCTGTTGTAGCTGGTCTAGATAATGACCTGGTGCCTGGCATTCTTGAGTCATGTCTGGTTACTCACAAAGGGGTTGGTGGAAGAGTGTATGTGTAAGTAAAAGGGGTCGAGAATGAGCTGTACAGTGGAACATGGCCGGCCCTTTCCACACAATGCCTTTGTGCAAGTGGGAAGAGGAAGTACCAGGCTGGTGCATCGCCCCACCTGTGAGATCATGTGAAAAAAGGGTGTTCTGAAAAGAGTATATGTGTGAGTGAGTAGGGTGGAGGATGAACAATTCAGTGTACCGTGGCCTTTCCCCACCCACACAAAGATTGCTTTTCCTTTCGGAGGAGTCCCTAAGCAGGATTGATGTAAGTTTAGTTATAGCTCACATCAATACCCTTCTCCACCACAGCCTGTCCATTGGATGCTTTACACTATCATTTTGGGATTTACTGGATATGTTGAGTAACTACTAGGTGACAGTGGGAACCAAGAATTAAAACTTTTGTATAAATGTGTAACTTATATTTTAGGTATCAGTGATACACATTTCCAATTTTAAAAGTTCTGCAAAACTAAACCTATGCTCACCTCGTGTCTTTACATGTCTGTCTGACTAACCTCCTCAGTCCTCACCTTGTCTGTCCATATGCTTCAAATCTATCTTGTTCTTCAATTTATATTCCTCACATCTCTGTCAATGTCCCTTAAGGTCCTCACACTATCAGTATGACCAAGAGCTATGCATTGTCTTCCCATGTGTCAATCTTCCATAATTGTTGAGTAGCAGTCTATCTGTGGCAGTTTTTTCTGACATCCCCCAAAAATAATTTTGAGTCTTCTGTACTGACTCAGAAGCCTTAGTAGTCACTACAGCCATAACAAAAACATATGTTCTGTAAGTCATGGTCGCTCTTTTTAATATGCTGACAAGAGAGATTCCCCAAAATTGTCTTAGGGTATATACCACAGCAAAAGGTTCTTTATTCTTGCCCTTGAGTCCACCCTAGATGAGTTTTCAACAGCTGAGACTTGTTGAGAAATTATGTTTTAGACAGAAAGTCATCATCATCTGGTCATCCTGCATCAGCCCCTTCAATCATCACAGTAATTCCTCCTTGGAGAAGGATAGTCCTGTTGCTCCTTTCGTTTCAGAGCCAACTGTGGACCCTCCTCTGCGATATACTTGCTGGGGATGCATGATCTACAAATGAAGCAGATGGGTCCCATTTTGGAGGGCCCCCTGGATACTCTATAGTAGGATCTTCTGCCACTGATCAAGCTTCATCAGACTTCAAATTAAGAATAAGGTTTATTCCAACGAAATATTTTTCACATATGCATCAGAGGGACAGGCTCCTTATACATTTGGCCATGCTGCTGTCTTTTAGAATGGTTATCTTTCTCATTGCACGAGGGAACAGGTGAATTCACTGGGTTGAGGGGCCTGACTACCTGCTGAGTGTGTCTTCCAACCTAATGACAGCACTGCTCTTCTCCTCACCTAAAGGCCACATTTTTAAGTAAAATCAGAATTGACTATTGAATTGATATAGTGAAATATCAAACTGCAAGTTTTTATGATACGAATGAGAGGTGAAGATAGAGCGCCTGTGCTTTCAACTGCTTAAAAAAGCTGCTTCAATATCCTCTCTTCAGTCAATTAATTGAATATAGATCCTCCGCCATGTTAGCCCAATAGTGTCTCTGCTGTCTAGAAATTAGGGTAACTGACAACTATGTCCCTCAATCTATAATGCACATGCTCATCACCGCCTGCCTTAACCTGCCTATCCTGTTGCTGACAGAGGAGTGTCTTATATCTGCGGCGCATTAATGACTCTATGGATGGACTTGAAATAGAGGAGCTTTCTGTTGAACATTTTGTGCCTGCTTGTATTGATTTGTTTGTGCAGGTCATCTTTGAACGGGTCAAAATGGTTCCCAGACAAGAGGACTCAAGTTGGTGTAATGATTACTAATATGGATCGGAAGCACTGGATGTTTTTCTTCCACCAATAAAGGTTAAATCCATGTGAAGGAGCAAATGACTTGTTTCAGCACTTACAGGAACTTTTCTGCAGGCAGGCAGGTATCTCATGGATGCTTTGCTTCTGCTCTTGGATCTTGGTGAATGAGTCTGTAACTTCAAGTGCAGGGGAAATTTAGAGGCTTTCCCCCAAATTACCTATACAAAACAAATCGAGGATGTCTAACCGATATCTGAATATAGGCCTCCCTTTCCAATATCTACACTCTGTTTTCTGCACAAGGTGACAGATTCTGCAATAAAGCTTGTCACATGATCAGTGGCTTCACCTGGCTGCTATCTCCCCATCAATCCTGATGGGTACATGATGCCTACAGACCAGAAGACCGATTTGTGATGTGTGAGTGCAATTAGAAAGACAAGATGACCTCTTTGGGAAAATGGGCATTTACCCCATCTTTGTACAACTCGCTTATTGAAGTTTACATTTTAAGCCAACAAAAATACTGTTGTGACATGATGTGTTTGTTAAGCATAGGGAGAGTGTGCATGTTGTAGAATGTTGAATGTATGGTTTTGAGAATACATGGAATGCTGGGGTTAGTGTGCTGGGTGAAGCCTGGCAGGTAAAGACAGCCAGAAGGAGGATGAAGCTCTAACAGGAACTACTATGCTGTGGCTATAACCTAAGGCCCTACTTCTTACTTGAGTGCTTTATATTCTTCAGAATCTGCCCTTCAACTACTACATTTTAGTGCTGAGTTAAATAGGACCAGTGTGGGGATGCAGCAAGCCTCTGGTGGCAGTTGCAAGATATTTCTGAGAGAGGAGGAGAACTGTCTAGAGATGCACAGAAGCCCCGTGACCATGAAGGAATATCTCTGGGTCCAGCCACCTCAAACCCACTGGCAAGTGGTATCAGCACTGGCTATTGGACATGCAAGGACCAGTGAGAAGGATGGGCAGAATGAAATGGTGCTGTAGGGTTCGAAGGAAGGGTGTATTGAAATGGCACGCATCATAGACAGGAGTTGGTGGGCTGTCAGAACATGACCAGTAATTCAGTCAGTTAACCTTCTTTTAATATAAATATGGCAGTTCAGTGGCAGTTTGAATGGGAAAGTTGTGTGTTCTTCAGTGCAACTGAGAAAGTCAGCAAGTTATTATTATTGAATCACTTCTTGTAATATTCTGTTTTCAAGAAATAGATTACTAGTTCTTCTGAAGAGAATCATTCTTTACCAAATGGATTGAATCTCATTTCTTTAGACACTACTTGCTCCATTAGGGATTGAAATGCTTGCGAACTGTCTTACCACATTACATAGAGTGGCCCATTTATGATGTGCACAGTTAGATCGATTGATCCAGTTTTTATGTGTGCGGTTAGAAAGTTAAATCTGAAACTAACCTTTGTTTTCATGCAGGTGATAATTGCGATTCTAATAGGTTTACTGTATCAAGAATCAAGAATTTATTAAAGACTAGGAGGCTAGCATTATGCTTATAACTTGTATTTGCCACCTCTGAGCAGCAATCATTAAAACTTTCCATAGAACTCAAACAACATCAAAAGAATGTTCAGTCCCATAAATAGAATGTAACCTCCATCTTCCTCCTCTTTTCATTTGCTCTTCGTCTTCACTGAATCTGTCTCCTCTTTCCAAAACTATCCTCTTCTAATTCTCTACACAACTATAAAAAAAAACATGTAAACTTATTTTCAGTTTCTTTCTATTTGTTATTTCTTCATCCTTCTATCTTATCGTTATCACATTTTTTTTTAAAAACCCTTACAGTACAAAAATCACCACACCCCAAGGGCTGGGTGTGTGGGATAATGCTAGCCTCCTAGTCTTTAATAAAATCTCGATTCTTTATACAGTAAACCTATTAGAATCGCAATTTTATGTCAAAACAGGAGGCTAGCATTATGCATGTTCAAAGCTTTTCAAAACACATTTTGAAACATGATCTATTGATTTGAAATAAAACCTTCTGAAAGTTTGATCAGAAGACCAATCAGCTGCTTTCAAAATATCCTCCAATCTACCACCTAACATACACACCCTACTTGCCATAACTTCTCTCACTGAATGTGCTGTAACTTTTGACACATCCACACCTGCCTTCTTCATAGCAGCTTTAACCCCTCTTGCAATTGTTGCACTGGAAACCGCTTTATAAGGTTTCATATATGAAATCAGCACTTGCTCAACTCCTGCAGCTGTCTTTTCCAACATCCTGCTCTCATAATCTTTAATATGAGAAAGAGAAAACAATTGGTTCTGTAGGGTATTTGTTTGTTAATGCACTTGATTTCTAAATAAATACATAAATGTAGGTAAATAACAAATCATTGACACCAGAGATTGTTAAAGAGTAGAGAGGTATATTAATATTCATATACTATGATTGCTTACACAGCCCGCAGGGCCATTGGTTTCATATATGTAAAAATACAAGCATCATGAGTACAAGGTACACAATTAGTGCAGAGTTTCACAGATATAAACATTTAAAAACACATGACATTATATATGTTACACAACAGTAAAAAAAACAAAAATTCAATGGTGGTGTCCGGGGGTGGTTTGAGATAGATTCAAGCTTATGTCCTTATATTTAAGATGTGTATGCTTGATAGAAATACGGAGCACCTGTAGTTATCATCGTCATTTCGACCCAATTAGTTTATGTGCTCATATCTAGCTTCACCACAAGTCTTCTTCAGGACAAAAGAAAATGAAAGCATGGCCTGCATAATAGAGAATAATGGGTGACAATGGGATGGGCGATTATGAATATACCTAGTCATGTGAGACAGGAGTAATTTCGATATCTCACCTCACGTACATGCCATCCGGTATGAATCCAATGCAAATCAAAAAACAGGCCGCTCCGAACTGAGGGCCATATGGTTAGTTACCTACGTAGAAAAGTAGAAATCTTGTTTAAAAAAATCTGAAATATATATATATTCACTGAAAAAACCACAGGTTTCAGGGACATAATAGTTAGGCTGACATTTCACTCGTACAAAACCAGAGAAATTCAGCCGTTATAGTTAGCTGAGCTAACTATAACTCGCGCCCGGCAATGCACTGCTGATGACGTCACATATTACATCACTCATGACATCACTTATGACATCGCAAATGACATCACTGATGACATCATCCTATGAGTGTTTCTAAATAGTTTAAGAATGTTATATATATATGCCAAGGTGTATTCGAAGAATGAGTGGGTGTATGAGTATCTGTATGGATGATTTAGTGGGTGTGTGACTGACTGTATAAGTCAGTGATTAAACGTGTCTTAGTGAATGTATGGGTGAGTGAATAATCTGTGTAAATGTGTGTATCAGTCTGTCAGTTGGTGTGTAAGTGGCTGCATGGGTTGGTGAGTAGGTATATGAGTGTCTATATGGGTTATTGATTAGTTGTCTGAGTACATGTATGGGTGCCTGAATATCTGTGTTGGTGGGTGAGGAGCTGTGTGACTCCCTACATGGATGTATGAGTGGGTGAATCCCTGGGTGTACGAGTTCATGATTGTGTCTGTGAGGGACGGTATGGTTGAGTGAGTGTGCGTATGGCTTTGTTGGTAAGTGTATGGATGTCTCAGTGGTATATGGGTGAGTAACTGCATATGTGAAAGGCAATATATGAGAAAATTGGAGTATATAAGTGACTGTATGTGAGAGTGAGTAATTGTGAGAGTGGCTGTATGGGTGAGTGTGTGCTTGTGTCAGTGATTGTAGAAGAGAGTAAGTATGTATTACTAGCTGTATGAATAAGTGAGGTGGTGTATAGCTGCATAGGTGAGTACATGGCAGTGTGATTGATTCTTTGGGTGACTGACTAGGTGTGTGAGTAAGTCTATGGGTGAGTGGCGGTATGTGAGTGTCTATTTGGGTGTATGAGTGCATATATCAGTGGCTGTATTGATGAGTGACTGCGTGTATGAGTGACTGTATGGGTGAGTGAGTAGATGTGTGTAGACCTATGAATCAGTGAGTGGGTATGTACTAACTGGTATTGGTTAGTCTATGGTTTCGAGAATAGTAGTCTGTATTTTTGAGTGGGTGTATGAAAGGTTATATTACAGTGTGAGGAGCTGCAGCAGATATTAAGTGGATGATGTCATCAGTGATGTCATTTGAGATGTCATCAGTGATGTCATGAGTGATGTCACTGACCATGTCATGAGTGATGTAATAGGTGACGTCATCAGCAGTACATTGCGGGGGTGCGAGTTATAGTTAGCTCAGCTAACTATAATGACTGAATTTCTCTGGTTTTGTACGAGTGAAATGTCAGCCTAACTATAACGTCCCTGAAAACTGTCGTTTTTTCTGTGAATTTCTAAGGTTTTTTAATGCTAATTCCTAACTATAACGTCCCTGAAACTTCTGTTTTTTTCAGTGCATTTCTAAGGTTTTTTAAATGCTAATTCCTAACTATAACGTCCCTGAAACTTCTGTTTTTTTCAGTGCATTTCTAAGGTTTTTTAAATGCTAATTCCTAACTATAACGTCCCTGAAATCTCTGTTTTTTCAATTAATTTCTAAGGATTTTCAGATCATTTTACTTATGAAAAGATGTTTGTAACTATTTTTTTATTTTTTGTCTATGTTTTTTTAACTATTTCTATTATCTTTTAAAATAATTATATTTGTTTTTAAAATATATATATATAACATAGCTGATGATAGATTTATAGTGTTAACAATTTGAATTAACATTGTTTTATTGTTTGTAATTTTGTACATTGTGATATTATATAATAGAATTTTCAATTCGAAAGAAAACATTTAAAAAAATGCATAGCATATTTTTTAAAGTATTTTTGCTTAATTAAATTTTGTATGATTGCTTTTAATAGTATGAAAGTTGTTTTGTTGTTTTCTTATGATAACTATCTTTTTATATATATATATTTTTTTAATTTACAAAAAAGGGCCGGGCACCATACGCGACCTTACGCAATGGGTGCGAGGATCCGTTATATGAATATCACTCTAAAAAACACATTTAGAACAAATTAATATATGTTTTTGACGTAGAGGTTTATTACTGAGCACACAAAAATAGTAATAAAGCTGTTATAAATTTGCTTTCAAATGTTTGTAACAGATTTTTGTGGACGCGATGGCATCGCGTACGGGACGTGGACCTACGCGTTGGGTGCACAAATCCGTTACATGAATGTAACCCTAAAATACATACTTACACTCAAATAATATATTTTTTAAACAAAGAGGTTTATTAATCAATGCTATAAATTACTATTAGTGTTCTTGTGCAATATTTTATACATATTTAAAGCATATTTTTGTGTACGCAGAACCATCGCACACCGGACGAGTATGGGTCGCGAATCCTGCCGTAATGTATTTCCGTGTTCGCTTAGGGGACGCGACTCCGACGTAATTTCAAAAGTATGAAATATGAATGTTTCTAGTTTAATTATCAGTTTTGCATAAAGATTTTTTATTGAAATACTTTGAAACACAATATCCTGATAGTACTTTACAGTTTTATATAACATTTAGTACATTTTACGGGTGCGCGACGGAAACGTAGGGTGCGCGCCCCTACGCCATTCCATGTGACATAGAAAGAAAGCTTGTCATTGGTTGAACATCTTTACATTCTCTTGGTGGGTGGATCCAAGACCTCTTACAGTCCTTTCTTTTTGGGTGTGTCTGGTTGAAGACTACCTATTTTGTGGGCACTGGCAATTTTAATTTTTTTTCTGGTGTTTTTCATTTTCTGCAACAGAAATGGCATCAGCATTCCCTGAGGACCAGGAGGAGGAGATGGAGGAGGTGGAAGAGCCAGTGAGGAAGCAGTAAGAAAGTATTGTATAGGCCTTCTTCACTGTGCCTGAAGGAGAAAAAATAGTCAATGCGTGAAAGGTGACATGTACTATTTCATGTACTCTTGTGGTACTTCTTCCATGAGAAAACATCTCGAAACCATCCATCCTGTTCACCTGGCACGAGAGGTGGAGCATCGAAGATGGGAAGAAGCAGCCAACGATGACGGAGCACAACCATCAACATCTGCAGGGGTTGTTTTGACCACATCACAACCCCTCATAGTTCCGGAGTTGGCAGATGCTGGCATCCACTGCCGAAAATGCCAAAGAACACTGTGTGTGAGAGAGCTGTTTATTGACGCCATCTGGACGCTCGTCAAAGCTCACAGATGTTAATTTTTTTTTGTTTAGTTGTTTATGTTTTAACGTTGAACAGAAACAGCAGAGTTGGACTGTTCTACTTTAATTTTTTATTTTTTTTAAATGAAAAACACCCAAAAAACTAATTCTGAAAATACAAACAAATATAAATTTAAAAAAAAAAAAAAAAGGTTCTAATGGAACCACCTAAACTGGTAAAAAATAGAAAAATTGTATGTAATGAAAGTGATTACTTGTATGAATGTGTGTATGATGAAAGTTAGAATTTTGTATAAGTAGTGTCTCAGTGAGTGGATGAGTGCATGGGTAGTGTTTGAGGGAATGGATGAGTTCAACAGTAGTGCCTGAGTGATTGCATGAGTGCATGGATAGTGCCTGGGTGATTTCATGAGTGCAGGGGTACTGCCTGGATGATTGGAGGAATGCATGGATAGTGCCTGAGTGAATGGATGAGTGCATGGGTAGTGTTTGAGGGAATGGATGAGTGCAACAGTAGTGCCTGAGTGAGTGCATGGATAGTGTTTGGGTAATTGCATGAGTGCAGGGGTACTGCCTGGGTGATTGCACGAGTGCATGGGTAGTACCTGAGTGCATGGATGAATGCATGGGTCATGTTTGAGTGAATGGATGAGTGCAACAGTAGTGCCTGAGTGATTGCATGAGTGCATGGGTAGTGCCTGGGTGATTGCATGAGTGCAGGGGTACTGCTTGGGTGATTGGTGGAGTGCATGGGTAGTGCCTGAGTGAATGGATGAGTGCATGGGAGTGTTTGATGGAATGGATGAGTGCAACAGTAGTGCCTAAGTGATTGCATGAGTGCATGGATAGTGTTTGGGTGATTGCATGAGTGCAGGGGTACTGCCTGGGTGCTTGCACAAGTGCAGGGGTAATACCTGGGTGCATGGGTAGTGTTTGAGGGAATGGATAAGTGCAACAGGAGTGCCTGAGTCATTGCATGAGTGCATGGGTAGTGCCTGGGTGATTGCAAGAGTTCAGGTGTACTGCCTGGGTGATTGGAGGGGTACATGGGTAGTGCATGAGTGAATGGATGAGTGCATGGATAGTGTTTGAGGGAATAGATGAATGCAACAGTAGTGCCTGAGTCATTGCATGAGTGCATGGATAGTGCCTGGGTGATTGCATCAATGCAGGGGTAGTGCCTGGGTGATTGGATGAGTGTAAAGGTACTGCCTGAATAAAAAGATGGATGCAAGGATAATGCCTGGGTAATTGGATGAGTGCATAGGTAGTGCCTGAGTGAATGGATGAGGGCATGGGAAGTGCCTGAGTGAATTGTTGAGTGCAAGAGTAGTGCCTGAGTGATTGCATGAGTGCATGGGCAGTGCCTGAGTGACTTCATGAGTGCAAGCCTGAGTGAATGGTTGAACGCAAAAATAGTGCCTGGGTGATTTGATGACTGTGTGGGCAGTGCCTGAGTGTTTGCATAAGTACAGGGGTACTGCCTGGGTGATTGGATGAGTGCATGGGTAGTGACTGTGTGAAAGAAAGAATGCAAGGATAATGACTGTGTCTTCCTATTAGTGCAAGACTTGTCCTTCAGAGAATGGATAAGTGCATGGGTAGTGCCTGGGTGATTGCATAACTGGAGAAGTAGTGCCTGGGTGATTCGATGAGTGTATGAGCAGTGCCTGAGTGGAAGGATGGGTGCAACGGTAATGCCTGGGTCATTGGATGAGTGTATAGGTAGTGCCTTAATGAATGGATGAGTGCATGGATAGTGCCTGAGTGATGCAAGTGTAGTGCCTGAGTGATTACATGAGTGTATGGGCAGTGCCTGAGTGATTACATAAGTGCAGGGGTACTGCCTGGGTGATTGGATGAGTGCATGGGTAGTGCCTGAGTGCAAAGGTAATAACTGGGTACTTCGATCAGTGCGTGAGTAGTGCATGAGTAAAAGAATCACTGCAAGAGTAATCCCTGGGTCATTGGATGACTGTATGGTTAGTGCCTGAGTGAATAGAAGAATGCATGTGTAGTGCCTAAGTGAGTGGATGAGTGCATAGGTAATGTTTGAGGGAATGGATGAGTGCAACAGTAGTGCCTGATTGATTGCATGAGTGCATGGAAAGTGCCTAGGTGATTGCATGAGTGCACGGGTAGTACCTGGGTGATTGCATGAGTGTATGGGTACTGCCTGAGTGGAAGTATGGATGCAAGGGTAATGCCTGGGTAATTGGATGAGTGTATAGCTTATGCCTGAGTGATTGCATGAGTGTAGGGGCAGTGCCTGGGTGATTGGATGTGTGCATGAGTAGTGCCTGAGTGAAAGGATGAGTGCAAGGGTAATGCCTGGGTCATTGGATGAGTGCATGGGTAGTGCCTTGGAGAAAGGATGAGTGCATGGGTAGTGCCTGAGTGAATGGTTGAGTGGAAGAGTGGTGCCTGAGTGATTGCATGAGTGCAGGGGTATTGCCTGGGTGATTGGATCAATGCATGGGTAGTGCCTGAGTGAAAGGATGAGTGTAAGGGTAATTCCTGGGTCATTGGATGACTGCATGGGTAGTGCTTTGGAGAATGGATGAGTGCACGGGTAGTGCCTGAGTTAATAGTTCAGTGCAAGACTAGTGCCTGGGTGATTACATGAGTGCAGGGGTAGTGCCTGGATAATTGGATCAGTGCATGGGTAGTGCCTGAGTGAAAGGATGAGTGCAAGGGTAATGCCTGGGTCATTGGATGAGTGCATGGGTAGTGCCTGGGAGAATGGAAGAGTGCATGGGTAGTGCCTCAGTGAATGGTTGAGTGCACAAGTAGTGCCTGAGTGATTGCATAAGTGCATGGGTGGTGCCTGGGTGATTGCATAAGTGCTGGGGTAGTGTCTGGGTGATTTGATGAGTGTATGAGATGTACCTGAGTGATAGTACGAGTGCAAGGGTAATGCCTGGATCATTGGATGAGTGCATGGGTAGTACCTGAGAGAATGGATGAGTGTATGGTTAGTGCCTGAGTGAATGGTTGAGTGCAAGAGTAGTGCCTGAGTGATTGCATGAGTGCATCGGTAGTGCCTGGGTGAATGCATGGGTGAATGCATGAGTGCAGGGGTAGTGTCTGTGTGATTTGATGAGTGTATGAAAAGTACCTGAGTGAAAGTATGAGTGCAAGGGTAATGCCTGGGTCATTGGATTAGTGCATGGGTAGTGCCTGAGTGAATGGATGAGTGCATGGATAGTGCCTGAGAGAATGGTTGAGTGGAAGAGTAGTGCTTGGGTGATTGCACAAGTACATGGGTAGTGCCTGGGTGATTGCATAAGTGCAGCGATACTGCCTGGCTAATTGGATGACTGCATGGGTAGTGCCTGTGTAAAAGAAAGAATGCAAGGGTAATGACTGTGTTTTGCTATTAGTGCAAAACTTGTGCCTCAGAGAATGGATAAGTGCATGGGTAGTGTCTACGTGAAAGGATGACTGCCTGATTACATGAGCAACATAATGATTAGAAACAAATAACATATAATTAAACTTTTAAAAAAATTCACGTTATCATGTATATTATATTATGTATTTTTACCTTTTAAATAATTTAGATACATTACCCAGTAGAAGTATTTTAGAGTAGTATTGTCCTACACAGCATTAAAACTCTTCTCAAACTTCAACAGTACCTACTATAAAGAAGAAGAAAAACTGTTATTTAATGATAATATATTACTGAAATCATAATATTATAATTTTAGCAACTCAACGTAAATTTAGAATTACATAACATTTTCAGATTCCTTTTCTGCTGTTCTCAGATTCCACTTAACTTCACCAGACACAGTGAATTCAATGTGGTATCACCATTGAACAGCGGGGAAAAAACCAATCAAATTGATTGTAGAAAAAAAAAAAATCTGCGTAAAGCATCATTTTCAATATGTGTAGCTATGTTCTTTTCTATCTACACTTTGTTAATTACTTCATTCATCTACATAAACTCTATTATTTATCTCAAATACATTTGTCAAAATATAGACTCTCATTTACATCTAGTGCAATATAGACAACAAATACTATTTCTTTTTAAACAGAATTTTCCAAATGCAATATCAATTACCACAAATAATAATCCAAACACTAATTATAAATACTAATAGTTTGCATTCCTGCCGACTTTCTGTTCACATCTTCCCAATTGGCCAAATGATGTACTCAAAACTTTGGCTTCAAAAATAACAAATATGAATTTGGTAATTCATAAGGCAATCTAGGTTTGAATTCTAAGTGGGCATCATTGCAATGTGTCCATCCTTTATTACACTTCAAATACACAGTATAGTGTCCAGTTGTTGTAGTAGGTCCATCATGGAAAATAATAGCCACTGCTATAAACGTTCTTCCTGAAATAGATATTTGACTTGTATTAAAATTTTCGTTTCCAATTTTCTTCCATTTGCACGACAACGTTGTAGCATTAAAATTAGATATTTTCCAAATCTTTCTATATGTAATATAGACAACAACTCTGATCTACAATGTGAACATCTCATATCCTGATTGGCTGTTTTTTATCAATTTGTTAAAAGGTACTGATTTGCAGTCTGGTATTGTCAAGTATATGAATTGTTCTGTTTGTATTTCAGTGGTGGTAGTAAATGAACACTCTTCACATTTATGATCCCATCTGTAACCTAGTCCAAATAAGTTTTCAATCTGTATTCCTTCGTGTTCTAATACTCCAAGCATATAGATTAGAAATTCTTGTGCATCTTGTTGTATATTAAGAGTAAATGTCAAAGAACCAATACATATATCCAAAAGATGCTGAAGGCCAGAAGCAGTATGGATTTTACTTCTGTCAGTTACCAACTGTTGAAATACATGATGTAGTAAAGAACATAATCTTTTTTCATGATTTCCCATGATTTCATTATGAATATCTTGTAGATAAAACACAACATTCAGAATCACATTAGCATAACAGTTGATACCTGAACTATTTTCCAACTGGTATCCTACAATGTAATAAACAGTTTCTATTTTCATTTTTCTTTACACCTTCATGTTTCTCTTCAATTGTTTTCTTTTTTTGAACCTTAGTTGAATGTTTGACATATTTCCATTTTGGACACTCTACACGTTTCTCATATATGGGATATTCACCTAAATCAGGTGTATAAAGTCTTCTTAAACGATTATACTCTCCTACACAATTTGCATCAGCACTAGCCTTATTCTCATCAAAATCTATCAAATACAAACCAGACAATGTTCTTATTCGAGATAATGCAACGTATGCTATTCCCTCTTTGAACACTGTACTTCCAATATTTGCAAAAGCATTGTCTATACTTAAACCTTGAGATTTAGGAATAGTTACTGCATATGCTAAAGATAGAAGAAACTGTTTTCTGCGTACATACAAATCTTTTACAAGCAAAATACGTACAACACCCAATCTGTCTTACCTCTTTAATCTGATCAAATTTTATAATCAAAAATTCTATTCCATCTCTGTTCTGAAATTTTACAAAATCAACAACTTTTCCCATTGCTTCATTTACTAAACCGTCTTCTACATTCAAATTACGCCGTAAAATTACATGACAGTTTATACAAACATGTAAAGTCTTTTCTAAGCCTGCAGTTTTAGATCCAAACCTTTCCAAAGAATGCAATTTAGCCTGTAGTTTCTCTGTGAGAAGAATAGTCACTCCCTGGTGTTCAATTTTATCAATAAATTCAATTTCCACTATTTTTTGTTTTTCCAGTTTCAAAAATTCTTAATTAAATGTAGAACACTCTTCCAGTGTAGACATTAGGCAAACTATAGACTTCTTTTCTCCAAGCTTATAGTACATTATTTCCGCTGCTGTGTTTCCAGTTATAAACAAGGTCCTTAGTAGCCGACTTTCTAAAGCTTGTTTACCATGTTTTGTCAATACACCAATTCTTAAATCATAAGGAATATTTCCATAATCTTCATCACTTGCTTGTCGCATATTCTTAATAAGTTCTTTATATTCAAAATGTAACCAAATGTTCACATTTCCAATACTTCCCACAGATTTCCAAGTGTCTTCATGGACAAGTGTTTTAAAAACAGGTTGTCCTTTTACAGGAGTTAGTTGTAGTAGATCTCCAAATACAATTAAATGTTTTCCTCCAAACAGAACATCGTATTCTGTTTTTAAAATCTGTTGCATTCTTAAATGTACAAAGGCAAGCATTAGGTTTGAGACCATGCTCACCTCAACAATGATTAAAAGTTTCATTTTCTTCAGTACTCTTGACACTTCATAACAAGCTTCTCCAGATAGCTTCTGATATTCTAATTTATTATCATGTTCAACTGGTAGCATAAGTAATCTATGTAAAGTAATCCCTTTAATGTTGTGTGCTGCTAATCAATTTGGAGCTGTTACAACACAAGATAAATGTGATTCTGTAGTTTTGTGTAGATAACTGGTCAAAACTTTAAGAAATGTTTTCCTGTTCCAGTTTCACCGCTGATGTACATTAGAACAGGTTTAAATGATGAACATTGGCATTCTTTTTTTCATGCAGCAAACCATGTTGTATCTGTTCTTTCACTTGTAGATATATTTCTTTCTATTCAATATTTAGTTGTTCTTCTAACTTTTCCAATGGAATAATATCCTGTTGTGCTTGTTGCATTGCAGTTTCTACCGCATTCATGGCTACTGCTGCTTCATTTTCGATAATTGGTTGTCCAAATGGATCTTCACTTAGTGGAGCAGAACTTTGACTATCTTGAGAACTGTCTCTTGCTATTTCAGCTGCAATAGTACTTTCTTGTTCAATCTCATCATTTAACATTTGTAGATATGTAGGGAAAATTGTGCATTGAATGCTATCTTTACATGCATTGAAATAATCTTCATAGCAGTCAAAATCTCCAAGTAATTCAGTTTCACTACGCCAAGGCTTGAACAGTTGCAGAAGTGCTAATTAGAAAAATTCCCTCTTATCTAGACTTTCGCAACTGAGTTTTCTGTGGTTAATAACATTTCCTTTGGCATGTTTTACCAAACATCCGTCACATCCAAATACTGCATATTTTTCTTCTTTTATATTTTCTGTAACGTTTCTTTTAAAGCTGTAATGTTGAAGTATTTCATACAGACAAAGGTCTTCCAGATGTGGACCCCTTTTGGTATAGTATGTATCCAACATATTAGTTTTAACAATATCTGTACTTTCTGGTTCATTCAGTGCTAAGTATTCCATTTCTTGTAATGTTTTCAATACTCTATTTCGTGTGGAGGCAAGACCTAAACGTACCCATATGATTCCTCTTGACTTTGAATATAAACTGGCAGAGGTCAAGCGATCCGAACATTCATAGGATCCAATCTCTTGATGGGAAAGCATCTTCAAGTTAAAGCTGTACATTTTCTTGATAAGAGTCTTCTCTTGTGAAATTTCTTCCCACATTTCTTTCATCTCTGTCTTTTCAGATTTGGTTATACGTGATGTAACATAGCGAGCAACAGCAATTGAATTGTCTGCAACATATTGAATATCCATGTATGCATTCCACATTTTCAAAATCACTGGATTGTAGTCATTAATA
Source organism: Calotriton arnoldi (assembly GCA_963921515.1). Lineage (NCBI taxonomy): Eukaryota > Metazoa > Chordata > Amphibia > Caudata > Salamandridae > Calotriton > Calotriton arnoldi. The sequence goes on along the minus strand of CAWUFW010013035.1, from coordinate 282,641 downwards.
TACTTTGAATTTTTGGTTCTTTTTAAGTTGTATGTATTCTTCGGAGATTTCTGAGTTATTGTATGCCTTACTGCTGACATAAAACTATTTACACTTCCTTTAGAAATTATTGGACGTGGGAATCCAAAGCGACATTTTGTATAAAATTTGCCTTTAGACTTGAATTTTCATCGACAGTATTTTCCACATTGATGACTTTGAAACCGTAAAACTTTGTCTCAAGCTGTTTTCTCCTCCTTCTCTTGGAATGACACAGGAAACATACTGTTCAATGAAAGACAAAACACTTTCATCAGTATCAGTTCCAAATTTTGGAGCATTCTTGATCCATAATAGCATGTGTATATGAAGAGCACCTCTGGCTTGGTACTCTTTTCGCCAAAAGAAATCAGTAACTTCTCCAAGAGGAGGAATATTTTTATTGCAGTTAAATGACATCATACTTTGAAATCTATGGGTGAAATACCTGCAGACATTTACAGGATCCAAGGAACAGAGTTATCCAGGTGTCCTCAATTCAATATTTTTTACATTTGAATTTGTTTCTCTTAGAAATTCAAGTAAATCGTCCCACGCATATTCAGCACAGCTAAGTGTTACAAACCATGTATGGGTACCTACGTTTCTTAACCTACATTTAAGTTCACCTTGTCGACGAAACCACTATTCATTGGTACCACGTTGACATGCCATCAAATTAATTAATTGTGATTCTAAATTTTCATCTCTTTGTTGAACTTTGTCCATGAATTTGTTTGCAGAAACATGTTGAAGATGAACTCCTGTTTTTAATATGTGGCTCACAGCATATGAAAGTGCAGACAAATCACTTTCAAACAAAAGATGAAATTTATATGGAATGCACAGTCGAAATCTTGGATTTTCAAAGTACAAGCTTGTCGAGCGGTATTCTGAAGCTGGAATCTGTACAGGTCGCTCATCAAATTGTCCACCTTTTCCAGTGGGGAACAGCTGTGGAAAACAAAGAGTTTCTAAACTTTTTTCCCATACACTCATGGGAGTTCTCTTTGCTTCTTTCATTTGAAATAATTCAATACTGTTTCCTATCACTTCTTTTGAATGTAGAGGATGTATATGTTCATAGATCTCTTCAGTCCTAGACTTGTCCACTTTTTCTATTTGGCCACTTGAAATGTCTGTTTCATCTTCTAAGCATATGTCCTGTTCATCAACATTTACATTCTTATAATAAATAGTATTCTGTTCAGATATAATGTAGCCTTTTAAAGTTTATTAACATCTACAAGCTCTTACCATATTTTTCGACTCTTTGTTGGTACACCATTAACTAGAATAAATACAGGCTCATTTTCCTCCCTGTCTATACCAACAGTTTCAATATTTTTCTTAAAATCTAAAGGTAAGTACACAACTCTTCCTTTCAGACCTCTTTGTAAGTCTGTTGGAGGCAGCTTACCTATTTTAGGCTCCATACGAACTATAGCCTGAAATGGGTGCACAGATTGAATAAGAATGGACTCACATGCATTCAAATCTGGAGGAGTAGCTACCAACTCTAAGTTATTATGTACAGCTCTAGCTGGCATTTTGTTCTCTTCTAATTTGTTGTAATAATATTTACAAATAGGTTGATCAGTTGCCAACTAAAACTGACCTTCTACCAACAAATAAGCACCAAATTGCTGCCACTTATCACTGTTTTCCTTTTTACTTTTTAAATATAAATCAACATTCCTAGTTTGACTTCTATGGTGAGTACATCAACAACAAATACAAACATAGTTTGGTTTTTCAGATGAAACTGTCTTAAACTTTGTAATTTCTTCTGCAAACTCGTCAATACTAATATCTTCCACCTCTTCTTCGACACCTACACTTGTTAAGCTCTCACTTTCACTCCTCTTGTGAACCAAAAAAACCAAAACTGTATATCATCATAAACTTTTTTTTACATCTGATACTGAACCGTGCAAAAGAGCTTTGTTCATTTCACTTAAACATAATGCAGGACTTTTTACATAGTAGAGTCTCCTTACTAACTTCCGCATTTCTGAGTGGTGTACTGCTAACATTCTTAAATGATGGAAAGTACTTTGACACACTTTTCTTGGAAGACAAGCCAGAGAACGAGCCTGCAAGTTAGTATATTTTCTTACTTTACATGGATCTAGTCCTTGTAACATCTTAATCTTCTGTTTAAGACTTTTTTTTGCATATCCTCGTAAAAAAATTCGTAGTATGTCAATAGATTCCTGCTGAATTCTGCAAATACTACTACAATCACACTACTACTACAATAGTACTACTACTACAAGCCCGTCTCTGCCCGTACGCAACCCGACCGCGACCAGTGTCAGGAACCCTGGATCTCCGACCATCCACCGATATGACTCAGCTGCCCTCCTTGCACTCAACCCCAGAAGAAACTACAACTGCCAACAGTCAATGCCGAACACCACCTACGGCCAATTCTCCTGCCGACACTGCCGACAATCCTTCACCATCGACAGCACCCCCACGACCGTCACTACCACGCAAGACCCCCGCACCACCGAAGCCCTGAAGTGCATCCTCCTCAACGTGCGCTCCCTGCACAGACACACCGTAGAGATCTGGGACCTCCTAGACAACCTCTCGCCAGACGTCACCTTCTTCACGGAACCCTGGACCAACACCTCCTCCACCCTCGACATCGCCATCGCCATTCCCGACAGATACAAGATCCAGAGGAAGGACCGCCCCCACCGCCCAGGAGGAGGACTCGCCGTCGCACACAAGGGCTCCCTCTGACTCTCCACCTCCAGCACAAATGACCCCCTCTCCAACACTGAGGACCTCCACTTCCTGATCCAGACCAGCCCCAGAACCACGCTACGTGGCACCCTTACCCCCAGGGCCTGCGCCTCTTTTGCCACCACCATCGCAGACCTTATCACACCCCACGCCATCGCCTCCACGGACTACGTACTCATCGGAGACCTGAACTTCCACCTCGACAACCGCTGTGACCCCGACTCCACTGCCCTCCTAGACAACCTCGCCAACCTCGGACTAAAGCAGCTCGTCACCACCCCCACCCTCAAGGCCGGACACATCCTCGACGACCCCATCTTTGCAGGAGGGTCCAACATCCACTTCAGCCACACCTCGGAGCCTCTCTGGACAGACAACCACTGCGTACACTTCTCCTTCAACACCACCTCTGCACACAAGCCTGCCCCATGCCCGCCACGAAGGAACTTGAGCAAGGTCACGGAGGAGCACCTCAACTCCACTCACATCCACGACCCCCCCACCACCACGACCTATGCCAACTCCACAGCCAAAGAACGACACCGCTGGATCACCAGCTGCGCAGACAAGCTCGCACCCCTCCGCCACCCCATCAGACAACGCCCCCTGAAGGCCGCCTGTTTCACCACCAACCTCCAAGAAGCCAGACATGCCTGCAGACATCTCGAAAAATGTTGGAGAAACAGCAAAGCTACAGGAGACCAGAACACCTACAAGAACGCCATGACGGATTACCACCAACGCATGAGAGCCGCCAAGAGGAACTTAATCCGGAACAAAATCCACACCAACGCCAGTAATGCAAAGGAACTCTTCAACGTCATCCAGCAGTTCACCAGACCCCCTAGCAAAGCCACAGATGTCTCGCCGTCCCAGGACCTCTGCAAGAAGCTCGGCTCCTACTTCCACCTGAAAATCAAGGCCCTCTACGACAACTTCAGTGAACAGACTCCAGAAACCACCCCCACCCCCAGCAATGACAGCCATCCCACCATCACCACTTGGACTCCAGTCACCACCGAAGATACCACCACGACCATGAAGAGCACCCACTTAGGAGCCCCCATGGACCCCTGCCGCCGCACATCTTCCACAAAGCCGCTGCCACCATAGCACCCGAGCTATGCCGCACCATCAACGCCTCCATTGAATCCGCTATTTTCCCCGATGATTGGAAGCAGGCAGAGGTCAAGCCCCTTCTCAAGAAACCCTCGGCTGACCCGATGGACCTAAAAAAACTACCGGCCCATCTCTCTCCTTCCCTTCGCAGCCAAAGTCACAGAGAGATTCGTCAGTCTCCAGCTGAACGCCTTCATGGAAGAGAACGCCATCCTTGACTCCTCCCAGTCCGGTTTCCGCAGCAACCACAGCACTGAGACCGCCCTCCTTGCCGCCACCGACGACATCCACATGCTACTCGACCAGGGCCATACCGCGGCCCTCATCCTGCTAGACCTCTCTGCAGCCTTCAACACCGTCTCCCACTGAACTCTTGCAGCCAGACTCCACGACGCCGGCATACGTGGTACCGCCCTCGACTGGATCTGCTCCTTTCTCGCCGGCAGAACCCAAAGGATCAGACTCCCACCCTTTCTCTCCGAACCAACAGAGATCAACTGTGGAGTACACCAAGGCGCCCCACGCTCTTCAACATCTACATGGCCCCCCTTGCCACCATCGTCAGACAATAGGGGCTCAGTATAATATCCTACGCCAACGACACCCAGCTCATCCTCTCCCTTCACCGTCTTCGTCCTCACAGGAGATTGTTCGAGGTCGCAGTTTTTCTCAGCCATATCAAGGCTGTATTGGGAGATTGCCCGTTTCCACTGTTGGCCCACTATATCACAGTGAGGCGCACTCCGGAAGGATTCGTGTGGAGGGTACTATTCCTATGAATGAATCCTGCCTTTTCCAATTAAGGAATAGTTATCTTGATTTTATTGTCACACGGAGGATAAGAGCTTTGGGTAATTTCAGCGTAACATATACCCAGAGGGTAGAACTCCGATGTTGATTTATCTCCAGGAGTGTCCGCCTTTTTGGCTCTAATGCCCTGAAGAAGTCCATTACTGGACGAAACGCGTCAGCTGTGGTTTTTATATCGAGAATATTTTGAAAAATAAAAGAAGAAAATATATGGAAAATATTATGGACACGGACTTGATGCTTTGTGATGTGTCTATTGTTTCTTGTTACTAAGTGGTGCACCTTTGCGTTTTAGTCTGTTTGTTATAATCTACATGGCCCCCCTTGCCACCATCGTCAGACAATAGGGGCTCAGTATAATATCCTACGCCAACGACACCCAGCTCATCCTCTCCCTCACGAAGAACTCTGAAGGCACCAGACTCAGCTTCCAGGAAGGAATGAAGGACGTTGCAGCCTGGATGAGCAACAGCTGCCTAAAGCTCAACTCAGAGAAGACAGAGGTCCTCATACTTGGACCCTCCCCCTCCACTTGGGACAACACCTGGTGGCCCTCCGCCCTCGGTAACCCACCCACTCCGACGGATCACGCCCAGAACCTCTGCATCATCCTAGACTCCTCACTCACCATGACCCACCAGATCAACGCCGTTGCCTCCACCTGCTTCAACTCCCTCCGCACCGCCGCAAGACATTCAAGTGGATCCTCCCCGAAGCCAGGAGAACCGTCACCCACGCACTCATAACCAGCAGACTGGACTATGGTAACGCCCTCTACGCCGGAATCAACAAATCCCTCCTTCACAAACTCCAGACCATCCAGACTCATTCTCGGAACTCCACGACACGAGCACATGACCCAACACCAGTGAGACCTCCACTGGCTCCCCGTTGAGAAGAGAGTAACCTTCAGGCTACTCACCGACGCCTACAAATCACTCCACAACCTCAGACCCAAATACCTCAACAAAAGAGTATCTTTCCACGTACCCAAAAGAAACCTCCGCTCTGCCGACCTCGCCCTAGCAGAAACACCACGCATTCGCAGAACCAGAGCAGGGTAAGAGCCTTCTCCCACGTCGCGGCTAATCCCTGGAATGAGCTCCCGGTCAATATCAGATGCTCCCCTATCCTGCACACCTTCAGAAAGAGCTTCAAGACCTGGCTCTTCGGCTGACCGGGAGCTGCCCCGCCCTCCCCTCCAGCGCCTTGATACCTTCACGGGTGAGTAGCACGCTTTAAAAAACCCTGATTGATTGACTTATATACCGGAGCTTGTGTACACCTCCCTTGAACTTCTTCAGCTATTACTTCTTCCCCATTCCTAGGAACCATCTTTTCTTTCGGAATGGGACAACCATCTTTCATCTTATAGCATCGACCACTAGTATCAACTGCATGAACTAATGTGTTCTCTTGAAAATAGCTTTCGTCATTAAAGAAAGGCTCAGTACTAGAAGTGTGCTTCCATCCACCAGTGAAAGTTTTACAAAAGTTACTTCTATTAATCAGTCTTTTTCTTTTGCTTTTGTCCTTCATAAACAACTGTTTAAATAAATTGTTTAGTACTGTTACCAGAAGAGACTTTATCCTCAGTAACATTTTGTGCTTTTGCTAGTGCACTCTTTTTAGTTTTCTTTAAGTACTTCTGTTTTCTTTGTTCTCTTCTCTTTTCATGTTTTCGAGCCATCTTCAATTTATAATCCAAACAAAATAATTTTTTAAAAACAAAGAATAGTTTGTTACATCAATTAACAATTTTAAATTAATAACATCTCAATATTGAAAATAACTAATAAGCAAAAAATTACAATTGCATTTATAACAAATAAAAAAAGAAAACTGTAAAAACAAGCAAGACGACTGTAGAAACAGATGAAAAGGTGCTGACAGAGAAAGAGACAGAAAAAAAGAAAGGTTTAGAAACAGCGAAAAGAAATACACAAACAACAACACAGCTACCGAAAAATGTGAGAAATGCAAAAAGAGGCAACAGAGGTGCAGAAAGAGACAAAAGAAGAAGAGGAACAAGCGAGAAAAGTACAGAAAAAAGCAAGAAAATTACAAAAACATGCAACACAAGTACAGAAAGACAGAAAAAAACAGTTAAAAAAGACAGGAGAGGTGCAAAAAAATGAGTAAACAGGTACAAAAAAGGGACAAACGGAATGCAGAAAGAGGCAAAAGAGGTGCACAAACAAGCAACAGAGGTGCACAAAGAGGAAAGAACAATAGTGAAAGAGACAAGAGGAATGCTAAAAGAAGCAACAAAGGTGCAGACAATGGCAAGACAGGTGGACATAGAGGCAAAGAGGTACAGAAAAAAGTAACAGAAGTGCAGAAACAAACAAAACATATACAGAAAGAAGCAAGAGAGGTGCTCAAATTGATAAGAGAGGTACCGAAAGAGGTAAAGAAGATGCAGAAAGACTTAAGAGATGTGCAAAAAGAGGCAAGAAAGCTGCACAAACAGATAAGAGAGGTAGAGAAAGAGGAAAGACCGTTGCAGATAGACATTAGAGGGTTGCACAAAGAAGCAAAAGAGGTGTTGAAAGAAACAAGAGAAGTGCAGAACAAATCAACAGAAGTACACAAAGAGATAAGACAGGTACAGAAAGAGACAAAATAAATGAAGAAAGAAGCAAAACAGGTGCAGAAACAGTGAAGGAAAGTCCAGAAAGAACCAAGAGAACTCCAGGAATACAAAAGAGCAATCTTTGCAATGTTACTGTTATAAGTTTCACCACATTATAGAAACCATGCAAACATGCGTCTCTACCTTTTGCTGGTGCCATCACACATAATAGAAACATACAAATAGATATATATATGTTACACACATGTACCATCTTCACATGCATAACACGTATGAGAATACATGTGCAAGTAGAGACATACCTCACTCACAAGACCATGAAGTCCTTTAAACATGTCAGACTGTACTTCCCATTTCAAAGACACACCTAAATTTATGCGGTGTACTTCAAGTGTACCATTTCACAGACTCATACGAGTTAGGCCTAATCACTAATCCCTCTGCCTACATATCTAAAACCTCACTTTTGTGCTACAGCATCACTGTTCAGCGACTACTGAGAGTGTTGGGCCTAGCCAAATATAAAGCAGGAACCCTTTGCATGTGTGTGTTGTAACTCTCACTATATTCCAGAAAACATGCATGCATGTGTCTGTACCTTTTCCTAGTGCCATCATATATAAAAGAAACATACAAAAAAATGTATACCTATGTTTTATACCTCTACCATCTTTTTAAGCATAACACGTGTGAGAGTACATGTGCAAGTAGAGACATACCCCAGTCATAAGACTATAAAGTCCCTTAAACTTGACAGACTGCACTTCCCATTTCAAGGAGTCACCTAAATTTATGTGGCGTATTTGAAGTGTACATTTCTATACACTGACATGAGTTAACCTAATCACTAATCCCTCTACCAACATATCTTAAACCTCACTTTTGTGCTGCAGCTTCACCATTCAACAACTACTGAGAGTGTTGAGCCTAGCCAAATACAAACCAGCAACTTTTTCAATGTGTTTGTTAAAAGTCTCACTATATTCCTAAAAGCATGCATGCATGAGTCTGTACCTTTTACTAGTTGCATGATATATAAAAGAAACATACAAATACATGTATACCTGTGTTTTATACCTCTACCATCTTCATAGGCATAACACGTGTGAGAATACATGTGCAAGTGGAGACATACCTCAATCATAAGACCATAAAGTCCCTTAAACTTGACAAACTGGACTTCCCATTTCAAGGAGACACCTACATTTATAAGGCGTACTTGCAGTGCTCCTTTACATAGACTGATACGAGGTAACCTAATCACTAATTCCTATACCAACATATCTTAAACCACACTTTTGTGCTGCAGCTTCACTATTCAGCAACTACTGAGAGCGTTGGGCCTAGTCAAATACAAAGCAGCAACCTTTTCAATGTGTCTGTTGTAAGTCTCTCTATATTCATAAAAGCATGCATGCATGTGTCTGTATCTTTTCCTAGTGGCATCATATATAAAAGAAACATACAAATAGATGTATACCTGAGTACTGCCTGAGTGAGTTTATGACTCCAAGGGTAATGTCTGGGTGATTACATCAGTGCATGGGTAATACCTGAGTAAAAGGATGACTGTAGCAGTTTTGCCTGGGTCATGGGATGAGTGCATAGGTACTGCCTAAGAGAATGGTTTAGTGCAAGAGTAGTGCTTGAGTGATTGTTTGAGTATATGGGTAGTATCTTGGTGATTGCATGAGTACAGGAGTAGTGCCTGGGTGATTGCATGAGTGCAGGGGTAATATCTGCCTCCTTAGATCAGTGCATGGCTAGTGCTTGAGTACATGGGTGACTGTAAGAGTAATCCATGGGTCATTCTATGAGTGCATCAGTAGTACCTGAGGGAATGGATGAGTGCATGGGTATTGTCTGAGTGAATCATTGAGTGCAAAAGTAGTGCCTGGATGATTGCAAAATTGCGTAGGTAATGCCTGATTGATTGGATGTGTGTATAGGTAGTTCCTCCTTACCTGTATGAGTGCATGGGTACTGCCTAAGTAAAAGGATGACTGTAAGAGTAATGGCTGGGTCATTGGATGAGTGCATGGGTAGTGTCTGAGAGAATAGCTCAGTGCAAGAGTAGTGCCTGGGTGATTACATGAGTGCAGGGGTAGTGCCTGGGTGACTGTATGAGTGTATGGACTATACCTGAAAGAAACTATGAGTGCAAGGCTAATGTATGGGTCATTGCATGAGTGTATAGGTAGTGCTTGAGAGAATGGTTGAGTGCATGGGTAGTGCCTGAGTGAATGGATTAGTCCAACTCTAGTGCCTGACTCATTACAAGAGTGCATGGGTACTGCCTGAGAGAATGGATAAGTGCATGGGTAGTACCTGAGTGAATGGATTAGTCCAACTCTAGTGCCTGGGTCATTGGATAAGTGCATGGGTACTGCCTGAGAGAATGGATGAGCGCATGAGTAGTACCTGAATGAATGGATAAGTAAAAGATTAGTTTTCTGTGTGATTCCATGAGTGCATGGGTACACCCTGGGTGATTCTATGACTGCAGGGGTAGTGCCTGGGTGATTGTTTGAGTGTTTGGGAAATACTTGAGAGAAAGTATGAATGCAAGGCAATGCCAGGATCATTACATCAGTGAAGGGTAGTGCTTGTGTGAATGGATGAGTCCATAGGTAGTGTCTGAGTGAATGGATTAGTCCAACTCTAGTGCCTGGGTCATTGGATGAGGGCATGGGTACTGCCTGAGAGAATGGATGAGTGCATGAGTAGTGACTGAGTGAATGGTTGAGTGCAAGAGTAGTTTTCTGTGTGATTCCATGAGTGCATGGGTACTGCCTGGGTGATTCTATGAGTGCAGGGGTAGTGCCTGAGTGATTGGATGAGTGTAACAGAAGTACCTGAGTGAAAGTATGATTGTAAGAGTAATGCCTGGGTCATTGCATGAGTGCATGGGTAGAGCCTGAGTGAATAGATGAGTACATAGGTAGTGCCTGAGTGAATGTTTGACTGGAATAGTAGTGCCTGGGTGATTTGCATGAATGTATAGTTAATGCCTGAGTGATTAGATGTGTGTATAGGTAGTGCCTCCTTGATTGCATAACTGCATGGGAGCGCCTGAGTGCATTCGTGAGTCCAAGAGTAATATCTGCCTCCTTAGATCAGTGCATGGCTAGTGCTTGAGCACAGAGATGTAACTGTCACTATATTCCAGAAAGCAAGCATGCATGTGTCTGTACCTTTTCCTAGTGGCATCATATATAAAAGAAACATGCAAATAGATGTATACCAGTGTTTTATACCTCTACCATCTTTATAGGCATAACACTTGTGAGAATACATGTCCAAATAGAGACATGGCTCAATCATAAGACCATAAAGTCCCTTAAACTTGACAGACTGCACTTCCCATTTCAAGGAGACAGCTAAATTTATGTGGCGTACTTGAAGTGTACATTTCCATAGACTAATACGAGCTAACCTAATCACTAATCCCTCTACCAACATGTGTTAAACCACACTTTGGTGCTGCAGCTTCACTATTCAGCAACTACTGAGAATGTTGGGCCTTTCCAAATACAAAGCATCAACTTTTTCAATGTGTCTGTTGTAAGTCTCTCTATATTCATAAAAGCATGCATGCATGCGTCTGTACCTTTTACTAGTGACATCATATATAAAAGAAACATACAAATACATGTATACCTGTGTTTTATACCTCTACCATCTTCATAGTCATAACACGTGTGAAAATACATGTGCAAGTAGAGTTATACCTCAGTCACAAGACCATAAAGGCATTTAAACTTGTCAGACTCTGCTTCCCATTTGAAAGAGACACCTAAATTTAAGCGGCGTTTTTCAAGTGTACTTTTTCACAGACTCATACAAGGTTGCCTATTCACTAATCCCTCTGCCAACATATTTTAAACCTCACTTTTGTGCCGCAGCATCACTATTCAGCAACTACTGAGAGTATTGGGCCTAGCAAAATATAAAGCAGCAACCCTTTGCATGTGTGTATTGTAACTCTCACTATATTCCAGAAAGCAAGCATGCATGTGTCTGTACCTTTTCCTAGTGGAATCATATATAAAAGAAACATACAAATAGATATATACATGTTTTGTATACCTCTCCCATCTTCATAGGCATAACACTTGTCAGAATACATGTGCAAGTAGAGACATACCTCAGTCACAACACCATAAAGGACTTTGAACTTGTCAGACTCCATTTCCCTTTTGAAAGAGACACCTAAATTTAAGCAGCGTTTTTCAAGTGTACTTTTTCACAGACTCATACAACGTTGCCTAATCACTATTCCCTCTGCCAACAGATCTTAAACCTCACTTTTATGCTGCAGCATCAGTATTCAGCGACTACTGAGAGTGTTGGGCCTAGCCATATTCCTAAAAGCATGCATGCATGTGTCTGTACCTTTTGCTAATGTCATTTTCAGATGCATAACACACATGAGAATACATGTGCAAGTAGAGACATAACTCTGTCAGAAAACCATGCAGACCTTAAAACTTGACATACTGCAGTTCTCATTTCAAGAAGACACCTACAATTATGTGGCGTACTTCAACTGTACCATTCACCAGACTCATACAAAATTCCCTAATCAGTAATCCCTGTGCCAACAACTTTAAAACCTCAGTTTTCTCTTGCAGCTTCACTACTCTGCGATTACTTAGAGTCTTGGTCCTAGGCAAATATAAACAACCAACCCTTCATATGTCTCTTTCATAAGTCTCACCATACTATCGAAAGTATGCACGCTGGTGCCTGTACCTTTTGATACTGTTATTATATATAAAAGAAACATACAAATATATATATACCTCTTTTTTATACATCTAACATGTTCAGATGCATAACACATATGACAAATACATGAGCAAGTAGAGACATACCTCAGTCACAAGACCATGCAGAGCTTGAAACTTGACAGACTGCACTTCCCATTTCAAAGAGACACCTAAAATTATGCGGCGTACTTCATCTGCACCTTTCCTCAGACACATACAAGCTACCATAATCACTAATCCTTCTACCAATGTACACATGTTACAATGCACAAACTTTTTCAATCGTCATTTCATTACCATAAAACAAACTACAATACACATCTGTACATTTCATAACATATTTCAAACATCACACTTCTCTAATAATTTCCAAACTTTGAAAATAATTCTTTTCAAATCTAAAACTATTACTACAAAGTGTAAAGCAGTACTGCATACTACATAACACACCTTACAAATTTGTAACTCACCTTTGAAATAGTATTGCAGAATATCAAATATCAGAAACTCATTAAAGATTTTCTTTTGCACACAATACATTTAATGCAGCACTCTCAACAAGGTAAAACCAGTAATGGCAAACTTTCCCTCTCTTTCTGCACACAAATAAATGTAAGTAACAAATCACATTGCTTCCTACATTATTTCAAATTGTGAAACACATTTCTATTGGTAAGACATATTAACCCTATGTAACTGTCTTCAAACAGTGCCCAAACTGGTTCTGTAATTTTCTGGAGTCGCGACTCCACCGCGGTGCCGCAGTAAAGCGTCACGATGGAACCGCGAACACTTACGGGAGTTCAAAAACCTATTTCTAATAATATTAGTATTTTTTTTCAACAAGACACTATTTCTACACATACTACTGACTTAGAAAAACTTAATTTAGTAACATATCACTTATATTTAAGTTTCTATTTCACATTTTAAATCCACAGTTAAGTTTCAATCCTTCCCCCATTCTGCTTAATCCCAGTTTCCATAGTAACAGCGACTGCAACATTCAACTGTACTGGCAGGTCACAAGTTCATCATATTTTCAAGTTCAGCACACTCACTAACAAAATGCAAATAGCAGGTGTGGTTGACTTTTGCAAAATATTACCTTATCCTATCTACTGTCCCTTTCAAACATTTTTTAATAACTAATCAGAAACATGAATCCTCAGCAAAGTAACATGCATTCTATTTTTGAGTGCACAATGTTGATGAACAGCCAATCACTTATTGGCTTTTTCAAAAACAAGCATCTTCTCCACCATTTTAGATACCTCTCATTCTACAAACTGACTACCTCAGCTACAGACATCTTTTCATTCCTTTCAGACATCCCTTCAAGATGCTTACAGTGTGGACGGTAGGGCACAGCTATGTTTTCTGGTGCAAAAAGTATGCTGAACACAGAGGTATTGACAAAGGCCTAGGTTTGCAAAATGTGGATATTAAATGGATTGCACAGAGAGGATTAAAGTGGCACCCATAGCTGCCTTTGGTTAAAACCTTTTTGCATCTCCAACCCCCTGACCCCATGATTGTGCACTGTGGTGGCAATGACCTAAGCACATTGACTGGGGTAGGTTTGGAAATGCTAATGAAGGATACCTTTGCACAATTGATTTTGCTTTTGCCTCAAACTGTCTTTGTATACAATATATGCCAAAGACAGAAATGGAAGTGGTCAAATCAATTCTGTCCACAGTTTGAGAAAGCTAGGAAGAATGTCAATAAAGCTGTTTCTGCTTACCTCAGAGACCATAGGATGGGCTCCATCTGTAACAACAATCTACGTTTTGATATGGATGACATCTACAGAAGTGATGGAGTTCACTTCACAGATGAAGGAAACAGATTATTTCTCAACAACCTTAAGCTTTGCGTCCACACTTACATGTAGCTCCAACAAAGTCATAATGAAAACAAGGGCTCTTTTAGAGCCACCCTATAACCCAACAATGAATCTTTTTTTTTTTAAAACATACATACTCTTTTTATATTTTTTGGGGATTCACGAACCCGTCATGGATTGGCAAAAGAAAAGCATGAATTCAATGTACTACAACACAATACACTCTTCAAGTTTAACTTTTAATTTTAATTTTTGGTATTATTAATAACTTTATCAAATTAAATGTGATTAATAACTTCAATCTCACTAACTTTATAAAAAAGGTCACAAATGCAACACTACCTTCTAAATTATATACTATTAAATTATTTATTGGAGGTGGATCCGCAAATCCGTTGTGACGTTACACGGGGGGGTCACGCTGAGAGCCGCAATGGGGAGCCCTAATGCCCCCGTGGTCCCTGCTGGCTCCCCACCTCCTGCGGGAGCCTGCATTGCTTTTGGGCAAAGGGAGCTGCAAACATGCAGCTCCCTTTGCCCAAAAGCAAAGGGAGCTCCCGCCCTGCCATAGCAAACTGCAATGTCCCGGGGGTGGGTACCCCGGGACATTTCTGGAGCCAGCCTTGGGAGGGTGGTGGTCCCCAGGGCAAAAGAGGGCTCCTAGAGGGGGGCCATGCGGCCCCCCTCCCATCTGTGTGCTGCCCCGGTGTTGGTCCCCAGGGCCAGGGGTCTGCAACGGACCCCTGCACTTAATTGATGTATGCCCCAGGGATGTGGTGGTCCCTGGGGCTCAGGGGGCCCACGAGGCCCCCCGCTCATTGATAAAGCCCCAGGGAGGTGGTGGTCCCCTGGGCAGCGTGGGGGGGCAGGAGTCCCCCTTCACGCTATTTTTAAAAAAATGCCCTGGGTAGGTGGCAGTCCCCGGGGCTTGGGGGCCCGCGAAGCCCCCTGCTAAATTATTTAAAAAGCCCTGGGGAGATGGTGGTCCCTGGGGCAGCATGGGGGGCAGGAACCCCCCCACGCTATTTTTTTCCAAAAAAGCCCCGGGGAGGTGGCGGTCCCCGGGGCTGCGGGGGCCCCTGCATAATAATTAACCATTGCCCCTGGGTCCTGGCCAACCCGGGGGCTTAAAAGAAACAAAGCACAAGAGACTGCGCTTCGTTTTAATTTAAAAAAAAAAAAAAAAGTTTTTTGGGGCCCTCGGGGTCCCTGTGGGATCCCTTGAGCAGGCCTAGGGGGTCAGGGTGTTTCTACCCTGCCCCCTTTTCTTCATTTTTAACCTTTTTGCTTGTGACTCAGTTCAACCGAGTCACAAGATGGCCAGTCAGAGTCAAGCTCGTGATCGGGAGGGTTTTGTGGATCCACCGCGGTCACCAGATACTAATATTTTTTTATATATAATTTTCTCAGGAACTGTTGAACGGATTTACACCATTTAAAGCAAAGAGTGCACTCTAGACCAAGAGCTACCTCTCTGCAAAGTTTGGTGTAATTCCGTTCAGCAGTTCGGGCTGTAGCTGCGTCAACAGTTTCCTATGGAAATTAACATGGAGAAAATGCATTTTGGGACCCCCTTTTTTCTCAGCCCCCGCTTGACGAATCACCCCAAAACATTTAAGACAGGAGCTGACCTGAGCAGGCCATTAGTTTTGAAACTTTCGCGAAGATTCGTCAAACGGCGCCAACGATATTGGCAAAAGAGAAAACACTTTTTGAATAGAAGCAAGGTCCTAACTATAACTACCTACTGGCTACTGCCAGTAGATAATATATATCTCTTATCTCTTATATATCTTCCCTTGTGGACACATCGTTACTAGGTATAGTACCTGAATCATTATTGTAGATGCAATTTGGATGTTCTAGCCTGCATAACATGGGTACTATATCTGATATAATAGATAAAGATATATTAACAGTTTTGTAGTTTGGAGTAATGAAAAGCACTGATGCTATGAAAATGCCGTGTTATGTAGGCTAGAACATCCAAATTGCATCTACAATAATGATTCAGGTACTATACCGTTGTATTCCGCTTTAGGTGTCCGTATATAGGTTTTCCTGAATCATGTCCTTATATAGGCACAATTCGCATTGCCCTTATATAGACATAGAATCCCTGTCCCTATTTAGGCATTAACCGTGCACTCCAAATACAGGCATGGTCACCGACATCCGTCCACCCTAACGTCACAACGAGTTCTTAGAAACCAGACCCTTAAGCTTCGGGAGTTGCCCTAGCACAGGACTATTGATTTCTCCAAGAACTCATCTATTATGTATGAACCGTTATACCTTAAGGGTTCATTCCTGACGTCTTCCTCTGTCCGACTTCACATCAATGCTAACATTCCGAGGCACCTATCAGGTATAAATATACATTCCCTCGCCCAAGCAAGTAAGAGGAGACCTCGACTTCAGAGGAGCCCGTATCCCGGCCTGACGCACTGAGAAGACGCTGTCATTCCTGCACGCAGAAGAATCCAGCTTCCAGTGTTCTGACTCCCTTCGCGGGGTGTTAGAGTTCCAGATCCGGCAAGAGATTCCCACCTCTCTCATTCTCAAGGTATGGAGCTGACTAGAACCTAGAGGGACTCTTGGCATACTAGACTTAATATACTCTTAGTATACCATACTAGAGAATACTTCGCCTACTTCTTACCTTTCCCTACACCTAGACCAGGTTAGGTACATTGGGGTAGAACTAGCTTAGAGACGCATCGTATGAGTACTCGCATTTTTAGCTCATGTTATTTATGTACGTGAATATATGCTAAAAGATAATGCTAGCGCAGTATTATTTATTTCTACTGCTTACGCTGTACATTATTTATCTTGCATACTGTCTTGTGATCATAACAGCACATATCTCTTACACGAGAAACAAGACTGTTCAATAAAACCTTTTATTGAAACGCCCGTCTTTCCTTTCTGTGTAACTCTGTAGAAACTAAGCATGCACGATTGACTGAGTGAAACTGTTATCTATTGTTTCCACGATTCTGAGACGTGTTCCGATTCTAAAGGGAAACAAAGTGGTCATGTTTATGCGGTTGCCAGAAACTACTCCCTTCTTGTTCTCAAGGAGTTTCTAGTGGCCTCTGAGCTAGCTGGCACAAGTAATTAAGTTTAATATACTCGATAGGGACATACCGACCTCAGTCCTATGTCAAGCCTATAGTGTATATTATTCCAATGCGCAGAGCCTATTAGGGAAATAGGAACTACACTACATGGCGCCCAAACGTTTGGTAAGGCAGTAATTTAACGCTAGATACTGAGTAACTCAGTCGTGCTTTTCTCAGAGACCCCTACTCACATACTCCATAAGACGTCTGGAGTGGGTAGGGTTAAATATCCGCCATAACTAAATAGGACAAAAAACCCTATATATTAGTTGTTTGGTTTGTTCAACGTTGAAGGATACAGTGTTCCAAAATATTGTGCACCTTATCTTTTGTTTCCTTGAAACTTGTTCTACATTTTTCAAAAAACAAATGTCCACACGCGGGGACAATGCCACCGAAACCGGTGGAGCTGCGGCTCAACCAGTCGTAACAGCTTTTAACATTACAGGTTTAAATGAAACTGAGGAGGATGTTATAGACATCCATCCGAACTTAAGAAGAGCCATCACTCTAAAACTTATAAAACACGGCCTACCACCAAGAGGAGGTAGAGCAGTTTTCGTGATAGAGGCACACGAATCCTTTCAGACAGAGGTATTCTATTCATGGATAGTATTCCCAGAATCAAATCCAGTCACAAGACTGTTTCACTTCTACAAAGAAGATGAACCACCAGAGGAATATATTCCTTTCGAGGATATTGAAATTCCACTAACATACCAGGAGCATCAGCTCTGGTTTAAAGGCGCCCTAAAACATCACAGAAACATTACCAGGCTCGGTCCACTAGGTAGACCAGGAGCAACATGGCCGATTCTAGCCGGCTACACACCTCATCCTGACCTCGATATAATGTCAGACGAGGAATTACTTACTCAACTTACAGAGTTAATAAAAATTTACAGACAATTAGTCCAATATGTCATGCGGACTTTCACAGTCCAACCACCATTGACCATTCCAAATCAAACCCCTCAACAGGGGAATACACTAAAAATTACACCACAGACTTTATACGCAGTCATGGGTAAAATGCCCACAAAACGTGAGCAAATTCCATTCTGGATAGCTCAAAAGATTACTCAAATAGAAGCAGTATTTCCTAATACTAGCCCTTATGAGAAACACAGAATCCTAACAATCTGTTTACCAATGGGGATCACACCACAACTGGAAGACTGCACCACTTGGGGCTCAGTCTTTGCTGCCATCTATACTAAAACACATGGTGTTCCGTCAATTGCAGTAATACCAGATGTCCTGAAACAAATCCAAAATGAATACGGGGCAGAACCTGCTCTAAATTTAGGTATGAAATTACTGAAAAATTTCGACCAGGTCTCAACAATAATATTATCTAATATTAAAGGGGAGGCAGCAGCAGTGGCGATCCGCCAACGATTAGGGGAATTCGATGTTACAGAACATCAAACAGAACTACCCAGAATAATAGAGCAATCTTATGCAGAATTAGGCAGAGATAGTTTGGGTGGAAGACCATTGAAGCCAAAACTATCTGAAAGTCCTGAAAAGGGCTCTATTAAACAAACTCCTACATCTTCTAAAAAGAAGTGGGAAACTAATAAACAAAACTCAAACGAGAAACGTTCTCAATCCCGAGGTAGGTCTCCTCAAAAGGCGCCCTCTGAAAGGAGGTATAACCTCAGGAATAGGGATAATTTGTAAAAACCTGACAGGTATCAAGATACTGATACACGTTCCTCTCGTACCTTTCAGATATCGTCACAGACATCGGAAAGAAGAGGACGGTCAGAACATAAAGAAGAACGCGTGAAATCGAAAGACGACAAACACGTTCCGAAAAATAAATCAAAACCTCAATTCTCAAAAAGAAGGTAGCAGGTCTGAAGATCAGACATGCCGAGGATACTGAGAACACAACTCAAGAACGGAGAATGGGCTCAGACAATGCTGGACAGTGCGGCAGAAGTCACAATAGCTCGCCAGAACCTGAAGGAACTTCTGGAGATAGTGGACTTGAATGAGTACATTACAGTTGAGACTGTAGACACCAGGGTTAGTACTCCACAAAAGTTATATGAAATAACACTCCGAATGGAGGGAGATATACCAAGACAGGTGAAAACACTCTTTTGGGAAAAACTTTCAAGGGGCTATGATATACTTCTAGCAGAAAAAGACTGGCCACCACAATTTGTCAGGGAGTGCCCACATGGTGAGGACATTATTATGCCTGCCTTCTCCAACCATATTGCAATTCACCTAAAATATACTTATGCCAGGAAATGGGCAGTAGCCCAGGCCCCAGCATTATATAAAAATCATGTAGGATGGGATGAGGACTCACCTCACCATAAAATACATCTAAAAAATGAACCTACTGCACAAAGGCAGTATCCTATAAAGCAAGAAGCTAAAAAACAGGTCAGGGAGATCTTAGATCAACTTGAATACCAAGGGGTGATTGAAACATGCACCTCCTCAATGAACAATCCTTTGTTTCCTGTCTCCAAACCAGACAATACATATCGTCTAGTTTTGGATTACAGACACTTAAACACTTGTTCTAAAACATTTGCAGTGCAAAATGCTCATAGTACAGCATTAATGAATAACATTGTGCGTAAAAAATATAAAACCACATTAGACATCTCAAATGGTTTCTTTTGTCAAAACATAGCACCTGAAAGCAGGTACTTAACAGCTTTCTCAATAATGGGGACCCAGCGTCAATTTTGTCGACTCCCACAAGGGTTCAAGAACAGCCCAGGGTTATTCTCAGCGAGGGTAACGGAGTTACTACAAATTTATGATAATGAGGCATTGTCATATGTCGATGACATCTATCTGACAGACGATGACCTGGATAGGCACTTGAACAGGGTGAGCACCATTATACTGGGCTTCGCCTCTGAGGGCTATAAGTTCAACTTTAAAAAATCCAGAATTGCCCATCTCAATGTCCTTTTTCTAGGATATGAGCTTTCAAGTGAAGGCAAGAGCTTGGCAGCCAACTTTTAGAAAGATGTGCGCTGCTTCAACCTCCAAAAACGCTGAAAAACTTACAATCCATCTTGGGTTTCCTAAATTTTGGAAGAACTTACATTCTAAATTACGCAGAAAGGGTTAAACCTCTCTACGCATTAATCAAACCTGATTTTTCAATCAAAAATTGGACACAGGAACACACAGAAATCTTGCGTTCACTCCAAGCTAACATGTTAGCAACAAATCACTTACAAACACGCGTAAGTCAACGCAACTTAGTGATCCGAATAATTTCGGGTCAATGCGGATTCACCTACTTAACATTTAATGAGGGTGAAAAAGTACCAATAGCATACAAATCTCATTTGTATACACAAGCAGAAATGCGCTTCACTTCAACAGAAAAAATACTGACAGCAGTTCAAACCGCTGTAGCAAAAGAAAGAGCTCTAGCCCAAGGGAAACGCATTATTGTCGTAACCCCAGTACCGGCTTTAGAGGCGGTAACTAAAGCGAGCATTCCAAATGCTAAAGCATTACATCCTAGATGGATACAATGGGTTAATTCTCTTGCTGCAACAGATGTTGAATATGTTTTTGACCCTGATCTAAAAACACAAGCGTTCCTGCAATATGAACATGAATGTCCTCTGCCTACTGAAATTCTGCCTCTCGATCAGTATGAATTCATAATTTACACTGACGGATCCGCACAACCCGCAACAGGGAGTAAGCAAGCTTACAGTGCAGCGTGCGCAATCGTTAAAGGTCGCATGCGCGATGGTAACTTCAGACCAATGGTCACAAAAACTCAATCTCTAGGAGATTGTACAGCTCAGCGAGCTGAACTACAAGCATTCAAACTGGCACTTGAAAGTACAGATCGCGAATTCCCCACACTAATAGTGTGCGATTCTTTTTACTGTGTTCAGTCGTATAATGAATATATACAAAATTGGCTTGAAAATGGGTTCAAAGATGCAAAAGGTGGCACAATAAAGCATAAAACGCTTTGGGAACAAGTAGTTCAGTTAAAAAACGAACTACCAAAAGCTCACGTGATACACACGCTGAGTCATCAACGTGATGGCGTTCACGTTGCAGGGAATTCATTGGCTGACGAAGCCGCAAAGGGGGCTGTTCAGACGGCTTCCGTAGCTGCGATCACTCATTCAAAAACGAGAATAGACAGTGAGATAATGTTGGCTGTCAATGCAACGAGCAAAGGCAGTTGTGCAGCGTTACCAAAGAAATTTCCACTCTAGTACTCTTATGTAATTGATGCGAACAACGTTCCTTTTGCTCGAATCCCTGGAGTGGGGGATAGGGTAATTCCAAACAAGGAACGCAGATTAGGACTAATCCTAGCAGCACATGAAGGGATAGCTTCTGCCCATGCAGGTATTTCTGCAACAGTATCTTTACTGAAACAAAGATATTGGTGGCCTGGCATTAGGAAACAGACCAAGAACTATGTTCTGGAATGTGACATATGCCAACAGATGAAAGTCTCCACAGTGAAACGTCCTGCGCAGACACCCCTGTTAATTTCAGACAAACCATTAGCTTGTGTTTACCTGGACCACTGTGGTCCCTTGCAAAGGGACGGTAACTATAAATATATAATGGTCACAGTGGATTCATGCTCTAGGTTCCTATGGATATGGCCTCAGCGCTCGGCTGACGCTCGAACTGTTATAAAAGATTTGCGAGTCTTTATCGGCACATACGCAATAGGCACGCTACATTCTGACCAGGGCCCTGCGTTTAGCTCTCCGGCTTACAAACAAGCCATGGCCAGTCTGGGCGTTGCATTGCAGTACTCCTCTCCATTTCATCCTGAGGGAAATTCTGTTGTGGAAAGGAAAAACCGGGACATAAAGCAGTCTATAACAGCTAGGGTATTAGGTTCGGGTGATGGGTGGGTCAAACATCTTTATGGGGTCCAACGCTCATTAAATAATTTGCCAAGAAGTTCTCTAGGGGGGTCACTCCATATGAGGTCCTATTTGGGACAAGAATGTGGGTGCCTGATCTCGAATGTAAAGGCACAGTGGTGGAAAATAAACCCTTTGATATCAAAGATCGTTTGGCTGTTTTACAGGATCTAAATGAACTAAGATCGAAACAAAGCAACGTGTTCCTGCAGCCAACCACCACTGGGGAAAACCGGCAGTCCCAGCAAGGCCTGTCTGGATTCCAAAAGTTGGGGATCTAGTCAGAGAGAAGATTGCGGACAAGAAGGAATTTGGACCTTCTTACAGACAACCAGTACCTGTCCTAGCCGTACACGGAACAAGAACAGTACTTCTGCCGCCCCTTGCTGGAAAAAAGGAGAAAAGATTTGTGTCCATCGACCTCATCAAACCACAGTATGTGGCCAATACTAAATAGTAGGCCTCGTGGACTCCGACCTAGTAGCAGACGCACTCCTCTCGCTACTATCCAAGAGGTTCAGACTGAAAGACTGATAACGATCGAGAATTCAGCAGTAACAGATGAAGGACTGAGCAACAATGCTATGGAACTCATCCCTCTTGAAACTCAAATAACAGTTCGTCCAAATACACCTGTCTACACCAATGTAACAAGTGATCAACTGGTTCCAGCGATTTCTACAAATCCTGATGCAATTCCAACAACTGACAGAACTGCTTCTGGCTATTTCATTAATTTTGATACGTTTTCTGAGGATCCGAGTGAGCCTGAGATGTCGCCAGCATCAAAAACTTTTAAACAGCAAGTTACAAGACTTTTTTCATTTTTTGAGAAAGACTTATCTGGTTTCACCATGGATTGAACTATGGATTATTTCTGGAATATTTTTCTTTCTGCTGTGGCTAGCTTTGGTTATGACTATGAGCGTGCTTATAAATGGCAGATACATCCATTTGGACATTGAAAGTAAAGATGTGAACTTACTTTTGAAACCTCACAAATCATCCCATCGTGAAACAAGAGACTTGTCTGCAGTGAACATCACAGCCGTTCCTATACAGGATGGTATAGTGTGGGACAAAACAGATTTCGATATATTCGGCCCCAACGGAACAATTGAACATTCCACATTTATTTAAGATTTCATTAAGTGATTTTGTTTCATCCAGTACCTATTCTGATGATTGGGACTTTGAAACTGTAAATGACATGATGTTTGACCTAGAAAGGTCTGCTGCATTTTCTAACAATGAATATTTAGAGGGTTCATCAGACTATGAACAGCTGTATTGCTATAACCACTATGGTCATCATTTTATGCATAAATCTGCAACACCTAGAAATGTGTTTATGTTTAACCAATGGGAGCATTGTCCTACACCGCCAAAAGGTAGTTCAAAAACGTTTGCTAAAAAGTTTCCATATTTTTCAGGATACAATACATCTGATCCAGAAACATTTTACTATAAAAATGTAAACAAAACAGGACTGAAAATTATGTTAACTAATACAAAACAGATTTATTCTGCAGCATTTATTGCCCAACTGTCTAGACATGGATTCGATTTGTGGAAAGACACAATAGACACAAAATCTGTCTGGGGTACTAAAGATTGGCAAGTGCAGGGGATAGAAGCTTTATTTAGAGCATGTATCATCCCTCAGCAAATAATGTTTTTGAATGACACTGTGCAACAAACGTCTTGTCTTGGTTTAGCCAAGATCAAAGATATGAAAACACCTTCTGTACCAACACCTGCCAGTAATAATACACAGGCAGCGGTTACAGTTGACACAATAGTACAAATCAACAGAACAAATCCTGATTGGAGAAAATGGTTGATCTGGCCCACAGACGCAAACATCTGTCAAGAAAGATTCCTGAATAAAACACAGGGGTTTACTATTCATAGGCCAGACCCACGATATGTCCAAAGACAACATCCGGGGGTAGTAACAACATACAGTGTAGGAAAATTATGCCTCGATTGGCTGCAAAAATCTACACTTGAGGATGTGAAACAACACTTATCTTTACTTAAAGAAGACGCAGACCTTAGGGAATTCTTGCTTGGACCAAGAAAACCGCGTCAAAAACGTTTCATATATGCCGGCATCTATGCTGCTTATAATGAAACATGGAAGGTGTCACAGGCAGACGCTGCAGAACGAATACGTGAACTTGATCGTATTAACTTAGAGAAAACTCTCACTGTGGTCGACAACGGGTTAACAACTTTGTCATCCAGAATTTATTCATTGGACAACATTGTATCCTCTGCTATCGACATACTGGAACAAGATTTAGCCATGTTACAACAAGGCCAATCTCAGTTACGTTCTATTATGTTATTAAGCTGGACGCTGCAATCTTTGCGTGCGGGCTATGTGCCTTGGCGTTTTATCAACACGTCGGCTCTGTTTGCAGAATACAATCTGACTGATAAACAGATCGAACTGGCACAAAGAGGAGCAAAGTATACAGTGCTGAGCATTGAAAAACTGGAGAAATTACCATTCACAGTGGCAGAAAAACCAGCTACAGAATGGCTTATTCATGGCAAAATCACTCTGCCTGTGACTACTTTTCAGTTTCAGTATTGCCTCAAACAAATGCAAGCAGGCAAATATGAAAGGTTGGGTAAAGAATACATTAAGACATCCTGGAATTTGCCTTACACATATAGATGTTGCAGTGGGGATCGTGAACTGTTCCTGAGCGGTACACACTGTGAAAGTGCACTAAGCGGTTCACTGATTTGTCAGGACATTTCTTTACACGGGGCTTGTAATGGTTCTGTGGCAAATTTGTCCTGCCACCAGCTAGGTACACCAGCTGCTATGATTAATCCAACGTTTGGCCAACTTTCTAATGGGAGTTACCTCATGTTGAATGATCAGAGTTGCTGTGGCATGTTGCCAGGCATCCCATATCTAGTAACGGTCGACTCCAGGGTCACTTGCTGTATGCAAGTATTGTTTGCCCCAATAGACACAGTCAGGGAGTCGCCTTTATGGCCTTCGTTGAATGTCTCTTTTATACGATTTGATACTTTAAGCAGAATGAAAGCCATGCTTATACAACAAACAGTGCCTCTGACCTCGGCCAAAGAAATCTATGATTTACAAGTTGCAAGGACTTCGGCTGAGATACAGGCTTTAATTCGTACAAACTGCCCTATACATTTCGTAGAAATGATGGGACGTATCTTAAACATGTCTGATACGAGCGGAATTGTACATGTATTTAAGACCATCTGTTCCGGACTATTAGCACCTTTCCAGGCAGTCCTCGGAATCATCCCAAACTTCGCACATTCGGTGTTTGGTGGTGTGCCGTTAATTCTAGCACTTGTTGCAGGAATTCTGTTTCTATTCCTCCTACTACGCTATGGCAAGCCTATTCGCCAACATCACTCCGAGCGATGTGGAGAAAGCTCTCCTTGAACGGAAATGCCGTGAGCGAATAGTACAGCTTTTGGGCATGCCTCGTCTACGGGAACTTAATACAACATGGTTCCTGTCATTCAGACCAATCTGGCAAGATTGCATCTTACCTGTTCTACGCTGCCTGTTTTGCGGTGAAGAATGCGTGCTAGACACCTGTCTAACACTCCCATCAGTCATGCCAACGGATGTCGATACTCTGCTGGACCCGATAACGGCCCATGCTGTGTGTTGTCCCCAGAGGCTTCCAATCCTCATGACAGCATTCATTGAGATATCACAGATGCTTCCGGCTGCTGCTGAGGTACGAGATGGATCAACAGGCACAGAGGTAACAGCGGTCGCGAACATTGCATCTTCTGCTGAAGGCGATGTTTCTCATCTCTGTGCAATTAACATTCTGAACGAGGTATTCCAAATGTCACCAACTTCGGTAGACGATATTTTGGCTACGGAAATAGTTGATCTCATGTTTACGCCAGACCCATACTCTGACTTTGATTCGGCTCACAGTGTACCAGGGCAACAATGAAATTTGGCATTCATATTTAAAAAAAAAAAAAACTTGGAACTTTTTCCAGAATTGAACTTTTTCTTTTTAATTTTTGAAATGACATGGCGAAAAACAATCTGCTTACAGTAGAACTAGTCTTATGAAACGGACTTCTTTGAATACTTCCAGGGACACATTGTCACCTTACTTGTCTAACATTTCATTTAATACCATAATATGCAATGGCTTTGATTTTTGACAACTTATCAACCATTTCGTCATATGCATATATTTCTATTTATTCATTCATGTTGCATTTACTTCCATCATATGCTTAGAATGATAACGATGCTTTAAAAAGTACAGTACCTATTGCATTCAACAGTTTATTTTTAAACTTCTTTTAATGTGCTTTTAGGGATGTTTTTAGTAACATGTGGTACTCAATTTTATGTTTAGCATTTAAATGTTTAGCATTTAGTATTATCGTTCATTCGAAAGTGGAGTGGGTGTTGTATTCCGCTTTAGGTGTCCGTATATAGGTTTTCCTGAATCATGTCCTTATATAGGCACAATTCGCATTGCCCTTATATAGGCATAGAATCCCTGTCCTTATTTAGGCATTAACCGTGCACTCCAAATACAGGCATGGTCACCGACATCCGTCCACCCTAACGTCACAACGAGTTCTTAGAAACCAGACCCTTAAGCTTCGGGAGTTCCCCTAGCACAGGACTGTTGATTTCTCCAAGAACTCATCTATTATGTATGAACCGTTATACCTTAAGGGTTCATTCCTGACGTCTTCCTCTGTCCGACTTCACATCAATGTTAACATTCCGAGGCACCTATCAGGTATAAATATACCTTCCCTCGCCCAAGCAAGTAAGAGGAGACCTCGACTTCAGAGGAGCCCGTATCCCGGCCTGACGCACTGAGAAGACGCTGTCATTCCTGCACGCAGAAGAATCCAGCTTCCAGTGTTCTGACTCCCTTCGCGGGGTGTTAGAGTTCCAGATCCGGCAAGAGATTCCCACCTCTCTCATTCTCAAGGTATGGAGCTGACTAGAACCTAGAGGGACTCTTGGCATACTAGACTTAATATACTCTTAGTATACCATACTAGAGAATACTTCGCCTACTTCTTACCTTTCCCTACACCTAGACCAGGTTAGGTACATTGGGGTAGAACTAGCTTAGAGACGCATCGTATGAGTACTCGCATTTTTAGCTCATGTTATTTATGTACGTGAATATATGCTAAAAGATAATGCTAGCGCAGTATTATTTATTTCTACTGCTTACGCTGTACATTATTTATCTTGCATACTGTCTTGTGATCATAACAGCACATATCTCTTACACGAGAAACAAGACTGTTCAATAAAACCTTTTTATTGAAACGCCCGTCTTTCCTTTCTGTGTAACTCTGTAGAAACTAAGCATGCACGATTGACTGAGTGAAACTATTATCTATTGTTTCCACGATTCTGAGACGTGTTCCGATTCTAAAGGGAAACAAAGTGGTCATGTTTATGCAGTTGCCAGAAACTACTCCCTTCTTGTTCTCAAGGAGTTTCTAGTGGCCTCTGAGCTAGCTGGCACAAGTAATTAAGTTTAATATACTGGATAGGGACATACCGACCTCAGTCCTATGTCAAGCCTATAGTGTATATTATTCCAATGCGCAGAGCCTATTAGGGAAATAGGAACTACACTACAATACCTAGTAATGATGTGTCCACAAGGGAAGAGCGGTCGACACACACTAAGCTAACGTAATTTGAAAGAACAGGCTTAAACATGCTTACAAAGCAAGAAACCTAGAAAATGTGAAATCAAGTGATTACAAACAATAATTGTAAATTTCTGACATAATGCGCAATGTCTTTCGTGTATATATGTATAATGTTTTTTGATTATGTTGATTATGTTGAACACACTGCAACTCCCATAATGCCACTTTAAGGCAGAGATGAGTAGTATATAAGTGCAAATGAGGAAAGACTCACTAACTGTGAGAAAAGCCGAGTCAGGCTGAAACGCATTGGTGGAGTGTAATTAGTAAATAAATTAAACAAATCCTGCTCAAGAGTGCCGCATCTTTTGTTTGAAAAATTAATTCGGGCCAGGATCCGGCCCCTATGGTGAGCACCCTCTGGCGAGCGCTTTCAAAATTCAAGGATCACTTTGGGGATATATATGTATATATATGAAAAAATAAAAGAGTTGCCCCCTGATGGAAGTGCACTCCAGGTAGGTAAACGCTCAAACTCACAAGCAGCTTTCATAGATACAGTCCCTTCAATTTCCGCTGCCTACGTGTTTCGGGCCAACCGCCCTTCTTCATGGGCAGCATGTGTTCGAATAACGGCAAGCAAAGACACCACCAGTAAATTCCCTCATTTATTTCCATGACATGCACAGCATTATGGGACTGGTAGTGCAAGTATAGCCCAAGTGGGTCGCCGCCGTTATGAACATGGCAAGTTCTTTTCAGGGAAACAAAGTGTCTCTTTTCCAGCCACTTGCACAAATACAACAAAGCACCTCCTGCTCCGATCACACTGCTCCAATAAAGCAGCGATGGACCCGCTCGGGTCACGTGGTGGTGCTCCTCCGTGACCGGGCCGGCCACCATAATTGAAAAAAGAAAAGAGTTGCCCCCTGATGGAAGTGCACTCCAGGTAGGTAAACGCTCAAACTCACAAGCAGCTTTCATAGACACAGCCCCTTCAATATGTATATATATATATATATATACCCTGTAGATACAGACCAGGAGACAAACTGTGAGGGTGTTTTTCTTCCTTCTTTTAATTGTTCAAGTTGTATTTATATATATTTTTTAATTTTTTCACCTGAAAAGATATGTCAGATACACTATCATACAGTGAAGAATACATAGCCAAATTAATACAAGGGGCAAGAAGGCTGCAGATTTCTAGGAACAGCAGCTGGTACATTTGATGTGACTTTAAATGATAAACCGGTTAAATTAGAGAACACTGCATGCTCACCTACTGACTAAATACCTGCAGGCTAACATAATACCGGTGGGTTTGCAGGTCAGAAACGAACCCGCTATCTTCATAGACATACACAAATTCCGTGAAGGATTTAGTTTTGTGGCCAGCAACTGCTCCAGGCACTGGATGGTGCCCTTGAACAAGTGAAGAGTCTGACAGCAGAGATAGCTGACTTGAAAAGAGAAATCCTTGGTGATAGGGCTCTTAACAATGCAAAAGAAACACTAGAAAGGCTATAAAGAACAATAGCAGATTTCAATACAGTTAGCTTGACTAAAAAACTAGATAAGCTAGCATGGGGCATTCGTACATACGATAAAAAAGTCACTTACCCATACATTTCAGAGGGATACTACAAATAGGATAACCAGGGACAATACATCAATAGGTCTAGACAAGGCACCCGCCGATTCACGACTTTCTCTGAATCATTTTTTTCTAGTGGTGGTGATAGTGACCACAAACAACCAAGCACGAGCCTAGGGGACCAATCATATAGTCAGAGTCCCAACTTTCAAGACCTCACCTCAGGACCTTTTTTAGGAGACGCAAGATGGATTCCGCAGGGGGTTGGTACCCAAGACCAGGGGTGGAACAGGAGCAGAGGTCAGAACTAAGGGTGGGGCCGGGGCCAGGGCAGAGCAAGGAAGGCAATGAGATTCTTCCCCCAAAGAGACCCTTGGGGAGATACAGACCAGGAGACAAACTTACCGGTGGTGACACTGACTGCAGATGCAGTTTCAGTAACTACAAGCAGCAGGGACCAACCTAACATGGAGGTACATGTGGTAGACCGAGGAGATGACGTAAATAATCCCATTATTAACCTGTCCAGTCGTATCCTCTCCTCCTCAGAAAAAGATGTACTTTTTTAAAGGACTGTCCTATGTACCTAATACACAACCCAACTGCTTCAACACCAGAATTGAACTCCAACAATTCTTTAGAAAAGTACGACTCCGACACTATTTCTCCAAAAATCATAATCCATCCCAGTGTAAAAAATCATCAGCAACAAACCTGAGACCTACATTCACTTTTGTCACTCCGGCGAACCTGATGTCCCATTAGATGTTGGCATTTGAACAGGTGGTCATGCGAGATGTAATGAAGTCTCTTGAAAATAAAAAATATATAAGATTCATCATCAGCAAGGATGAGCTGCTTAGCTTGGAAACTTTGGAGAAAGACACTGACATAGTGATCAAACCTGCAGATAAGGGTGGCGCAATAGTGAACCAGTACACCAGTGATTATAGCAGAGAGATTTTGTGCAACTGCAGGTAGCTGGTATTGCTAAAAAGCTCAGGGAGACCCTATGGGAGAGGTTGCACAATTGATACACCAGCTGATGATGGATGGCTTGAATGAGGAATACCTTAGGAAACATGAATTTGAATTCCTGAATAAGAACAACCCTCGCATTCCTACGATATATACTCTACCGAAGGTTCACAAAGACAG
Source organism: Calotriton arnoldi (assembly GCA_963921515.1). Lineage (NCBI taxonomy): Eukaryota > Metazoa > Chordata > Amphibia > Caudata > Salamandridae > Calotriton > Calotriton arnoldi. Next base: position 252,251 of record CAWUFW010013035.1, on the reverse strand, counting down.
GAATACACCACCAGGAAGGCCTATTGTATCTGGCTGTGGCTCGATTTTGGAACCAATATGCAGATACATTGATCTTTTTCTACAACCATGGGTGTATAAGACCATATCTTACATCAGGCACACCATGGAAGTCATCACGATGATAGAAGGACAACCGTTTGAAAGGAATAACCAAATATTAGTAACTATGGATGTAGCCTCACTCTGTACTAATATCAAGATCAGGCTATACAAGTAGTACGTGATGTTCTCAATAAACGAGTCTGTCCCATCTGGGTGCCCACTGAATTCATAGTAGAACTACTCATGATTACTATGAATAAGAACTATTTTATCTTCCAGAATGATTACTACTTCCAGACTAAGGGTGTGGCAATGGGGGCGGGATTTGCCCCAGATCTAGCTAACCTCTACATGGACAAGTACGAAGAAGAGTACATTTACAACACCAGCCCTTCTTAGATAACATCATACTCTGGAAAAGGTACATCGAGGATGTGCTGATGATTTGGTCAGTAGATGAAGACAAACTGAAAGACTTTTTTGATTGGATCAATGTGAAATCCTTAGATATACAATTCACCTCTGTATACAACAGAGAAGAGATTAATTTCCTGGACCTTAGCATTAGGTCTAGTGAAGGCACACTATACGCTACTCTATATCAAAAACCTATGGAACGCAACACACTGCTGAGGTATGGTAGTCACCACCCTAGAAATCTGCATGATAATTTACCGTATGGACAGTTCTTACGCCTCCGCAGGAACTGTACACGGAGGTCTGATTTTTTCAGTGAAACTGATCACCTTATAACATGACTTCATGATAGGCGTTACCCTAAAGGCTTACTCAAAAGAGCAAGGAAGAAGGCATGATATTGTCCATGTGAGAATATCCTTGAGGTTCGAACTGACCATGAGGATTCAGGTACCAGAATAGTGTGTGTAACTACATTGAATACCAGAAGTAATGAGATGAAGAAAATCATTAACCAACACTGGTCACTAATATCAGATGAATTAGATACACAAGACAAAACGCTCTTTGCTTTAAAAAGAGGGAGGAACATAACAGATTTTGTTGTAAAATCTTACCTAAAACCAGCTCCTGCACCTGATCTAAGGTCCCTTTTTCTTTACCTCCTTTAGTTGGCCATTTTAAGTGCAGTACCTGCAAAGCTTGTGACCTTAAGATAGAGAGAAAAGACTTCATGCACTCTAACCACAAATACATACTCAAGAACCATACGACTTGTAACCCAGTTATGCAATTGCCTGCTCATGTGGCAAACTATATGTGGGCTAGGCAAGGCAGAAAGTAAAGGTGAGAATACTTCAACACTGCTCGAGGGTCAGGTGTAACACACCAGGAGCCCCACTGGTGGACCATTTACAACAGTATAAACATGCTACAGACAGTTTGAAATGGTGGGTCCTAGAGAGAATAGTGTGTAACCCAAGAGGTGGGGACATAGTGGCCACTCTTGCATTGAGGGAATGCAAGTGGATGCACCTGCTAGATATAGTAAACAATGGATTGAACGAGTTGGAGGAGATTTCGAGACAAGCTTCTCTCCTCATTACTGGTTGAATGCAACTGCAACACAATTGTTTTCATTTGTTCTTTACTTATGTCACCTTTGATTACCCACACACTGTAACACTGTTTTTTCTGAGACATGTTTGAGACATACTGATTTGAGACATGTTTGTAACCGATCACCTAGAATCAATAGCCTGTACTGAAATGTTGCATCAGGTCTCTTCACATGAAGATACGTTAATTATGTGCTGCGAACTACTATAGTAAATGTTTATTCTGAACCCTTGTCATTCATAATGTATTATCTAAAGCATTCCCTAGAATTATAAGCAGCATATGATATTGTGTGTATTGAACCACAAAAATGTACACTGACATCCCTTGGCATTGAGCAATTATTATCAGAAAATCTCTTCCCTTACATTACAAATTATGAGTACTTGGGATCGGATATCTTCAACAAGAAATATACACCTTCTATCATTTCCAGACTTTGCAGGTTTTCATGTCCATTCTTGCTTAAATACTTTTGCATGACCTGCATCATTGTAGCAAGTTCATTGGCTCTTTTGTAATTAATTCTCGAGCCGTCCCATTTTCTGTCATTCTTGGACAGCCCCCGTTGTACTCTGAGAGTGGAGTTCTTTGACCGTATAAATGGCTACGGCTCTCTCTCCCTCGTCATTGTGGAATCAGCTGTTACTCCAAACACGGCCGCGTCTTTGGAGACGCTTCGGCCAACGTGCACGTTGCGCGTGGGACGGCTTAAAACAATGCAGTCTCAGCTCACTCAGATGATAATTTGTTTTCCGGGCAACCAGACGCGACTAGACGCGCTCCTCGACATTTGTTTTTGATGGTAAGAATATACCCCTACATGTCGTCCCGTGTCCTCCTTTTTTGGTATTTCTATTATTAAGAGATGCGCAGAGACAACCCCTCTGTTCCAACTTTTTGCGATTTAGATGCTGCATCACCCTAATTGAATTGGGTTAATGCTTTGTTATTTTATTTCATTAGAGAATCCGCTCTGGATCTCCGTTTTTTTGGATAACTTACCAACCCTTTAGGAATTGGCGACAAGGCACCATCCCCTGTACCTTATTCTGGACAACCATCCTGGTGCCCAGGTAAGACCCTTTAAGAGGGATCTTGACTCCCCTAAACAACTACAGGATATATATATATCTATATATATATATATATCTATATATAGAGAAAGATAAATATATATATATATCTATATATATATATATATATATATCTATATCTCTCTATATATATATATATTTCCGATTTTTGTAAACAAGATTTCTACTTTTCTACGTAGGTAACTAACCAAATGGCATATGGCCAGTTCAGAGAGGCCTGTTTTTTTATTCATACCGGATGGCATGTACGTGAGGTGAGATACCTAAATGACTCCTGTCTCACATGACTAAGAATATACATAATCGCCCATCCCATTGACAGCCATTATTCTCTATTATGCAGGCCATACTTTCATTTTCTTTTGTCCTGAAGAAGACCCGAGGTGATGCTAGATATCAGCACTTAAACTAATTGGTTCAAAACGTCGATGATAACTACAGGAGCTCCGTATTTTGATCAAGCATACCTCACATCCTAAATATATGGACATAAGCTTGAATCTATCTTAAACCACCCCCATGATACCACCATGGAATTTTTGTTTTTTGTACTGTTGTGTAACATATATAATGTCTTGTGTTTTTAAATGTTTGTATATTTAAACTCTGCACTAATTGTGTATCTTGTACTCATGTTGCTTGTATTTTTACATATATGAAACCAATGGCCCTGCGGGCTAGTGTAAGCACTCATGGTATACGAATATTAATATACCTCTCTACTCTTTAACAATCTCTGGTGTCAATGATTTGTTATTTACCTACATTAATGTATTTATTTAACTTTTTTTTTGATATGCCAAAGAGGTGGCGAGACTAAATTAATTAAGAAATCAAGTGTATTAACAAACAAATACCCTACAGAACCAATTGTTTTCTCATACCAGTTGACTTCCCAGGTTCTGCGGGATACTGGGTCACCACATTTGCTTTAAACTCATAATCTTTTAGACAGCGCACCACACACAGCTTAGGACACTCATCAAATATAGGATAAAAAATGTACCCAGACATGGTTTAGTCCTCTTGCAGACCTAAAAAATTACCCCATTTGGCTGATAAAACCTACGTGATATCTACAGCGCCTTCACGCCTGATACCCTTTGGAAAGATATAAGGCATAACAATTGTTAGATTTGGGGGTCTCTAGTTGGCAGAGGTAGGTACCTTTGACCAAATAGGGACCCTTGCGTCTAGTCAGGGTCAGGGGGTACACTCCTAAAATAACCCCTGCTCACCCCCTTGGTAGCTTGACACGAGCAGACAGGCTTATCTCAGAGGCAGTGTGTAAAGCATTTGTGAACACATACAGTAATCAAGTGACAACACTACAGATGGACACCACACAGGTTGTATATTAAAAATAAGTATCTTTTATATAGATTTAACACAAGACCACAAACGACAAAAATCCACAATACTGTACTTCAAAACTGGTAGAATTAGCTCAGTTCTCTTAAGATGGTAAATGCGACACTTTGAGTTCAATGTACCTTAGGATGCGTAACGCTATACAACGAAAGTGTTGCAGAGAAGGTAATGCGTCGGTTCGTTACACGCAAGAACGGTGATGCGTCGGGTCCCTACTGATGCGTAGGGGATGCGTCGGTTCTTCTCGGCGTGGGGAGGTGATGCGTTGGTTTCTTACTGCGCTTTCCTGGTGATGCGACCAGCAACGCCGTGATGCGATGAAGATCCGGTGCAATGAAACAAAGATGGCGTCTCCTTCTTGATGCAACACGATGTGTGCACGCCCGACGGCTGTGCAGCGACTCAATGATTCTTCTGAGCCGCGACAGGCCCTGCGACACGCTTCCCGGTGTTGCGGCGGCGTCTGATGCGACGTCCATCCTCTTCTCCGGCGATGCGAGGTGCTTTGGCAACGATGCGACGGCTGTGCGGCGACTCAACGATTCTTCTGAGCCGCGACAGGCCCTGCGACACGCTTCCCGGTGATGCGGCTGCGTCTGATGCAACGTCGATCCTCTTCTCCGGCGATGCGAGGCGCTTCGGCAATGATGCGACAGCGGCGGCGACACTCTTCTCCGTTGATGCGGCGGCGTCTGATGCCACGTCGATCCTTTTCTTCGGCGATGCGAGGCGCTTCGGCGGCGATGCTTCTTCTTCGTGAGTTGCGCTTCCAGCTCCTTGCAACACGCAGTCCCTCAGAAAGTCCAGCACAGCAGCAGGCACTTTCCAGAAAGACTCTTGGGGAGCTGGTTGGTGAAGTCTGTTGTCCCTGAGACTTCAGCAGGAGGCAAGCTCTTCTCTCAAGTCCTTGGAGATCTTTTACAAGTTGATGAAAGTACACACAAAGTTCCTTTCTCCTTTCTTTGGCAGTCAGGCAACCACTGCAGGCCAATCCCCCAAACAGCACTCAGCCTAGGGATAGTCTCTTCCTCAGTTTCTCTGGTTCCTCTCCTCAGCAAAGGTTTCTTCTTGTTTCCCAAAGTGATCTGATCTAAAGTTCTGGGGTTTGGGTCCCCTCTTTTATACACATATTCTCTTTGTTCTCTGAAGGCAGAGAGGCCTTTGCCTAGTCCAAACCAGTTCTGGTCAGTCCTGGAGCACTTTGTTGACAAGACTCCTTCTTTTCTTTCACAGTGTAGGCCAGGAACATCAGACACACCACAGGAGGTGGAGCCAGCATTGTGGAGGGAAGGCACAGCCGTATTCAGGTCCCAGGTGCAACTCCTCCCACCCATCTACATGCAGATCTCTCTATTCAGCCCTGTGCTGACTCACCCTGTCTCCTGGAATCCCCAGCCCCTGTCACTCACAAACCCAGACAAGGAATACACAACCTAGCAGAGGCAGGCTTGGATAGTTAGGCAAAAAAATACCTACTTTCTAAAAGTGGTATTTTCAAACACAGAATGTTAAAACCAACTTCACTAAAAGATGTATTTTATCATTCTGAGTTCAGGCATACTAAATTCGTTTTTCTACCATGTTCCCTGGGTCAGTTAGGATTATAAGCTGTAATAATCAAACTGCCCATTCTGGCCTATGGGGAACAGGTAGCCTTGCAATAGTGAAAAACGACAATGGCTGTAATTCACTATTAGGACATGCCACACACACCAGGGCATGTCCTACCTTATACTTACAATGCACCCTGCCCTTGGGCCTACCATAGGGGTGACTAATATGCAGAAAAGGGAAGGTTTAGGGACTGGCAAGTGGGTGCGCTTGCCCAGTCAACATGGCAGTACCAGACTGCACACAGGCTCTGCAATGGCAGACCTGAGACACACTTTTACAGGCTGCTTCTGTGGGTGGTACAACCAGTGCTGCAAGCCCACCAGCAGCATTTGGTTTACAAGCCCTGGGCACACTCAGTGCACTGTACTAGGGTCTGACAAGTAAACCAAACCAACCAATCATGGAGTCACTAATCCATACATCAATTTACCATAGGGAGCACTTGCACTGTGGCACTGAATAGCAGTGGCACAGTGCCCAAAGCATCTATAACCAGCAAAACACATGAGGCAACAGCAAAAAATGGAAGGGAGACCCACGCCAACAGTGCCAGGCCTAACACGTGTCCCCTCCAGCTGAAATGTGGGGAGAACTACCCTACCTCCTGGGAGTTCTCTTCACTAAGGCGGAAAAATCTGGACAGACCATCAGCATTGGCGTGTTCTGTACCAGGTCGGTGTTCGACCGTGAAGTCCATCCCCTGTAGGGAAATGGACCACCTCAACAGCTTCGGATTCTCACCCCTCATCTGCATCAACCATCTGAGGGGCCTGTGGTCTGTCTGAACACGGAAGTGAGTCCCAAACAGGTATGGTCTCAGCTTCTTCAGCGCCCAGACCACAGCAAATGCCTCACGCTCAATCGCACTCCACCTCTGTTCCCGTGGAAGTAACCTCCTGCTGATGAAGGCTATGGGTTGATCTAGGCCCTCCTCATTTATCTGTGACAAAACAGCCCCCACACCATGCTCTGTAGCGTCTGTTTGAACGATAAACTCTCTTGAGAAGTTGGGTGCCAGGAGCACGGGCGCCGTGCACATGGCAGTTTTCAGGGCCTCAAAAGCTTTCTGACAGGTGTCAGTCCAAATCACTTTCTTGGGCTGCTTCCTGGAAGTCAGCTCTGTCAAGGGTGCAACGATGCTGCCATACCCCTTGACAAACCTCCTGTAATACTCAGTGAGTCCTAAAAAGGCTCTCACCTCTGTCTGGGTCTTGTGGGCTCCCAAGCCAGGATGGTCTCAATCTTGGGCTGTAGGGGCACCACCTGGCCGCTCCCAACCTGGTGTCCCAAGTACACCACGGAACCCTGCCCAATCTGGCACTTACTCGCCTTGATCGTGAGGCCTGCCCTCCGCAGCACCATCAACACTTCCCAGAGGTGGCGCAAATGTTCTTCCCAACTGGTGCTGAACACTGCAATGTCATCCAGGTAGGCGGCACTGAACTCTTCCAGTCCAGCCAACACCTGGTTGACCAACCTCTGAAAGATGGCAGGGGCATTCTTCATCCCAAAGGGCATAACCCGGAACTGGTAGTGCCCATCTGGTGTGGAGAATGCTGACCTCTCTCTTGTCCCATCAGTCAAGGCGATCTGCCAGTACCCAGACGTTAGATCAAAAGTGCTGAGGTACCGGGCAGCCCCTAACCGATCGAAGAGCTCATCAGCTCTGGGGATGGGGTGCGCGTCAGTCCTCGTGACTGAATTGAGCCCTCAGTAGTCCACACAGAACCGGAGTTCTGGCGTGGCACCCGGTGCGGCAGCCTTTGGGACCAAGACCACTGGGCTGGCCCAAGGACTGTTAGAGGACTCAATCACCCCTAACGCAAGCATCTTGGAGACCTCCTCCTTGATGCAAGCTCTCACCCTGTCAGTTACCCTATAAGTTTTGTGCTTAACAGGAGGACTGTCTCCAGTGTCCACATCATGGATGCACCAATCAGTGACACTGGGAATCAGGGAGAACAGATCAGAAGACTGTCCCAGCAACTGGTGACAGTCATTCTGTTGCTCTGGGGTCAGGGTGGAAGAGAGGTTCACACCATCCACTGACCCATCTCGCTCTGTCGCCGACAGGAGGTCAGGAAGAGGCTCGGTCTCCTCCTCCATTCCAGCATCTGTCGCTAAGAGCATGCCCACTTCAGACCTCTCCAAGTGGGGCTTCAGGCGGTTGACATGCAGGACCCGCAAGGGGTTCCTGGGAGACCGCAAGTCCACCAAGTAGGTAACAGGACTCTTGCGCTCCACCACCTCAAATGGTCCGGTCCACTTATCCTGGAGCGCACAAGGCTCCACTGGGGCCATGACCCACACTTTCTGACCAGGCTGAAGCTCTACCAGAGTGGCATTCTGGTCGTACCACCGCTTCATCTCCTCCTGGCTGGCTTCCAGATTCGCCTCAGCGAGTTGCCTGAAACGCCTAGTCTGGTTCCTGAAGGCCAGCATGTAGCTATATACATCCTGGGGAGGTTTCCTGGGAGATTGCTCCCAGCCTTCCTTGACCAGACTCAGAGGTCCTCTCACTGGGTGACCATAGAGAAGCTCAAAGGGACTGAACCCTAGAGATTTCTGTGGCACCTCACGGTATGCAAAGAGCAGGCATGGTAAAAGGACGTCCCACTTACGCCTCATAGGTTCCTCAAGACCCATAATCATGCCTTTTAGGGTCCGGTTGAATCTCTCAACCAACCCATTTCCTTGGGGGTGGTAAGGAGTGGTGAACTTATAAGTTACCCCACACTCCTGCCACAGGGACTTCATATACTTGGAAATGAAGTTTGTACCTCGGTCAGACACTACCTCTCTAGGGAATCCCACTCGGGAGAAAATTCCCATCAGTGCCCGTCCCACCACGGGGGCCGTCACTGTCCTCAGAGGTATGGCTTCCGCGTACCGGGTGGCATGGTCCACCAAGACCAGGATGAACCTGTTGCCCATGGCTGTCTTGGGGTCCAGTGGCCCCACAATGTCAATACCCACCCGTTCAAAGGGGGTGCTGACCACAGGGAATGGCTGGAGAGGAGCCTTTTGCTTCCTCCCACTCTTTCCACTTGCCTGGCAAGTCTGACAGGTCCTGCAGTGAGTATCTGAACTCCTGCGCATTTGAGGCCAATAAAAGTGGGTGACAAGCCTCTCAAAGGTCTTGTCCTGCCCCAAATGTCCTGCTAACGACACATCATGAGCCAGCCCCAGTAGGAAGGCTCTGAAGCGCTGGGGTACCACCAGCACACGGGCTGACCCAGGCTCAGCAACCTTAGGCTCAGTATACAGGAGATTATTCTCCCAGTAGATCCAATGTGATCCAGACTGATCACCTGCTGCCTGGTCTACAGCCTGCTGCCGCAAACCCACAAGAGAAGGGCACTTCTTCTGCTCCGCGCAGAACTCTTCCCTGGAGGGTCCTCCTTCCTGCTGCCAATGGGTCAGCTCAGGTAGGTCCCCCAGTTCAGCTACTTGTTCCCCTGTAGGCTCCAGGGCATCCCCCTCAGGGTCTACCTCCCCCTGGACTGTGGGAACTTCGGGGGCCAGTTTCCCGTGCCCCCTGCCTCTTCTCTTAAAGGCAGGCACCTGGGCCTCCCTCTCAGGCTCCAGGTCCTCTTGAACACCCTTACTGGCTGCCATGGACCGTGTGGTCACACATGCCCAGTCAGGCAGACCCAACATCTCCAAATGAGCACTTCGCTCCACCTTAGCCCAAGGTGAGCTCTCCAAATCGTTCCCCAACAAACAGTCAACAGGCATGGCTGGCCTCACAGCTACTTGAAGAGTACCAGAGACCCCCCACTCAAAGGGAACCTGAGCCACCTTGCAGTGGCCCTCTGTGTTGTCAGCGGCAACAACTGGGTAAAATGCATTGGGGACAACCTGCTCTTCAGACACCAGGTGACACTTGACAGCTGTCACACTGGCTCCTGTGTCTCGAAGAGCCTCCACTCTATGGCCATTGATAGTCACCCACTGCCTATACTTTTTAGTGTTATCAGGCAGTTGGGTCCTGGGGACCACCTCACAGTCTCCTAAAGAGACAAGGGACATCTCTGCGGGACCCCACCCACCTTGGACACCCCTCTCCTCCCCCAGGGCTACACTCGCCATCTGCCGGGGTGGAGCACCAGTGGGTGCTGTCTTTCCAAACTGTGGGCACTTGGGATCATTAGACTTGTGGCCCACTTCACCACACTTGTAGCACCTCAGGGGTCCCTTGGGAACAGGCCTACCTGTCAGGCCCCGTGCTTCTTTTCAGGGGGAGGCTGGGAACCCTTCACTTGGGGATTACTTTGGGGCCCTTTCTGGAACTCCCTCTGTTTACCCTTGTCCCTCCCACTCTTCTGCTGGGGACCCTGCCCACTCTTGGCGGAGTCTCCCACGTGACCCTTGTGGACCCGGGTGCTCACCCAGCTTTCCGCCTCCTCAGCAAGCTTCCTAGGGTTAGTCAGCCTGCTATCAATCAGGTGCTGGCGTAGCTCTGGAACACAATTACTTGACAAGTGCTCCCATGCAATTAAATCAAAGAGCCCCTCAAAATCATTAACTTTGCTACCCTTCACCCAACCATCCAATGCTCTGCAAAAGAAAGTTACATACTCTACCCATGTACCTGACTCCACCTTCTTGCAATTTCTAAACCTCTGTCTATACATTTCAGGAGTCAACCCATACCTGGACATCAATGCATCTTTCATGTGGCTATAAGAATTATGGACTTCAGAAGGCAAGTCTAACAGTGTGTCCCGCCCCTCACTAAGGAACCGCCCCCACAACCCCGCTCCCAATCTTTCTCAGGGACCCGGTGGGAAGACATGGCTACCTCATAGGCTTTGAACCACTGCCCAATATCATCATTCTTATAAAACTCTCTCACCACATCTTTAGGAATATACACCCTTGCTTCAACAGGCATTGACGGTGTGCTGCCACCAGAGGGAGTAATCTCTAAGCTTCTAGCTTTCAACTCCAACTCCCTCAAACTTTTCTCATGCTCCAACTGCATTCTCTTTTCTTCCAGGGCCAATCTCCTATTTTCTAACTCCAGTTGCCCACCCAACTTGAGCTTGGCAAGCTCCAATTCGTGCATCCTGTTTTCCTTCCTGTCCGCCAACTCCTCTGGGGACAGGCTTTTGGCAGAAACACTGCTACTTACTGGGGATGTTGCTCTCTTCCCCTGGGGACCCAATGGCCCCTCCAGCTGCTCATCTGCATTCTCAGCCCCTTCCTCATTCTCAGGGGTATTCCTTGCTTCCACCCAGGCCCTCAGCGCCTTTTGGAACTCATCCTTCTTGGAGAGACCGGTCATAGCAACTTTGAATTTCCTGCAGAAGTGCTTGAGCTGTTTCACATTATAGCATTCCAGTTTCTCCTCTTCCTAATCAAAATCAACAGATGCTATGGATGCTGCTTTATCCATGGTGGTTAAACTTGGCAGTTCTTTGCAAGAATAGAAAATCCCAGAAAAAACAATCTACCAAAAGTATGTGGTCGCGTTTTGGTCTGCACTCACTAGTAGTGTTCACCAATCACTGTACATGAGTCACAAATGCAAGTCCAGAATCCTCACCGCTGACCACCAATGCTAGACTTGGGGGTCTCTAGTTGGCAGAGGTAGGTACCTTTGACCAAATAGGGACCCTTGCGTCTAGTCAGGGTAAGGGGGTACACTCCTAAAATAACCCCTGCTCACCCCCTTGGTAGCTTGCAGACAGGTTTATCTCAGAGGCAGTGTGTAAAGCATTTGTGAACACATACAGTAATCAAGTGACAACACTACAGATGGACACCACACAGGTTGTATATTAAAAATAAGTATCTTTTATATAGATTTAACACAAGACCACAAACGACAAAAATCCACAATACTGTACTTCAAAAATGGTAAATGCGACACTTTGAGTTCAATGTACCTTAGGATGCGTAACGCTATACAACGAAAGTGTTGCAAGGAAGGTGATGCGTCGGTTCCTTACACGCAAGAACGGTGATGCGTCGGGTCCCTACTGATGCGTAGGGGATGCGTCGGTTCTTCTCGGCGTGGGGAGGTGATGCGTCGGTTTCTTACTGTGCTTTCGTGGCGATGCGACCAGCAACGCCGTGATGCGATGAAGATCCGGTGCAATGAAACAAAGATGGCGTCTCCTTCTTGATGCGACACGATGCGTGCACGCCCGACGGCCGTGCGGCGACTCAACGATTCTTCTGAGCCGCGACAGGCCCTGCGACACGCTTCCCGGTGATGCGGAAGCGTCTGATTCGACGTCGATCCTCTTCTCCGGTGATGCGAGGCGCTTCGGCAACGATGCAACGGCCGTGCGGCGACTCAACGATTCTTCTGAGCCGTGACAGGCCCTGCGACATGCTTCCCGGTGATGCGACGGCGTCTGATGCGACATCGATCCTCTTCTCCAGCGATGCGAGGCGCTTCGGCAATGAGGCGACAGCGGCGGCGACACTCTTCTCCGTTGATGCGGCCGCGTCTGATGCGACGTCAATCCTTTTCTTCGGCGATGCGAAGCGCTTCGGCTGCGGCGGCGTCGCTTCTTCTTCGTGAGTCGCGCTTCCAGCTCCTTGCGACACGCAGTCCCTCAGAAAGTCCAGCACAGCAGCAGGCACTTTCCAGAAAGACTCTTGGGGAGCTGGTTGGTGAAGTCTGCTGTCCCTGATACTTCAGCAGGAGGCAAGCTCTTCTCTCAAGCCCTTGGAGATCTTTTACAAGTTGATGAAAGTACACACAAAGTTCCTTTCTCCTTTCTTTGGCAGTCAGGCAACCACTGCAGGCCAATCCCCCAAACAGCACTCAGCTTAGGGATAGTCTCTTCCTCAGTTTCTCTGGTTCCTCTCCTCAGCAAAGGTTTCTTCTTGTTTCCCAAAGTGATCTGATCTAAAGTTCTGGGGTTTGGGTCCCCTCTTTTATACACATATTCTCTTTGTTCTCTGAAGGCAGAGAGGCCCTTGCCTAGTCCAAACCAGTTCTGGTCAGTCCTGGAGCACTTTGTTGACAAGACTCCTTCTTTCCTTTCACAGTGTAGGCCAGGGACATCAGGCATACCACAGGAGGTGGAGCCAGCATTGTGGAGGGAACGCACAGCCCTATTCAGGTCCCAGGTGCAACTCCTCCCACCCATCTACATGCAGATCTCTCTATTCAGCCCTGTGCTGACTCACCCTGTCTCCTGGAATCCCCCAGCCCCTGTCACTCATAAACCCAGACAAGGAATACACAACCTAGCAGAGGCAGGCTTGGATAGTTAGGCAAGAAAATACCTACTTTCTAAAAGTGGTATTTTCAAACACAGAATGTTAAAACCAACTTCACTAAAAGATGTATTTTATCATTCTGAGTTCAGGCATACTAAATTCGTTTTTCTACCATGTTCCCTGGGTCAGTTAGGATTATAAGCTGTAATAATCAAACTGCCCATTCTGGCCTATGAAGAACAGGTAGCCTTGCAATAGTGAAAAACGAAAATGGCTGTAATTCACTAGGACATGCCACACACACCAGGGCATGTCCTACCTTATACTTACAATGCACCCTGCCCTTGGGCCTACCATAGGGGTGACTAATATGCAGAAAAGGGAAGGTTTTTGGACTGGCAAGTGGGTGCACTTGCCCAGTCAACATGGCAGTACCAGACTGCACACAGGCTCTGCAATGGCAGACCTGAGACACACTTTTACAGGCTGCTTCTGTGGGTGGCACAACCAGTGCTGCAAGCCCACCAGCAGCATTTGGTTTACAAGCCCTGGGCACAATCAGTGCACTGTACTAGGGTCTGACAAGTAAACCAAACCAACCAATCATGGAGTCACTAATCCATACATCAATTTACCATAGGGAGCACTTGCACTGTGGCACTGAATAGCAGTGGCACAGTGCCCAAAGCATCTATAACCAGCAAAAACACATGAGGCAACAGCAAAAAATGGAAGGGAGACCCACGCCAACAGTGCCAGGTCTAACAACAATGTATCTAACTTCCAAGATAACTCTCTCACTTCCAAGTACCTATTGCTTGGCCACCGCTCAAATAACTTTAGAACTAATTCTCCATTTCATAAAGTATGATACCTAGGGTTTGGAGGGCTCCTCAATCGAATTCCCTTCATCATCCTACATACCAACGGGCTTTTACCAATCGAAATACCTTATTTGAGTGAATGACCAGCAGCCATTGCTGACCTATAAGAATTCACTGTCCTGTAAGACATACCCCTTTCAAACAACTCTGACAAAAATTTCACTACCTGGACATCATCTGCCTCCAAGGGATCCAAACCCCTTTCCAAGCACCAACCAAACCACACCTTCCATGCCCCTCTATACCTCTTCCTTGTACCTGGGGCCCAAAAGTCACTGAGTAACTCTGCAGCAGTGCCCGAAAGTTCCAAGAATCCTTATATCTTCCATGCTAGAAGGTTGAGTGAACCCGACTCTACCAATGGATGCTCTCCCCCTTCCACATCTGTCAAAACACATTTGTAAGCCATCACCAATAGCAGTTCTTCCACTGCCAATTCCATCACCGATGGAAATCATGGTTGAGTCTGCCAAAACGGAGTAATAAAAACTACCTGACACCTCTGTCTCCTCACCTGAACTAAAACCCGCTGGATCATAGAGAACAGGGGAAATACATACCCCCTTATCCCCTTCCAGCAAAAACGCATTTACTGCCATTGCCCCTGTATCCAGCCTCCCGCTCACATAATTTGGTAACTGAAAGGATAGCCTTGATGCAAAGAGATCCACTTCCAAAGGACCTAACTCCTCTAAAATTCTCTGAAAAACACCCTCCCTTAATTTATAATCTCTGTAATCTGTCATGTATTGAGAATTCCAATCTGCGAACACATTCTGTACCTGCGGCAAATACTCCTCCTTCAATACTTTTTTCTGCTCCAAACAAAAATCCCATATATCCTTTGCCAAATCCGCTAGTCCCTTGGAGCTTGTTCCTCCCAATCTGTTTATATATGCCACAGCCGTCATATTGTCCATTCTCACCAAAACAGACTTCCCTTGCAAACCTGTCTTGAAACTCTTCAATGCAAACAATCCTGCCTTCATTTGCAGGCAGTTTATATGTTTCTCCTTCTTCAACGGAGTCCAAAGTCCCCCAATTTCCTGTCCTGGACCAATATCACCCCAACCTGAGCTGCTCGCATCCGTCTCCAGCACAAAATCTGGAGTAATTCCAAAAATTGCTCGACCATTCCAAACCTCCAGGTTCTCCTTCCACCAAACAGTGCTTAATTTGTAAAATATTAAGTGCCAGGGCTCTGACCAGGAGGCCACTGTAGCTTGCACCACCCATCGCCCTTGTCATCGCTGCCTAAACAACTACTAACCATCTCTCTCGCATTTGAATGCAACAGTTCAAATTATTCCAGGCCCCCAAAGCTAAAGGAATGGCTGGGGAGGCAGGAATGAGCAAATTTTTTTTTTTTATAACTCTTTTTATTAATTAAAGACAATAATTCAATCATAGTTACAGTTCTGGTCGGTATTAAGTCGCGTCACGTTTCACATACATACTATTCTTGGTCAATACAAATATCTTAACACTTACATACATTTGCCATTTCAGTGATCAGCTGCTATAAGTTCGTCTAGGTGGGATAGAGCAGGGAGGAGGGGGGGCGTACAAATACTTCCTCGATATTCATTCCATTTGGTCCATAGTTGGACCCATTTCTATGGACCCCCCTGGAGATATATACAGTCTTTTCTCTATACATACACCAGTCCATATCTTGTTTCCACGATTTTAAACCGGGGGTCTCTTTTGCCCCCCACATTCTGGTGATGTTACGCTTAGCATGTGCCCCAGTGTTACCCACATCTTTTCTTTATTACTCAGGTCAGTAGGTCCCCACACATTGAGTAGACATCTCTTAGCTTCTGGGTGCAGGTCCTGACCCAACACCTCTCCCATACATCTGAGCACCCCCATCCAGTATTTACGAATGTTACTACACTCCCACAGTATGTGCATAAAGGTGCCTTACTCCCCACAGTTTCGTTTACAACTTGAATTGTCTCCATAGCCCATCCGGGCCAAGGCTATTCCAGAGTAATATATTCTGTGAAGGATTTTCAATTGTACTAGTTTAAGCCGTCAGGAGATCGCGTACTCCCTGGGAGAGGCAAGTGCCTCTGCCCAGTCTTCTTCGTCTAGCACCCCAGGTCACCCGCCCATTTCTCTCGAAGTTGTATGAGGGGATCAGGCATATGATTGATGAGCTTTTGGTAGGTAAGGGATATAGATTTACTGGGCATGTAACCATTGAGGAGCCTGTCCTCTAACTGCGTTGCTTCCGGCAGTGTCACCTCTGCTGGGAGGCGCGAGTTCAGGGCATGTCGGATTTGATAATATCGGAATATCTCTGAATCTGCCAGCTCATATTCCTTCTGTAGTACTGAGAATTCTATCACCTTGCCCCCTTTCCACAAGTCACCCACCTTTGAGAGTCCAATTAGGTCCCATTTATCGAAGCCCTTAGTGTTCCGGAGATTACCCAACAAGTGAGAGTCCCACAGAGGGGTAGATTGCGTAATCCTCCCATCCCAGCCCAAACTCTTGTGAGTTGAATGCCAAACTCGAACAGAATGTGATGTTGGTCCCGTCAATTTCAGCCGAGCGGGCTCGGCATAGAGAGCCCTGGCAAAGGAACCCCCCGGTAGGAGCCACCTATCCATTTGGAATCCCGGGTCGTTATGTGGCCGGTAGATGCTCTGGTTAACCGCTGCCAGATGTGCCGCCCAGTAGTATCTTTTAGTGTCTGGGAGTCCGATTCCCCCGGCGTACCATCCACGCACTAGTTTGGAGAACGCTATTCGGGGTATTCCTCTCGCCCAGAGGAGAGCACGCTGTTCATTCTCTATCGCTGCAAAATAAGATGCTGGGATCGGGTTCGGCAAATTTTGCAAGACGTATAGAAAGCGCGGCAGGGACATCATTTTAAAGAGTGCTGCCCTACCCAGTAGGGATAGCGGGAGCGTCTTCCAGTGCTCCACATCACTGCGAAGCTGCCGTAAAGGAGGCATGAGGTTGTGGTCGTAGAATAGCTTAGGGTCTCTGGTGATGTAGATGCCTAGGTATCTGAAGCCCTCCTGAGCCTCCACTACTCTGCACCCCCTGGGAAAGATCGGGAATTGTCCTCTGAGCACGTATAACAGCGATTTGGACCAATTGATGGCATATCCCGAATACCTCCCGAAGGTGGCAAATATATTGAGGACTCTATTAATTGAGGCCCTTGGTGACGCTAAGTACAGCAGGATGTCGTCGGCATATAGGGAGATGCGATCTTCCCACTCCTCTGACCAACTCAAACCCCTTACTACCGGGTCGTTATGGATCCAGCTTGCCAGGGGCTCCAGCGCCAGGGCAAAAAGCAACAGGGACAAGGGGCAACCCTTTCTCGTACTTCTGCCAAGGGTAAAAAGCTGAGATTGTTTGTTGTTTACTACGACTTTTGCCAGTGGCTCCGAGTATAGAAGTTTCACCCACCCCATGAATCCTGGGCCAAACCTCATCTTCTCCAGCACTGCAAATAAATACGGCCATTCGATCGTATCGAAAGCCATGGTAGCGTCTAAGGACAGCACCACTACATCCTCCCTCAAAGTATGTACTCGACCAAGTACCCCATGGAGTCGTCGGAGATTCAGGGATGTATTTCTCGCCGGCATGAAGCCCGACTGGTCTGGATGGACCAGGCCAAAGATTACTCCAATTAGGCGTGTCGCGAGCAGTTTGGCCAAGATTTTGACCTCCGCGTTCAATAAGGAGATGGGTCTATAGGAGGAGCACTGGTTTCTAGGTTTGCCCTCCTTGGGAATGACCACCACTGTGGCCACTCGTTGATCTTGGGGAAGTCGGCCGACCTCCCGGCTTTCTTCATACATTGCTTTAAGGTGGGGGGGCTATTTTATCAGTTTTTAATTTATACAGTTCTATGGGGAGACCATTGGGCCCCATCGCCTTCCCGGATTGTAGGTCCCTGATGGCACGTGCTATTTCATCATTCGTGAGCACGCTATCTAATAAGTCACAGTCCTCTTTTGACGTGTGGGGAGCCTAATGTCCGCTAGCAGGGCCCTCGAGTCCTCTATGGGGCTATTGCAGTGAGCTGTGTATTAGTACTTGGCAAATTCATCCGCTATCACCTGTGGGTCTGCAACGGTTTCCCCGCCTCTGTTATAAGTTCTGTGACTAGGCGATTGGCTAGGTCACGACGATCCAGCCATGCGAGTAATTTGCCTGCTTTATCACCCAGTTCGTAAATCTCACCTAGTTTGTCTCTATGCATTGACTTAGCCTTGTCCACTGCTACGTTTTTGTGTTCGTCCTTCTTTAGGCTGAGTTTGTGTATTGTGTCAGGGTTCCCGGTTACTAATGACTCCCTTTTGAGCTGTAGTGTCTCCTCTTCTAGTTTAATTAAGTCAGCGTTCTTCTTTTTTTTGGCACCGGAGACCTGAGAGAGCGCCTGTCCTCTTATCACTGTTTGAATGCCTCCCAAAGTGTGATGGCGGAGTCTACAGAGCCTTCATTGTCTTGGAAGTAGTGTTCTATAGCCTGGGTAATGTTTTATCTTATGTTGGGGTTGCGAAGATACCATAGGTTTATGGGTGCCCCTCTGCCTACCCGGCCGACATTTATTCCTATCTGCACCCAGTTCGGGGAGTGGTCCGATATACCATGTGCCATGTGCCTTATTTCGGTGATATGACTCGCTTGGTCTGCCGGTATTAGAATGTAATCGATGCGGGAAAAACTATTATGAACCCCTGAGTGGAAAGTAAACTGGTGATCGGCGGGGTGCGAGACCCTCCATGCATCCACCAGTCCGAAAGCGTCCAGGAAGGAGGGTAGAATCAGTTGTGCGGGCCCCAGGTCTCTGGGGGACAGTGGTCACTCTTACCGCACAATACAGAATTGAGGTCTCCACCGAGGAATAGTCTCCCCTCCGGAAACTCCATCATTTTGCACCCCAGGTCTCCTATCGCTATTGCTTGTAGCCCTGGGGGGACGTAGACAGACACCAACCTCAGTAGCCCATCCTCCCATTGCCCTGACACTGCTGCGTATCTTCCTAGCTCATCAGTCCAACAATGGTCTATAGACATGGGGAAGGATTTCCGCATCAGTATACCAACACCCCGGGAGCCCGAGGTGAATCCCGAATGTACTACCAGTCGATAACCCCATCTGTCCAGAGGTGTGTCTCTTGGAGAAGCACTACGTCTGGGGTGTGCCTCTTAATGAATTGAAGTACCAGTCCCCACTTTAACTTATCCCCCAATCATTAATGTTCCAGGACAATAGTTTGAATGTTTTCCCCTCCATCAGGTCCGTGACCAATCTTCCCCCCTCTCCCACCCGCTACCCCTTTCCTTGTGACGATTAGTGGCAATGTGCAAGTGTAAGTACTGCATGTTTAGCTTCCGACCATTGAATGTAGATGACTGCTATTTGAGTGAACCAACTTGACCCGTACCCCCCAACTGCCCCCACCCTGCCCCCCCCGCACTCTGGGCCTAAAACTGCCCTTGACCCCAACAGTGCAGAGTGCCTGTCGCCCCCTTATGGTACACTAACTAAGTAATCGGGGGGTGGCGACCCCCTCCCTCCGGCTGTCAAACTGCCATTCAACATCCCCATGCAGCTCAATTAATCATATGGAAGTTCAAACATTTTCACTTAGCGTTTATACTGTCTTCATTATCCGCCGGGTGCGTGTCGTCGGTGCCACAACGGTAGGAAGAAAGTCTCACTTCGGGACAATTCGACCCGCTCTTCTTGTAGGTCGAAGAAGATCGCTCCACGGGGCGAGGAAGTCCCTTCTCAGCGTACATTATGTTCTTTTACTGGCTTCCACCCCTCCAACCAATCTTGTGCTGCTTCTGGAGTGTCAAAAAACCATGCCTTGCCATTTACCTCCATTCGCAGTTTTGCAAGAAACAACATCGCGTATCGAATATTCTTGTCCATTAGCTGCTGTTTAACGCCCAGGAAGGTTCTTCTTTGACGCTGGACCGCCAGTGTAAAGTCTGGGAAAAAGGATAGTTCACTGTTTTCGAACTTAAGCGGAGGATTCGATCGAGCCGTCTGTAGGATAACGCCGCGGTCCCTAAAGTTTAGGAGTTTCGCTAGGATTGGCCTCGGGGGGGCTCCCAGCTTAGGTCTTCCTTCCGGCACTCAGTGAGCTCTTTCGATTGTGAAATATTTTGAGAGGTTTTTGGGCCTAAGATGGTTCAGTACTAAGTCCTCGACAAAATAGGTCAACGGCTGGTCCCTCTGCCCTCTCAGGGACCCCCGTGATCCTGACATTGTTGCGTCGCGCTCGGCCTTCATAGCCATCCAACTGTGTTTCGGACCGCTTCTGGGCAACCTGAAGTTCTTTGAGCTCTTTACGCATCTGTTGAACCTCTCCACTCAGTTATGAGGTCACACCCTCCATTTCTTTCACTTTTTCACTCGTCTTTTGTAGGTCCACTCTTATCAGCGTCATCTTGATCGTAATAGTGTCCATTCTTTGTTCCAGTGACGTTCGCACTCCCGCGATGGCCTCCATGATGTCTTTCAGAGTGGGCTCCTCTTTGGTTGAACCTGCCATCTTGCTCGCCTCACCATTGTCTACCTCACTCAGTTTTGAGGTGGTATACTTGTCCAGTTTGGTCTGGAGTGTGCTTTTCTGACCCCTGGTTCCGGACATTGCAATGCGTCAGGATGGGGCCCCCAGCAGGTGCTACGTGTCACTTACATTCGTTGGGAATCTTCCAGTCTCGTTACGTGTACGTCTCTGCTTGTGCGGTGGGCTTCCCTCCACGCCGCTCGCTTCGTGCTCGATGTGCCACTAACTCCTTGCCCCCTATCAGGCAGCTTCCTGCTGCGTCGTTCTATCTCTTAGAGGATCACGGTCCTTCAGGTGCCTAGCAATTTAGTACGGCGTAGGCTGGCGCCGGACGCCCCATGGTCACCTCGGGCCTCAGTTGCGCCTCATTCAGGTGTCACCCTCGAGGAGTACCACGTTTATTGCCGTGAAGGGGGGAGGGGGTCCCCCTTTGTTTCTGAAGTCAATGTCTCCTGGAGCGGACCCACGGTGTTCCACTCTCCCACCTCACACAGCGTCACACTCTTCTCCTGAGGGGCCCGGCCCTACCATGCTCTGAGGCCTCCTCTTGCACTATTTGCACCAAATTTGATTGAAACACCAATTTGTGCAGCTCCTTTACCTGCACCGGCTTGGTATCGAACTCTATCAGATAACCCTCTATGGTGCCTAGAACCCAAACACCTTGTGTCAATGTTTTCCAATTTTCTTCTAAATACTTTGATCGTCCTTATACTTTCCAGGATAGAAACAGACACAATCCTCATACTCTCCCAGATTCTATCCTTGTCCGGTATTTTGACCCCTTCCTCTGATTGAGCGGCCTCGACCTCTCCCTCTTTGGGGAAAGAAATGAGAACCTCCTGGTCCTGCTCTATAATATCCACTGCCTTTGTTCTGATACTGGGCTCTAAAACTTGCACGGCCGGAAGGGTGCCCTCTCCTACCAGCCCACCCATAAAAAACACTATTTGAAAAACTCTACGCATAGATGATTGTGCTTTATCCAGATTTGTGAAGGTGCGTACGTAATTAGTTAAAGACTTCACCATATCTTCACCAAACAGTAAACCACAGGCATGCTCACTAGATTCCCTATTTGCTAGATCACCTAACTTGGGATTAATGCGCATAAGCACAGTCTTTTTTCTCTCTACTAAAAGTGCTGCATTATCTAAAAAACAAATGGCCCTCTGACACCACCCACGTAACAGAGTCAAGTTCAAATCCATACTCTTAACATACGCTTCCTCTAAAGCATAAAATATTATTGCCAAAGGGCCTAAAATGTCAAGAGTCTTATCTTGACGTTGTTTCAAGGATCTTTCTAATCCATTTCTTGGATCCTTACCCATCTTAAAAAGTAAGTTATGAGTTCCGGATCCAAGCTAAGTATTGTAGACACTTTCTCTTCAATTACAGGCCTTGATCATTCTGCCCGCATTACATTTCTCTCATCCTTCTCCAAAGGCTTCCTTATCCTCCTTAGGTTCCAGTCACAACCCAGCCTGCAGTTATTCAGAAAGCAGTTAAAGACCTGGCTATTTCCCACTGCTAAAAACAAAGTCACTCAGACTTAATTCTGCTTGCTGCTTTCTCTCTTTCCTCCTCAGCTCTTGATCCGCCTAGCGCTAAGACACCTTCGGGTAATGCGCGCTCTATAAAACTACCTCATATCATATCCTTGCCTTGATGTAATCAGAAACATGGTCCAAGGGCACCAATCCTTTCCCCTCGGGTGTCTAGTTTACTTTGGATTAAATATTTTTTCTCCAAAAGGATCAACCAATGTTTTCTTACTCTTTCCTCTACCACTTAGTTCATTCTCATCATCTAATCCATCCTTGTACTCTAAATCCAAGATATATTCATCTATATCCATATCAGTTTTACTGGTTACATCCTTAGATGAATTCATTCCATTCTCAGCGTCAAGCTGACCTCTATTTGCACCGCGTCGGGTAACTTCCCTTCACAAACCGTTTGGGACTCTAATCTGTCCTGCCTTTAATTCTAAGTGCTTTCTTTTTGAAATACATTTTCCTCATGGACCCCTCTGATGGTCCTCTTCCTCCAATACTGATAAATACTCTTGCTCATCAATGTTTTTTCTCTTACCTAAAGCCTGCTTTACAGACTCCTGAATCACCACCTTTAACTCCTTTAAAATAATATTCCTTATTAAATTCTCCTGATCCTCCTCATTTTTATTCATTTCAGCCATATTTTAATTTAGATTCTTCAAAAATTACAATATATATTGTTAATGCACCCAAACAGCTTTAAAAACAATCACCTCGCATTTGCAACTGTTTTCTCTGACACAAAGCCTCCAACGAAGCTTCGTTGCCCTGGAAACGGCCCCTCAGAGCAATCGACCATAGAAACAAAGCCAACTGCTCCAAAGCAAGCTCTACTGCCTTTAAACACAGACCTAAACAGCAGCCAATCGAAAAGTGAGCCGACCAACACTACGTCACCCGGCTCACTTTCCTCATGCGGCCGTCCCACAAGGAGCTATATCTGAGACACGCGCACAGATTCCTCAACACGAGTCACCAGTCAAGACACATGTTGGCAAATACCCAAATTAAAAACGGTTGCACCCCCAATCGCTCACGCCCAACGCAATTGCGCTAACGCTTCCTCTTCCAAAAAACGCTCGAGCGCGCTACTTAAACATCTCAAAGTAAGTAATTTATGCCCCATTGAATCTTGTAAAACACTATTTTCACTGAAAATAGACAGCACATGCACCAAAAAAAAAGGAATAAAAAGATACTAAGCCATACATCTAGGTTAAATACACATATATATATATATATATATATTATGTTATGTTAATTTAATTTCTTAAGCGCAACAGTTACCCTAGGGTGTCCTGGCGCTGATCACTGCCTATCAGTTGCTGAGGTGTGTGGTGCCCTATGGGGTGAAAAGCCAAGTTTTCAGTCCCTTCCTGAAAGTAATGAGGTCGGTGGTGTTCCTGAGATATATATATATATACACCTAAAACAAGCATACCTATCTTATATTGAAACATACACCCATAAATTGGGTATTAAAAAGATATCACCATTCAAACATACATTCCTCAAATTCCCTTAATGAAAATAAAAAGAAACCCATCATATACTTATCTGCTCAGAAGCAGCAAACAAAAGAGGAGGGAGATGGAGGTCACATTCTATTCATGGGTCTGAACATTCTTTTGACTATTGTGATGTTGTTTGAGTTCTATGGAAAGCTCTTAATGGTTGCTGCTCAGAGGTGGTGAATAAAAGTTATATGCATAATGCTAGCCTCCTGTCTTGACTAAAAATGTACTGATCTAAGACCAATGTGTTGCAATGATGTCAGAATCCTCACCAGACAGCATATGGTTGTAAGGCAAAATTAAGTTGTTCTATGGCTGCGCTGAGGAGCCAAATCTCTGGTGAGTGTTCTCATGGAAAAACTCAAAGAAAGAGCTGTATCAATAAGCACAGAGTAAATAGGGGCTGCAACCGAGATGGCTGCCAAGAGTTAAGATCTTGCGAGACCTTCTGGTCCTACATTCTCATGAGGTATCTCAAAATCAAATGCAGAGGGAAGCAACACAGATTTACCACACCTGCTGCACTCCGAGTTCTCCTGGGGCTTATAGGTAGGTGCTTGCCAGCATTATATGAGGTGAGGGCTATGTCCTGATAAACTGGGGATCGAGGAGTGGTCCAGTGTGGCCTTTCATAAGACTTCACACTGCATCAGCAACCCATAAGCGCCGAAGGACTGTTCTGCACAGTGCCACTTGGTGTGTATAATAACGGATATGGTGGTGACACTGTTTTTTTTAACCTCACCATGCCACTGAAGTATGCACCTCCATTTGCTGTCAGTTGTGCAGCTCATCTGGGATCATAACAGCATGAGCGTTATTCAGGCATCTTACCTGTTGCTTTGGACTGGAGGAGTGTCTTCTGTGGAGTTCATGCTCTAATGGATAGGGGCAGTTCCCACTTTACATCCAAGGTACTAAAAGTAAGGAAGGACTACCCACACAAGGAACTAGATACATTAAGGTAGGACTATACCTTCAGGTTACAATGGTGGAAGAAGGAAAGTGTACAATCCTTAAGCTGTTAAGTGCTTGGTGATGGCTCTCTGAAACAATTGTGGATAATCAAAAAGAACTAGCTGTTAAATAGAAGCTCGACATGTGTGTTTCTGAGGTAAAGAAAACAACTGTTTCTTATGAAAGCCCTCCCCCACCAACCTAGTTGGTGGCATGCTTCATCATCGGGCCCCACCCGGTGGCACCGAGCGTGCCCCGGGTGTGCTGCAACACCTGTTTACAGCAGAGCGGGTATTGATTAGTGAGTGTGCAGTGATGGTGTGTGAGTGTAAGTTAAAAAACTGTCCGTAGGGTCCCACAACCCACAAGGGTTATTTTATTGATGGGCCCTTGGCAGTATTAAAAGCAAGGCGGTGGATGTGAGTGGAGGTAACTATGGTCTCCCACATCCAGTGTGGTCAACATGTTTAAGCCAGGCCTCATAATAATCTGGCTATCTTCAGGACCTCTATGTGAAAAAGTGATTAAAAACGTGGTCTATAGAGTATATGTGACCAGGTATGTGACGCACTCGCTAAGGTGCGATATGGGTAAGAGGAGAATTTCCTCTAATGGTTTTGTACCTGTGGTGGGTAAAAAACACATAGACAATACAGACAAACACACATATATGAGAATTAGCTTCAGTTATCACACATTCAAATTATGTGGTTCTGTACCGTCGTGCCCGTGCTCTAACTGGATATTAAGCGGCGGTGAGATACGGTTCGTGACGGAACTGTGATGCATAATTGTCGTTGCAACGGTATGCGCTACTGTGTCCAGAATTCAATAGTGGAATGATTGCATACGTTTATTGTGGTGACAGTTGTGCAAAGAAGAGGTTAAAAATGTGTCAATTCTTACTCTGGTTTTGTCAGAGAAAAACCTCATGAGTTTCCCGGGAGAGGGTCCGGCTTTTAGTCACACACTGATTTGTGTAAAGGAGACATACAAAACATAACTATTATAGTAGAATGGTTAGAAAGTGACTCCCCAGCGGTCAAAAGGACTTTGGATCCCCGTTAACCCCACTTACTTCGTCAAAGCTCGGGACCCGTGTATTAACCTACTTGGCCTGCATCGGAACTCCGTCGGTGTGAGCTCCCGGTCATGGCGAGGTTTAAATGCCTTCCGTGCATCACAGGTGAAAGCGATCCACTGTTCAGCGCGAGTAGCGTCTGTAAGGGATACAATTGAAACAAAAGACAGACACATCGCTGTGTTCGTGCAGGGGCGGGTTCACGCCCGGTGAAGATTGGGCGAGTCCCTCTCTTAGTCGGTTGGAAATAAAACATATTCACAAGCCAACTAGGTCTAACTGAGTGGTTGGACCTCAACAGCATTAAACATATTAGGCGGCATATATCGCTGAGTGAAATAAAAGAGGTTCAGGCCGCTTAATGATGTTGAAGAGTTTCGCTGAAAAGAGTGGAAAGACTACAGATTTGTAGTTTTCAGCAATATGTAGTTTGTTGACCAGGGAGGAGAAAAGCGCTTGGTGTCTCTCGGTGGTGCCCATAGAAATGAAGTGGCACCGAGTGTTTCGCTGAAAAATAGGGATTTTGGGATATATATAATATATTTTAGTACCTGGACTGTGTGACACAGTGCGTCAAGGATAAAGTAGGTTCATTCTTTTGGTTCTTTTAATTTAGTCTGGGGCAGTTCCATGACTCTAGGATTTCGGCACATGTTGTCTGAAGGCGGCCAGTCAACCTTGTTGTGCCAATAGTATCTCATGACCAGTCTACTAAGTGTAAAATGACCAGAATGCTGTGTTTATGTGCTTAGGGGAGTACCTAGAGCTTGATTGTTAAGGTGAGGTTCAGGTGTTCAGGCTATTCCAGGGGATATTATCGTTTAATCCTTGTAGATGAGTTGAAAGACGATATATCCAACGTTGTTCCCTGGAGACGACATCCTCATGATCTGGTCCGGCTCTCAAGAATCACTGACCACTTTTCTCACGTGGCTCAATAAATGTGACCCCTACCTGCGGTTCACCAGCACTGCCAGTGAAACAAATATAGCTTTCTTGGACCTGACCATTGAAGCAGAGGCAGGAACCCTTAAAACAACTACATACTACAAACCGACGGCCAGGAACTCACTGTTACAATTTGACAGTTTCCACCCCCGACCACTTAGGGAGAATCTCCCTTTCGGCCAATTCCTCCGTATACGGAGGAACTGTAGCCAGACCTCGGACTACCAAAAACAATCTGCAGATTTGGCCGTGAAATTACAAGAACGAGGATACCCCAAAAAAATTGTCCAAACCACTAAGAAGCGTGCCCGCAACCAGAATAGGGAGGCTCTCCTGGATGACAACACACAGAGGGACACAAACGCTCCGCTCACGTGTGTCACGACTTACAATGAGACCTCCAACAAAGTGGCTAAAATAATACGGAAGAACTGGCGTATTCTGAACTCTGGAACAAGAAACTGGGACCAACCCCTGTTTGCATATAAAAAAGCTAGCAGCCTCAAAGACCGACTGGTATCTACCCGACCTAGGACACCCAAGAACAAGACTACCAATTCAGTCCTTAATGCTTGGGGTTTACCCAATGTGGTCGGTGTGAGAAGTTGGCCTGGCATATGCTGTCCACTAATTATAGTGGGCACCTTGCACCAGTCCAAACAACCCCTTATTGGAGATAGGTTAAAGACAACCTTTATTGAAAGCTATCCTAGTGGTAGCTATGGAGAGCAGCCTTCAGGCTAAGTCTTGAAGGAATGTAACGCAGCTTGTTTTACCAGTCTATAATCTCTTGAGTGACCAAATGAAAGAGGACCACACCAGTTATATATTCAAAATATATGTATTTATTACTAAACACACCCCTCTAGTCTCTTTATGAGGCTAGAGTTCGAAGTACATAAGTTATAAGTTATTTAAACACAGTAATAGCACAAATACACGTTTGGGCCCTAGGGGCGTACCAAACCATATACCAATAAAGTGGTATAAGAACCACGACTGAGCTAGACACTAGGTCTAGAGCCTCTAGAAGTGCTTGGACCACAAGGAACCACCCAAGGTAGTGACACAGGGGACCCACGGGGGACACGTGCAGTGTAAATACACAGCCGCGAAACGCCGTTAACTTCTATGGAGAAAGTCGCGGTTTGGAAATTAAAGAAAAGGGACACTTAAAGAAGGACTTGGAGCAAACCCTTTGAGAACTAGGTTGTTCTAGTGTCTCTACCCATGGGAGCACCGGAGTACTCTTGTTACCTCACCCAGGGAAGCCGGGTGCATAGGTGCCTTTCGGGGTCGGGTTTCGTCGTCGATTTGAATGGCGATCTGCTGCAAAGTGCTGCTGGCGACCAAGTGGAAAGTGTCCGGGTGGATCCAAAGGTGGATCGGAGATCTGAAGAACCTGAAAGCAGAGGGGACAGAGTCTGGATCACTAGCCAGTGACCAGGAAGGCGATGAGCAGATGCCCACCAATGTCGAGTGCTTCAGGTAGGTTGACGGTCATCTTGACTCTTCAGCCACGAGATCCAGGAGGCGTTGTAGGTGACCAGGAGCAGGATTCGGGCTGGTACATGATGTCTGTCGAGTGCTGAGGTGTCGGCGACCGCATTGGACCCAACATGCCTTGGCAACGGCAAGTCTCAATGAAGTTGAAGATTGACGATGATGCAGACCAGCAAGGTCTGAGGAACTCACCCAGCAAGGGTAAGTAAGGGCAGGCCTGGAGCAACCAGGGAGCCCAAGTAGAAAAAGATTGGCCTTCGTGAAGGGCTACTAGCCAACGGGCTAGCGACTGCAAAGGAGCCTCAAGACGGTGCATGTGGAGCTGGCTCACAGGACACTCGTGGAGTGGAGGCCAGTGATCTTTGATGCAGTTGGTGCTGGAGGCTAGGGCTACTCGGAGCCCAAAGCATGACTTCGTGGGAGACCCAGAAGAGGATGCACTAGCAAATGCGTTTGGTGTCCAGGGGTCACAGTTCCACGTTACCCACGACAGCTACGGGCCTCAGCTTTGCTGGGGACTCAGGGCAGCCTCGGGGAAGTCTGGAAATCCACCTCTGGTGATGCAAAGACTTCGACGTCCGACGGGAGCTTAGGCGATGCAGACCGGACAATTGCTTCTTTGGTGCCTGCCAAGCAGGGGAGTCACTCCTTGACCCCAAGGGAGATTCTTCTGTCCTCTAGTCTTGAGTAGAGCGTCGAAGGTCCAGGATTCTGTGTCAGAGTTTCGTCCAGGGATAATCTAAAGTCCTAAGGACTGGGTTCCTATACTTATACTAAGTTTAGGGGTTGGACTTACTCTGTGGCCCCACCTATGGGTGGGTCAGGGCAGAGGGGTGGCTACACCCCTTTCCTTTGTCCAGTTCGCGCCAAAGCAGGGGCTGCAAGCCCCTGATCCGGTTTGAACTGGGGTATGCACTAGGGACACCAAGTGTGCCCCCAGTGCAGGACTTCAAAGCACACGAAAGTGCTCCCGCCCAGCCCCAATACACACTATCCTGTCTGGGGAGGTGGTCACACCTCCCTGGGACAGAAAACCTATTGTCCAGGCCTCCCCTGCCGGAGTTTTGTCCAGCAGCAGGAGGCCAGACTTGTGTCTGTGGCAGCAGCATCCATTTTGTGATGCCAGGGCTTTAGAAAGAAGTTACCGGCCAGGCCAGGGTTAACATGTCTCTCCTCTAGAAAGGTGGAATGCTACCCCCGCCGCCAGAATTGGCGGGGGGTAGTATTCCAAGATGTTTGACACCAAACACGACATGTTTCGGTGCAGCCATTCCAAAGTTAGCATTTAACGCGAGGTTATAATGCGCTTAAGAGTATATGGTCAGGCTGCACTACAAACAGCACCAGAGAAGGGTCTCCGAACGCTGCAGAGGGGCCCTGCTCATGCAGGGGCACCCTCTCACATAGGAACCACGCACTCTGCCTTCAGGATTGATAAGGCCTGCCATAGGAGTGACTTATAGGTTTATATGTGTGTATGTATATAGTGATATAGGTAACCTATATCACAGTAAGGAGTGCATGCACCACCTTACCCAGGCTGTAGTAGCAGACCTGTGGTGTCAGTTTGGATGGCCTTCCAGGGGTGGCACAATACATGCTGCAGCCCCTGGTAGGCCTCTGAGGTACCTATGCCCTGGGTACATAGTATACCATATACTAGGGACTTATAAGGGCACTCCAGATTCCAATCAGAGATGTGCCTAAGGCACATGGAAACCATTTTAGAGAGGAAGCAGCTAGGCTGGGGTTCTGATTAGCAGGGCCCCAGCCAGACTAAGGTCGAAAAACAGTGAAGCATCAGCAAAAAGTGGGGGTACCCATGTGAAGCAGATCCTACTCTCCTACAGTCGGGCACTACCCATGCGGTGACTGCAGTGCCTGTCACCTGACACAACCTACCAAGACACTAAATCTAGAACCCGGCAAGATATGGCGACAACAAAAACACACCAATTGTAACTCGACCAGCGTAGTCTACCTTATTGAATGTCCCTGCAGACTCCGCTACGTGGGCATGACGACACGCAAAGTGAGAACCAGAATTGTGGAACACCGTAGCACCATCCGGTGCAAAAAGAACATCAGCAAACTGACGGACCACTACTTACAAAAAGGACACACACCCAATGACATGTCATGGACAGTGATAGAACACATTGAGTGTAATAACACCAATAATGACAAATTCCTTTTCTCCAGGGAACAACGTTGGATATATCGTCTTTCAACTCATCTACAAGGATTAAACGATAATATCCCCTGGAATAGCCTGAACACCTGAACCTCACCTTAACAATCAAGCTCTAGGTACTCCCCATAGCACATAAACACAGCATTCTGGTCATTTTACCCTTAGTAGACTGGTCGTGACATACTATTGGCACAACAACGTTGACTGGCCCCCTTCAGACAATATGTGCCAAAATCCTAGAGTCATGGAACTGTCCCAGACTAAATTAAAAGAACCAAAAGAATGAACCTACTTTATCCTTGACGCACTGAGTCACACAGTCAAGGTACTAAAATATATTATATATATCCCAAAATCCCTATTTTTCAGCGAAACACTCGGTGCCGCTTCATTTCTACGGGCACCACCGAGAGACACCAAGCGCTTTTTTCCTCCCTGGTTAACAAACGACATATTGCTGAAAACTAGAAATCTGTAGTCTTTCCACTCTTTTCAGCGAAACTCTTCAACATCATTAAGCGGCCTGAACCTCTTTTATTTCACTCAGCGATATATGCCGCCTAATATGTTTAATTCTGTTGAGGTCCAACCACTCAGTTAGACCTAGTTGGCTTGTGAATATGTTTTATTTCCAACCGACTAAGAGAGGGGCTCGCCCAATATTCACCAGGCGTGAACCCGCCCCTACACGAACACAGCGATGTGTCTGCCTTTTGTTTCAATTGTATCCCTTACAGACGCTACTCGCGCTGAACAGTGGATCGCTTTCACCTGTGATGCACGGAAGGCATTTAAACCTCGCCATGACCGGGAGCTCACACCGACGGAGTTCCGATGCAGGCCAAGTAGGTTAAAACACGGGTCCCGAGCTTTGACGAAGTAAGTGGGGTTAACGGGGATCCAAAGTCCTTTTGACCGCTGGGGAGTCACTTTCTAACCATTCTACTATAATAGTTATGTTTTGTATGTCTCCTTTACGCAAATCAGTGTGTGACTAAAAGCCGGACCCCCTCCCGGAAACTCATGAGGTTTTTCTCTGACAAAACCAGAGTAAGAATTGACATGTTTTTAACCTCTTCTTTGCACAACTGTCACCACAATAAACGCATGCAAACATTCCACTATTGAATTCTGGACACAGTAGCGCATACCATTGCAACGACAATTATGCATCACAGTTCCGTCACGAACCGTATCTCACCGCCGCTTAATACCCGGTTAGAGCACGGGCACGACGGTACAGAACCACATAATTTGAATGTGTGTTAACTGAAGCTAATTCTCATATATGTGTGTTTGTCTGTATTGTCTATGTGTTTTTTACCCACCACAGGTACAAAACCATTAGAGGAAATTCTCCTCTTACCCATATCGCACCTTAGCGAGTGCGTCACATACCTGGTCACATATACTCTATAGACCACGTTTTTAATCACTTTTTCACATAGAGGTCCTGAAGAAAGCCAGATCATTATGAGGCCTGGCTGAAACATGTTGACCACACTGGATGTGGGAGACCATAGTTATCTCCACTCATATCCGCCGCCTTGGTTTTAATACTGCCAAGGGCCCATCAATAAAATAACCCTTGTGGGTTGTGGGACCCTACGGACAGTTTTTTAACTTACACTCACACACCATCACTGCACACTCACTAATCAATACCCGCTCTGCTGTAAACAGGCGTTGCAGCACACCCGGGGCACGCTCGGTGCCACCGGGTGGGGCCCGATGATGAAGCATGCCACCAACTAGGTTGGTGGGTGAGGGCTTTCATAAGAAACAGTTGTTTTCTCTACCTCAGAAATACACATCTCGAGCTTCTATTTAACAGCTAGTTCTTTTTGATTATCCACATTTAGATTAGGGGAAGAGAACTAGCCTCTCTGTTCCTCTCTCTCTCATTGATACCTATATATATATCTGTGAAACAATTGGCAAGAGCCTTTGCAGAAATGCACCCGGGGTTCATGAACAGTGAAAATAGAAGACTATGCTGAAAAGAGCTGGCATGGTTTCGTTCTGTATCATGAAGGTAATATTTTGGTCCATCTCCAAGGGTAAAATATTCATGCATTTAATGTTTTTAAATGTGTTTAGGTTTATGCAGAGGAGATTGCGCTTCTTTCCTTAGAAAAGCATAGCCTTTGGGATGTAAAGTTTCTTCAACATAATGGGACAACTTTAAATGGCTGATATAATGCATGGTGCTTACGGGAAAATAGTAGGTGTCCAAGCATTTGGTTTGCATGTATGTTTACTACGTGAAAGTCTGGTTAGCAATTTGGGAAAGAGTACCCATTTACCTGGAATTACATACTTGTTGTGTGTGTATTAGTGTTGTGAAAGTGAGAAGAGGAGTACACTATCATGTGGTATGCATTATGGCATTGGGAAAGATGGGGAAAAGAAGTACTCTGCCATAAGAGGAAACTTGGAGAAGTGTAGTACCCTTTGGTGTTGTGGCTAGAAGTTACTGTTTCTGCCTGTGTGTACTTTAGGACCTGTGGTCACTGTGTACGAATAGAAAGTTCCAGCAGCTCTGTGGTACCGGAGGCAAAGGACAACGGTCTGAGGTGTTTCATGTCCTTCTGTTTCACCTGTGTGTGCCCGGGGACCACTTGGGGGGGGTGGTTGTGCGCAGGGGGTGTAGGGGCGGGCTTCACGCGGGGGTGGGGGAGTGGGAAATTGGAAATTAAAAAAATAAAAACTCGAGGCCGGGTACCCCGTCTTCTCTGCTTCTGCTCTCCTGCCTCCGACAAGAACAGGAAGCAGGCAGCCAGGCTCCTACCCCAAAGCCAACCACCACGCTGCATGCAGTATTGTGATCGGTCTGAGCGCTGTGACATGGCGCTCTGCCAGGGGCTGGAGGGGTGGGCATGTTCTCAGAACAGGGAAGTGCGCATGATTGGTTTGGGCGGCCCGATAGGGCCGACCAAACAGTCATTGTGCACTTTAGGAGTGGGCAAACCACTCCTTCCCTGCCCTGCTCAGAGAGCAGAGCAGCCCCGCCCACCCGCCCACTGCAAAGTAGCAGGACAGGAAACATAAAATAACAATAACTGTAAGTTATTGTCATTTTATGTTTCTCACTGCTCAAAAGCAGTGGGGCAACGCTCCTCCGCCATTGGAGCCCCCCTGGGCACAGTACATTAATCACTGTTTTGTTGGTGATTTGGGACAGCATCCAGAGGTCCTGGCACTGTGTACAGATTCAGGTGCGTTTTTCTATCTGGCACTTGGTCACGTTAGCTTATCCAGCTAGTGTGACGGGGTTTTGGGGGCAGTGAAGAACTAGGCTGCGCATTTGAGTGTGTACGTGTGTGTCAGAGGGTGCTGTCCTTGCAGCATGTGTGTGCTGCTTGTGCAAGATTAAGAAGAGGTGACAACCTGTCATGTCATTTCTGAATGATTGATGCGTCTGTTTGACATATGTACTGTGGTTAAGGAATGGGGATGATGTAGAAATGTAGAGTGAATGGTCTCCTTGTATATAGGGAAAAGGGGTGGGTTTCTGCCCTCGCCCTATAATAATATTCCTGTTTTATGTTAGATGCACTGCGCCTCAAAACATGAAGGGGCTTATTTACAAGCCCCTTGCGCCACTTTTGCGTAATTTTTAACATGGGAAAAGTGACGTACGGTTGGCGCAAGGGGCTTGTAAATAAGCCCCGAAGCGACTTGCGCCGCCAGTATGTCACTTTTTCCCCATACTACAAGTGACGCACCGGCGGCGCAAGTGGCTTGTAAATAAGCCCTGAAGTGACTAAGTTTA
Source organism: Calotriton arnoldi (assembly GCA_963921515.1). Classification (NCBI taxonomy): domain Eukaryota; kingdom Metazoa; phylum Chordata; class Amphibia; order Caudata; family Salamandridae; genus Calotriton; species Calotriton arnoldi. The sequence goes on along the minus strand of CAWUFW010013035.1, from coordinate 218,405 downwards.
CAGTGTGAATTGCATTCTGGCAAAAAACACAACAAAAAAACTGTGGGAATTTACTAAACTATCACGCGCGCGCGCACGCACGAACCCGTGGGCACCAAGGCTATTGTTACAAAACCTTACCCTACCACAAGAGAACACAGATAGGGTGAAAACAAAAGGCTCCCAATGGAATCAGTAATTGGTACCTATTTTATTTTTGCCTCACGAGACTAACATGGAGTGTATTAATTACTTTAAATTTTTTTCATTATCTGTTGGATGAAACAAAGCGACACAGAAAGAAAATGTTTTCGCAAGTGCTGAATAGATCCGGCGAATTCTATAAGGGAGGATATGAAAACATGCTCGTTAATTTATCAAGCTTCAGACAAGATAACACAATTTGACTGCAATTTATCCTGCTCTAAAACACGGTCTATTGCATTACGAGTTAATTGCGGCTTGGATTGTGCTTTAAATCAGCGCTCTGTTGAAGAGTGACAAGCACAATGTAGCCTAGAGGCCTACAGCTAGGAGCAGTTGTAACTTCATCTCAAATATAGCTTTTGACATCGCTCATTTCGAGGACAATGAATGCACCTTCACATAATTCAACAGTTGTTTTTGAGGAAACTTTTTGTATGCCCGGGAACCATTGCCTAATATCAAACCGTAATTTGAGTGCTTAACCAAATAGTAAATCTTGAACAAAATAATTTCAAAAATATTTTAATTCTAATAATCTAATGTTTGGCTAATTTTGGGCAGGTGACAAACTGCCATTTTTTATATTCCTCAACATATATAGGTAACTGCTTCCTATTTTCTCTTGCGATTTCACTGTGTGCATCGTTTCTGTTTTTGGTCCCATCCCAGAAGGCCCTGTAGCGCCAGTGGGAACTGAGAATAAACAAACAGAAGGTACACATTCGACATTTAGCTCTAACAATATATACAAAGTGCACCTGTTTCATGTGCGGTATTCATTAGACGATCAGTAGATGATTCCAAGATTAAGGAAGGGACTTTGTTCAATGTGTAACTACATTGAAATGCATTGATATATTTCCTGGTTGTTTCGAGTTAAAAATAGTTGGCATGAGAGGTATTTTTCTGAAACTGACAGCTAACACTTGCAAAACATATTTATTCATACCATTCGGGTTGAATTGTGTCTCCATGTTATTCTCTATGCATGTGAGTAGATAGACTTTCCACTGTAGTTTTTGCACTCACGTGCACTGAGGTCCCAAACACAGTCCACAAATGCACACATAAAGCCAATAGGTCTGGTGCCAGCGGCCAGGTTCCATCCTTATGGCTTTGGCAATTGTTTCGTTCTGTCATGGGTTTTGCAAGATCTAATTGTTGGGGAAGCTACTAGGTCCTTATCAATGTTAAAAAAACACAGTGGCTAAAGACAAAAGTATTTTTTGGATCTCAAAAAAGCACACATTGCCATAGCGCTCTCTGGCACTGAAGGGGACTACTTTGAGTGTTAATGTGCTTCTTGAGAAAGGGCAGCAAGCCTTAACTCACAGTGATTTCCACCATTTGCAAGAGTGGGTTGACCCATTGCCCATGATGCAAACTGGAGTGGATTGATGAAACATGTGAATGACACAGCGACTGACTAATGGATGAAGTCTGGCTGAAAACACATACTTTTAGTAAAACCAAGAGGTCTTAGCTAACACTAAACCTAAAAAGCCAATCGGTAAGGCATTGGCTAGCAGCCTCTTGCCTCTGCTAATGCCTGACCTTAAGATGGCTGCCAAGCTACACTCCCCTTCCTATCCTACCACCCTCGCCAGCTCCACCAGCCCGTCTCTGGACTCTAGACTTTTGGTCCCTTCCTGATTCTCATCTTTATCCGGCGGAGTCCGAAATGTATGACCGATTCCCGGTGGAGCTGCCCAACAGCTATAGGGGAGACAGGCTCTGGCACACCGCTATGACCGTCACCTACCCAGCCGGACCTCGGACTTATGTCTCGTCTCTTTCTCCGCTGCTGACTCTTGGTCCCTTCCTGATTCTCATTTTTATCCGGCGGAGTCCGAAATGTATGACCGATATCTGGTGGAGCTGCCCCGACAGCTATAGGGGAGACAGGCTCTGGCACACCGCTATGGCCGTCACCTACCCAGCCGGACCTCGGACTTATGTCTCGTATCTTTCCCCGCTGCTGACTCCCTCCCGTGGACTCCCTGCTCTCCCTGGCCTTTTTCTTTTTTCCCCCTCTCTTTTCTGTGGATCTTGTTTTTCATGGTCGCTAATAACTCATGTATTGAATTTGTAACCTCTCTGTAATTAATGTGATCATTTTTGTAATTTGTAACACAATGTTTCCTTATGTTAAGCGCTAGACCTAGTTTTTTGACCGATGCCCGGTGGAGCTACCTGATAGCTATAGAGGAGATGGCCCCCTTGGCCGTCACCTACCCAGCCGGACTTTGAGCTGACCTTCCTTCGTATCGCCTTCGCATTCTCCCTCCCACCCCTTACCCTACCCCCTTTCCCCCTCTATGCTCCATTTTTTCATCCCCTAGCTATTTGGCCGATGCCCGGTGGAGCTACCTGATAGCTATAGAGGAGATGGGCTGTAGACTTCCCCCTCGGCCGTCACCTACCCAGCCGGACCTTGGGCAGACTCTCCCTCGTCTCTCCACCCTATTTCCCTCCTACCCCTTTACCCTACCCCCTCTCCCTTCTAAGCTCCATTTATCTCGTCTTTACGCTCTTGAAATGTTTTTCTAGTAACTGATGTAACTGGTAACTGATGTAATTTTGTAACTTTGTGGAACCCTATGTAAAGCGCTCTGATACCTCTGGGTCTAGCCAGCGCTATATAAAACTCAAATAAAAAAAAAAAAAAAATGCATTTTCTGTAATGTTTTTGAAATTTTTAATTACAAATAGGTTTGGAAAGATGGATACAAAGCTTCCAAAAACATTTATAGAGGGATGTATAACTACATAGGTTTGCTTAGATAGATAGACAACCAGTTGGACACACAGACAGACAGAGTTGCAAAGTTAAATAGATAGTTAAATGTTTATAGAAGCACAATATACAAGATCAGTTTAAGCAAACTAGAAAGCCATACAAGCATGGCATACAGTTTAAATTGGTTTGCAAGTAGAAATTTACTCCTCAATTAAAATACATGCTCGTATAACATAAAGGAATGCAGGTGTAAATGAACTTAATTGCATGCATAATAAAAAGAAGATAACTTTATAAAGATAGAATCATAAATAAATAGAAACAATCTATTATGCTGTGAAGTAGCAGCAGCCAGATAAACAAAGGCCACTATACGTAATGGCAAGCCATTACATATCTAGGTAGAACCCCTGAGGGTACCTTTTGGGTATAAAAGTACCACATCTTTGCTGGGTAACCAGAGGAGAAGCTTCCATGCTGACACAATACGCTGAGGTCTGGCCTGAAGAAGCTCCAGCACGCAGTGGTCTGACATCCCTTGCGGGGTGTCTAACTCGAGACCAAGATAGGGTCCTTCATTCTCTCCCAGCAGGTAATGGGGTTGGCTCTTTCCTAGGGGATTCTTGGCTTTACACCCACATACATGCTAGGTACACGTAGGTACACTTACATAGGGTTTGCATCGTAGGAGTACATGTGATTACTGTCATGTATCAATATGCGTGCATATATTTACTGTTTTAGCACCATGGTAGAATTCTACCTTTTATTTACTCTGTCAGTGCTTGTATCTGTTTCTGTCTCATGATTGTCGCAGCCAACATGTTTTCTACTGGAATGACACTGGTTCAATAAATGCTTATTGAAAACGTCCCCACAGTTTATTCTGTGTATCTCCCTGAGACCAAATGAGCACAAGTGACTGAGCAAAAAGTAGTGCACTGTTTCCACGATCCCTGAAGGATCAAGGGTTGTCATGTTCGATAGTTGCCAGAAACTATTCGCTCCTTGGTAAGGTTAGGGGGCTAATGGTGGCACTGTGAGCTGGCTGGTCTAAAGGCTGACATATCCTTTGGGGGTGTCTGGAATCAGTCTGGACACCAATCTCTTTGTTTAATGTTGTCTAAATGCTCAGATCCTGCACAACCACTTACATACCCATTCACAAATCCATATATCCATGTACACTCTTGCTCACTGACCCACACAGCCACTCACACAGACACTCACTCTCCAAAACAGCCACTCACACATCAACCCACTTAACCAAACAACCACTCAAACAGACACTCACCCATACAGCCACTCATATACCCACTTACCCACCAATGCAGCCACTCACACACACACTCATCCATCCATAGAGCCACTCACACAACCACTCAGTCACTGATACATCCACTCACACACACACATACACACTCACCCATCCATAGAGCCACTTACACAACCACTCAGCCACTGATACATCCACTCACACACACACACTCACCCACCCATGCAGTCTCTCAACAGAGCCACTCACATACCCACACAACCACTTACATACCTGGTCACACATCCATACAAGTACTCACATTCCTACTCACTCACCTAGACAGCCACTAATACGGGCACTAATTGTGCAATACAGCTACTCACTCACCCATACACCCACTTACATACCCAGTCACTCACCCTTAGAGCCACTCACACAGCCACTGAGACACTGCTACAGCCACTCCCACATCCACTTCCAGACCCAAATAGCCACTCACACCACTCACTCACCAATACAGCTACTCATACACCCATTTACTCACCACCACAAACACTCACACAGGCATTCACTTACCCATACAGCCACTCATGCACTGATTCACCCACCCATACGCACACTCGCACACCGACTCACTGACCAATACAGCCACTCAGTCACCCATACAGCTACTTACACACCCACTTATTGACCAATACAATCAATCAATCAATCAATCACGGCATTTATAGAGCGCGCTACTCACCCGGGAGGGTCTCAAGGCGCTGGGGGAAGGGGTAAGTTACTGCTCGAACAGCCAGGTCTTGAGCTGCTTCCTGAAGGAGAGATGGTCCTGGGTTCGCCGAAGGTGAGTGGGGAGGGAGTTCCAGGTCTTGGCTGCCAGGTAGGAGAAGGATCTTCCTCCGGCGGTGGCTCTGCGGATGCGTGGTACGGTGGCGAGGGCGTGGCTGGTTGATCGTAGCTGGCGGGTGGGCGTGTAGAAGGTCATGCGGTCGTTGAGGTACTTGGGACCCAGGTCGTGGAGGGCCTTGTGTGCGTGGGTGAGGAGTCTGAACGTGATTCTCTTGCTGACGGGGAGCCAGTGCAGGTCTTTCAGGTGTCCGGTGATGTGGCTGTGTCGGGGGATGTCCAGGATGAGTCGTGCGGAGGCGTTCTGGATGCGCTGGAGTCTTTTTGAAGTTTGGCTGTGGTTCCGGCGTAGAGGGTGTTCCCATAGTCCAGTCGGCTGGTGACGAGTGCCTGGGTGACGGTCTTCCTGGTTTCAGTGGGGATCCATCTGAAGATCTTGCGGAGCATGCGCAGGGTGTTGAAGCACGAAGATGAGACGGCGTTGACTTGTCTGGTCATCGACAGGGAGGAGTCCAGGATGAAGCCCAGGTTGCGTGCGTGGTCCGTTGGCTTGGGTGCGGTGCCCAGGGCTGGGGGCCACCAAGAGTCGTCCCAGGCGGAAGGTGATGAGCCCAGGATGAGGACTTCCGTCTTGTCTGAGTTCAGTTTAAGGCGGCTGTTCCTCATCCAGTCGGCGACGTCTCTCATCCCGTCGTGTAGGTTGGCTCTGGCGGTGGTGGGGTCGTTGGTGAGGGAGAGGATCAGCTGGGTGTCGTCGGCGTAGGAGATGATGTTGAGGTTGTGTTGGCGTGCGATGGCTGCGAGGGGGCTCATGTAGACGTTGAAGAGGGTTGGACTGAGTGAAGATCCTTGTGGAACGCCGCAGATGACTTCGGTGGCCTCGGATCTGAACGGGGGAGGCGGACTCTCTGGGTTCTTCCGGCGAGGAACGAGATGATCCATTCCAGTGCTTTCTCTCGGATTCCGATGTTGCTGAGGCGCTTCACTAGGGTGCGGTGGCAGACGGTGTCGAACGCCGCGGAGAGGTCCAAGAGGATGAGGGCTGCTGTTTCCCCGTTGTCGGTTAGGGTTCTGATGTCGTCGGTGGCTGCGATAAGGGCGGTCTCGGTGCTGTGGTTGGCCCGAAACCCGGACTGCGAGGGGTCGAGGGATCCATTCGTCTCGAGGAAGGCGGCAAGCTGTCTGTTGATGGTCTTCTCGATGACTTTGGCCGGAAACGGAAGGAGCGAGATGGGACGGTAGTTCTTGAGGTCGGTGGGGTCCGCCGTTGGTTTCTTCAGGAGGGCGGTAAGCTCGGCGTGCTTCCAGCTCTCCGGGAAGGTGGCGGTGTGGAAGGAGGAGTTGATGATGTCCCGGAGATGGGGTGCGATGGTGGCGTCGGCTTTGTTGAAGACGTGGTGTGGGCAGGGGTCGGTTGGTGATCCGGAGTGGATGGAGTTCATCGTGCGGGTGGTGTCTTCGGTGCTGATCGGGGTCCAGTTGCAGAGGGTGGTGGTGGCGGGCGTTGGTTCGGCGGTAGGGTGCGTGGTCTGTGCGTCGAAGCTGTTATGTATGTCGGTGATCTTGCAGTGGAAGAACGCGGCGAGTGAGTTGCAGAGGTCTTTCGAGGGGGTGATGTCGTTGTTTCCGGCGCTGGGGTTGGAGAACTCTTTGACGATGCTGAAAAGTTCCTTGCTGTCGTGGGCGTTGTTGTCCAGTCGTTCTTTGAGTGCTGACTTCTTGGTGGCACGGATCAGCTGGTGGTGTTTGCAGGTGGCGTGCTTGAGGGCGGTCCTGTTGTCTGTGGTCTGGTCGAGTCGCCAGGCTTTCTCGAGAGTGCGGCAGTTCTTCTTGGATTCCTTGAGTTCGTTGGTGAACCAAGGGGTTTTCTTGCTTCCGGGTCTGCTGGGAGGGTTTTTAGTGGTGCGAGGTCGTCGGCGCAGGCGGTCAGCCACTTGGCGAGGTTGCTGGCTGCTTCGTTTGGGTCCGTTGTGTTGGTGGGTGTGTTCTGGCTGAGGGAGGTGGTGAGCTGCTCGGCGGTGATCTTGCTCCAGCTCCGGCGGGGAGCCTGTTGCGGGTGGTGGTGGGTCGCAGTCTTTCTGAAGCTGAAGTGGAAGCAGCTGTGGTCGGTCCAGTGGAGTCCGGTGGCGTGGCTGAAGGAGATGTGTTTGCTGGAAGAGAAGACGGGGTCAAGCGTGTGGCCGGCGTAGTGGGTGGGTGTGTTCACCAGTTGCTTGAGTCCGAGGTTGGCGAGGTTGTCCAGCAGGGCGGTGGTGTTTCTGTCGTTGTTGTTCTCCAGGTGGAAGTTGAGGTCCCCTAGGAGGATGTAGTCGGCGGAGGGCATGGCGTGCGGGCTGATGAAGTCTGCGATGTCTTCACTGAATAGTGTGCGTGGTCCCGGGGGTCTGTAGATGAGGGTGCCTCGGAGGGTGGTCTTGGGGTCAGTGTGTATCTGGAAGTGTAGGTGTTCGGCGGCGGTGAAGGTCTCGTCGGAGTTAGTCGAGATGCGGATGGTGTTCTTGTGTACGATGGTGATGCCTCCTCCCGTCTGGTTGACGCGGTCCCTCCGGGTGATCTTGTATCCGTCCGGGATGGCTATGGCGATGTCGGGCGCTGAGGAGGCGTTCATCCAGGTTTCGGTGAGGAAGGCGACGTCCGGTGCTGTTGCGTCGAGCAGGTCCTAGAGTTCCACGGCGTGCCTGTGGACGGAGCGGGTGTTCAACAGGATGCATTTCAGGTGGTTGCTGCTGGTGCTTGACTTGGCGGAGGTGGTGCACGTCCGGGGGCAGGTGAATCGGCAGGCTTGGCAGGTGAAGGGTCCGTGGGTGCGTCTCGGTGAGGCTCGGTAGCAGGCAGGGTTCCGGCTGGCATTGAGTGCGGTGAGGGTGGCGGCGTCGTAGGTCCGTCGAGTAGTGTTGCATCGGTGGGATCCAGGGGTCCTGGCGCTGGGCGCGGGCCAGGCGCGGACGGGCGCAGACGGGCTTACCTTTGGCGCACCTTCGGCGCTCCGTCGGTGCTCCCGCTGCGCGCGGCCGCTGCGCGGTCGCTCAGGGGGCGTCATAAGTAAGGAGCCTGTAGGGAGGAGCAGCTGGGTGGCGGGAGCGGGGCGGCGAATGGAATCACGGGGGGCGGGGCCGCAGGGAGGCAGTGGCGGGAAGTCCCAGGAGCAGCGGGCAGCGGGAAGTCCCAGGAGCAGCGGGCAGCGAGCGAAGGAATCTCCGGCAGGAGGCGGCAAGGCAGGCAGGAGCGGCAGCAGAGAGTGGGGCGACCAAGTCCTGTGGAGGGCTGAGCGGTCACACTCTGTGGTCTCCTACGGTCCCCTTAAGTAAGGAGCCTGTAGGGAGGAGCAGCTGGGTGGCGGGAGCGGGGCGGCGAATGGAATCACGGGGGGGCGGGGCCGCAGGGAGGCAGTGGCGGGAAGTCCCAGGAGCAGCGGGCAGCAGGAAGTCCTAGGAGCAGCGGGCAGCGAGCGAAGGAATCTCCGGCAGGAGGCGGCAAGGCAGGCAGGAGCGGCAGCAGTGAGTGGGGCGACCAAGTCCTGTGGAGGGCTGAGCGGTCACACTCTGTGGTCTCCTACGGTCCCCTTAAGTAAGGAGCCTGTAGGGAGGAGCAGCTGGGTGGCGGGAGCGGGGCGGCGAATGGAATCACGGGGGGGCGGGGCCGCAGGGAGGCAGTGGCGGGAAGTCCCAGGAGCAGCGGGCAGCAGGAAGTCCCAGGAGCAGCGGGCAGCGAGCGAAGGAATCTCCGGCAGGAGGCGGCAAGGCAGGCAGGAGCGGCAGCAGAGAGTGGGGCGACCAAGTCCTGTGGAGGGCTGAGCGGTCACACTCTGTGGTCTCCTACGGTCCCCTTAAGTAAGGAGCCTGTAGGGAGGAGCAGCTGGGTGGCGGGAGCGGGGCGGCGAATGGAATCACGGGGGGGCGGGGCCGCAGGGAGGCAGTGGCGGGAAGTCCCAGGAGCAGCGGGCAGCGGGAAGTCCTAGGAGCAGCGGGCAGCGAGCGAAGGAATCTCCGGCAGGAGGCGGCAAGGCAGGCAGGAGCGGCAGCAGTGAGTGGGGCGACCAAGTCCTGTGGAGGGCTGAGCGGTCACACTCTGTGGTCTCCTACGGTCCCCTTAAGTAAGGAGCCTGTAGGGAGGAGCAGCTGGGTGGCGGGAGCGGGGCGGCGAATGGAATCACGGGGGGCGGGGCCGCAGGGAGGCAGTGGCGGGAAGTCCCAGGAGCAGCGGGCAGCGGGAAGTCCCAGGAGCAGCGGGCAGCGAGCGAAGGAATCTCCGGCAGGAGGCGGCAAGGCAGGCAGGAGCGGCAGCAGAGAGTGGGGCGACCAAGTCCTGTGGAGGGCTGAGCGGTCAGGCCCTCACACACCTACTCAAATGCCCGTTCAGCCACTCACACACCCACTCACACATGGATACAGTCACACAGCCACTTACATAATATATGATAGAAATAGTATCACTCATTTGTTGAATGCAATCTATACTTATTTCACTTTTGTGGTACCTTGGTATATATTTTGAACATGTAATCACTGTGTGGTAACTGTTCCTAAAAGAAGGACCCATAACCAACTTGGTTATGCATGAAAGAAAAGTAGAGAATGAAAGATAAGGTAGTCGCTATATGTGGTTCCCAGTTGATGAAGGTAGGGGAATTTCTCCTTTAGAAATTAGTGCCCTCACACACTCTTGCGAGTGTCATGCTTCATCATCGGGCGTTGCTCCTCGTGGGGGTGGTGCTGCTGTCCCCCACGGGCCCCGCAAGAGGGCTCTTTGTCGGAGATATTTTAGGAGACACCGCAGTTGTGCATGCGGGTGTGTGGGCCTAAAAAGGGTAGGTGAAAGTGTGTTAAAATTACCCCACCGGTACCTTCGGGTCAATTTTTATTCGTAGGTCCAGGAGGTAAGACTAAAAGAATTATACAGGGGAGATGGAGCACCTTTATTAACAAATACCGTAGAGGTCAGGGTATTACTCTGCTGCTCTCAGTGCCCGTGTGTGATTGTGAATGAGTGTGTTGGTCAACATGTTTCGCGCTGGTAATGGGTCCCTAATGGATCCCTGTGCGCTTCGTCAGGACTGTGTGGTGTGAAATGGTGAATAAAAATAGGAGTAGGGAAAAGACACCCTGTAATCCTATGGTACCTCTTGTCAGGTGTAAGTGCGTACTTTGCACTCAAAGGAACATCTCTTTTGTGTTCCTGTTAGTACCTGGTGATAAAAAATAACAATGGGAACACAAAGAAAAACATATAGAGACAAACGTAAGTCATAGTGAATATAAATCCACAATAAACTTAATTGTTGCAGCAGCGTTTGATTATTGCCATGCATATCGTTGTAGCAGTCTGTGGGAAACGTGCCCTAGACATATTATTACTGCCACATGTGCCTGACGGCGTAAGCTGCCAGTGTCTGTGATTGTGATGAGGTCTCATGCACTGGCCTCGTGATGGCTGTGCATGCCATATTTATACCGAGTGCGAAGTATCAAAACTCGTTTGTTTCATGGTGGCCACCAGTGCTTGTTAATACAAAAGCGCGCTCCATGAGTGAGTAAAAAATGACGCGGTTGGGTGTCGCGTTGTCCCGGGCTGTTCATTACCGGTATCTGGTAATGAGGCACACATTAAAATAACGTGAGGCAAAATATCCATAAAGCACACACACTCATTCTAGACTCTCATACTAATTACCCCTTTAAAAGGAAATGAGGTGCCTCTTCGGCAAATCCCCGCGGTCTCGAGGGGGAATATCTGTGGGATAAGAATGCCAAATTAAGCCCAGTGCACGGACGACATACCTGTCTCTGTCGTGTGGAAGCAGCTGAGTAATACTCACATTAAAGCCCCTTCGTTCTGGCCCGTTACCTGCCCTGCCGCTGGATGGACGCCGGAGGAATGGAAGGCGGCGTCCACCCGGTAAAGAATGCTGGAGGGCAGAAGTGACGGGGTTTCGAGGGAGGGGGGGCGTGTACTACAGGAAGCAGCTCAGTTCGGTGGTGGTAGGCGGGCAGAGCTGAGAACAGCGGCCATCTTGGAAGTTTTTTTTTTTTTTAAACAACAATTAAACCACCCGTATAATGTCATTGACGTTGCGTGTATTCGTGATGATGGTCTCTCACGTAAACTGATGAGTAGTCAATGTTGGCGGCGGGCATGGTTGTTTTACCATATGTATGATGGTTACCAAAGTGACAATTCGTTATCCTCGCCCTATTTTGTGTTGTAAGCATAATGTATGCAACTTGCTGAAGTTAAATGGTCAGTATTCTGCATTTTCAAGCGGGGGCCTGGACTCCCCCAAGTGATACCTGTTAAGGTCACCACACCTGCTTATCGACGTTATATATGCTGTATGGGTTTTACAGCTGTACTCAGGTACACATTACGGTCATACTGGGACGTTCAGTGAAATTCGTTTACCTGTGGTAGTCTAGTACAGGTGTCCCATCTATGTCCATACCACCAGTGTACAACAACCACTTGTAAGCCCCATACTATGGAACGACCCATCCCATACCGTGATGGAGAAAAGTACAGTGTGCTATGGACGGGCTGTCTGTCAGATGGTCGGGTGACCCTTACCGACCGGTTTGGGGATGATCCATCTGAGTGTGCTAGTATTAGACTACTGTGTTTTCAGGTAACAAGTTCCGCCCAAGGTATGTCGTCGTTTAATCCCCGTGTGTTACATTTTAATCGGAACACCCAGCGTTGTTCTTGCCTGAACAGTGTAGTGGGAGCCCAATTGGGGTTGGCTTCAATGATGGTCCATTTCAGGTCATTAGGAGCATGGTTCATCTCTAGGAAATGATTTTGTAGCTTGGTGTTTGTCTTCTTGCACCGTATGGTGCTTTTGTGTTCCCCTATGCGTAGTTTGACGGGTCTGGTTGTCATACCAACGTATGGTTTGCGGCATGGGCATGTGATTAGATATATGCAATTCTTTGTGTTGCAATTAGTATGTCGTTTTTGTACCCATGGTCTGGCCAGACCTAGGTCAATTTGCTTGGATGCTTCAGTCAGTGGACATACGGAGCAGGTGCCACTTGGATAGTGACCCTCAACTGGTGGAAGGGCCCACAAGGTGGGTTGAGTATTAATGGATTGTTTAGGTCGTGTATGGACAAGGAAGTCTTTGAAATTCTGTGTGCGTTTGAATTAGAAGAGTGGAGTAGGTCCAGGGTTAAATGCTCCTGTCTCCAAAATACCCCAGTGTTTTCTAATCAGTTTCTGGATTCTGTTGGAGTTGGGGGGTGAACGTAGTTACACATGTAAGTGCATTGGTTTGGGGTTTCTCCTTGACTTCTAACAGTGCCTCCCTGTGGTTATTCCTGGCTCGTTTGTGTGCTTTTCTTATAGTACTCTGGGGGTAGTTACGTGCCGACAAATTGTGCAACAGGATGGAAGATTGTTTCTCAAATTCGCAGATGGTATTGCAATTGCGGCAGAGCCGTAGAAATTGTCCCACTGGGAGATTGTCCCTGAGTGCCTTGGGATGGTGGCTCTGGTACATCAGGAGACCATTCCGGTCCGTGGGTTTTTTGTAGTTCGTGGTTCGCAGTGACCCTTCTTGTAGGGTAACCCAGAGATCCAGAAAAGCGACGCTCTCTTTGGATATAGTACCTGCGAATTTCAGAAAGGGGTCTAGGGTGTTTAGCCATTCACAAAATGTGGTACATCCATCCTCATCTCCTCTCTAGAAGAGTAAAATGTCGTCGATATAGCGTCGCCATACCATGACGTTCTCTCTGTAGGGGTTGGTCTCGCCCAGAATGAACTTGGCTTCAAAGTTGGCCATGTACATACAGGCTAGACTCAGCGCAAACGTGCTCCCCATGCTGGTCCCTTGAATTTGATGATACAATTGTCTTTTGAAGGCAAAAAAGTTTTCTTTGAGAGCCACGGCTGCGCATTCGCAGATGAAAGCAACTGGTGTGTTGTATGGCCATGGGTCAATGCTCTGTAGCATGGCCTCCATTACCTCCAGTGTGGCATCCTGCGGAATGTTCGTATAGAGTGCTTCCACATCCAACGTGGCCAACACAGTGATCGTTCCTGGTTCATTGAAATTCTCTATAAGGTTGAGGACCTCTGTAGTGTCCCTTAGGTAAGTTGGTGTTTGTGTGACTAAGGGGCGTAGAAAAAAGTCACAGAACTTGCTCAATGGCTCGAGCAATGAGTTAATACCTGACACTATGGGGCGTCCTGGGGGAGGGTTAGTCCCCTTGTGTATTTTCGGTAAGGTGTAGTAGTAGGGAGTCCTGGGGTTTTCGTTGATCAAGAATGCCGCTTCCTGGGGTGATATCCAATCCTCGCTTTCAGCCTCTGTGACCAGGCTTCTGATCTTCATAGTAAGTTTTATTGTCGGGTCTTCCTCAATGGGGAGGTAGTATTTGGTGTCCGTGAGCTGGCGCTGGCACTCTGCATCATATGTGCCTATGTCCTGGACCACGATGGCACCGCCTTTATCGGCTGGTTTGATGATAATTGATGCGTCTTCCGTGATACCCTTTAGAATCCGTCTCTCATCTTTGGACAGGTTGTCAAAGGAGCGGCGGTGTGGAAGATTCGTGACATCCTTCAAGACCGTTTGCTCAAACGTGAGCACTTCGTTTGGAGTCATGGCTGCAGTAGGTGTAAATTTGGATTTCATTTTCAGCCCGGTGCCGGTGATGGGTGTCTCAGGTTTGTCCTGGAAGAAGGCCTTCAATCTCAAATTCCTGAAGAATTGGAGGAGTTCCTGATGCAATCTGAATGAATCCTCACAGGGTGTCGGGACGAACCCCAATCCCTTCTCCAAGAGGTTGGATTCTTCCCTGGACAGTGACCTGGAGGACAGGTTGACAACTAGCATTTCGTTCCTGTCGTCTTGCTCCTCAGTATCATTTGCTCTGGCTCCTGCCAGTGCACGTTCCTTGATCCGTTTTTCTGTCTTCCTCTTCCTCTGCCCCTTCCTCTGTTGTGAAAAGGGGGGTTCGGAAACTGGTGATATTGCGGCATCTGTGGTGGGTATCCCACTGGTGTGTTCCAAATGGGTGGGTGCCCGGCCCATTGGCCCGCGTATGGTTGTTGTTGGAATGGGCGGGGCGGGAAGTTTTGGAACAGTGGTGGTGGTGGTTGTCTCCAAGATCCTCTTGTTGGTGGTGCATAGTTTCTCCCATCATAACTGGAGTCGCTACTCGTTGACCCAGATCTTCTGGAGCTGTTACTGCTCATTTCTTCTAAGGATGTATCATGGTTCTGAAAAACATAGTCCTCTTTTGTGTACGGGTACACCTTCTCCTGGGAGAATCTTTTGACATCTTTTTGAAGTTTCGTAACCTTTTGTTTTGTCAGGAAGTCTTTGTGTTCTGTCATCTCCTCGTTGATCTCTGCTAGGCGTGTCTTAAATGCTGTGATTGATATCCCTGCTCTCAGGCCTGTTTCTGCTAGGGTGATTTGGATGAGGAGTTCGTCCGAAAGACGTTTGGCTGTGTTAATTATAAGTACAAGCCAACCTCTTGTGCATTTCCACGCTATCTTTGACCACTTTCTTCTGAATGTTAGATCTTCCAAGCAGATCCGTGGTGTTAACGTCACTAATAGGCCATTAGGTGCTATATTGGCCCTAAGATATTCAGTCATAATTGTGCCGTGCAGAGCTGTTTTTATCTGTAATTTCCTCAGCGTCTGTAAGGCTTTTCAATCCTCATTCTTACTCCCTGAAGCTACGCTACCATCTCCATCGAGCAGTGATGGTGCCCTTAGTATCTCCGCCACAGTGTCATCGTCGAAGCTAAGGCCAGGATTATCCATTGTGTTCTGATGGATAGATATTTACTGTGATAAATGGGGTCTAGAGAGTGTGGCTGTTAGGATTTATGCAGTTTAGTGAAAAAAATGAAAGAAAAGAGGGAAAATAGGGTAGTATAGTCCCACGGCTAGCTGCCGTACTAAATCACACAACACTAAAGAATGGGGGACAGGGAGCGTCTTTAGAAAAGCTAGGTCCAGTACCGTTGCTCCCAAGAACTAACATGTAATCACTATGTGGTAACTGTTCCTAAAACAAGGACCCATACCCAACTTGGTTATGCATGAAAGAAAAGTAGAGAATGAAAGATAAGGTAGTTGCTATATGTGGTTCCCAGTTGATGAAGGTAGGGGAATTTCTCCTTTAGAAATTAGTGCCCTCACACACTCTTGCGTGTGTCATGCTTCATCATCGGGCGTTGCTCCTCGTGGGGGTGGCGCTGCTGTCCCCCACGGGCCCCGCAAGAGGTCTCTTTGTCGGAGATCTTTTAGGAGACGCCGCAGTTGTGCATGCGGGTGTGTGGGCCTAAAAAGTGTAGGTGAAAGTGTGTTAAAATTACCCCACCAGTACCTTCGGGTCAATTTTTATTCATAGGTTCAGGAGGTAAGACTAAAAGAATTATACAGGGGAGATGGAGCACCTCTATTAACGAATACACTCATTCACAATCACACATGGGCACTGAGAGCAGCAGAGTAATACCCTGACCTCTATGGTATTTGTTAATAGTGGAGGGATGTACAGTGCAATGCCACACACTGGAGTACATAGAGTGGAGTGGTGTACAGTGGAGTAGCATGTCACAGAATGGAGTGGAGTGGGATGCAGTGGAATAACATACAGTGGCGTACAGTGGAGTGGCATAGAGTATAATAGTGGACTAGTGCAGAGTGGAGTGGCATGCATTGGAGTGACGTACAGTGCAGTGGTGTAGTAAAGAATAGTTTACAGTGGAGTGGAGTAGAGTGTAATGGCTTAGATTTGAGTGGCAGAGAGTGGAGGGGCGTAAAGTCCAGTAGGGTACAGTGTAGTCGTGTACAGTGAAGTGCCAGCAAGTGGAGTGGCATAAAGTGAAATAGAGTAGAGGGGAGTGGCAGAGAGTGGAGTTGCATACAGTTGAATGCATAGAGTGGAGTGATGAATAGTGGAGTGGCGTACTATGGGGTGGCGTAGAGTGGAGAGGCATACAGTAGAGTGCCATAGAGTGAAGTGGCATACAGTGAAACACTGTAGAGTGGAGTGTCGTACAGTGAAGTTGCATACAGTGGCATAGCGTAGAGTGGAGTGGCGTACAGTGGAATACCATACAGTGGATTGGCATGGCGTGTAGTGACATAGAGTGGAATGGCGTAGAGTGGAGTAGCGTATTGTGGATTAACATACAATGAAGTGGTGGAGAGTGGAGTGGCATGTAGTGGAATAGCGTTAAGTGGAGTGGCATAGAGAGGAGTTGCATACAGTGGAATATCGCAGAGTGGAGTGGCATACAGTGGAGCGGCGTACTGTGGAGTGGCATAGGGTGGAGTGATGTAGAGTAGAATAGCGTAGAGTGGAGTGGCATACAGTGTAGTAGTGTAGAGTGGAGTGACTTACAGTGGAGTGGTGAACATACCGTAGAGTAGACTGTTGTAGAGTGGAGTGGTGAAGAGTGAAGTGGCATAGAGTAGAGTAGTGTACAGTGGAATACCGTAGAATGGAGTTATGCCGAGTGTCATAGAGTGGAGTGGCATACATTCGAATGGCATTTAGTGGAGAGGCATAGACTGGAGTGCCGTACAGTGGAGTAGCCTGTCGTACAGTAGAGTGGAGTGGTATAGAGTGTAGTGGTGCAGAGTGTAGTGTTTTGTAACCCAAAAGGCTGCCTTTTGGTTTACAAAACCAAAATGCAGCCATGTTGTTTTTACCACATTTTGTCTGTGTTCTGGTTTAGGGCCTTAGATATAGGCAAGTAGTAGGTTTTATTTTTGTTTCCTACCTATTAACACTTTATTAAATAAAGTGTTAATAGGAATGGAAATGTAGTTATATTTTTATATATATATTTTAAGTTTACAGACGACTGTGCTATTACCTCGAAGGTATACTGCGGTATTAAAAAAAAAGAGAAAAATATCTACAAATGTTTAAATCACTGTACTACACTATATTAGTGAAATGTATTGTAGTACAGTGTATTTTTTAATTTTTAACAAATTGCGTTTTTGTAAGTAGGACAGTAATTTGTAGGTATTACTGAGGTACTCAGTGGGCTGTTTTGTAAAAAATCTAATATGTTAAAAACTGATAATACACTGTAGTACACTATATTTGTGAAATATAGCATAGTGCAGTGTGTTTTAATTTTTTTCATATTAAAATTTTTTTAAAGTTCTTTTATGTACTGCAGTACATCTTAGGTAGTACCATGGTACTTGGTAACTTTTTTGATGGTAATAAGTAGGAAAACATTTAAAACCTACTACTTACCTTGATTTAGGTCCCTAACCTAGAACACAGCCAAAGTGCACTTAAAACAACATGGCTGCTTTTAACTTTTGTAAAGTAAGTCATTACCCAATCACATAATGCTTAGTCAGCACCATGTGCTGTGGCAGTTTCACGAAATTTAGCAAAATTTCGCGAAACTACTGAGGTATACCACAGCCTGAGATATCACTAAGATTGAGTGCCTTATAAGTCCAAAAAGGCTGAATGTATTGGATTGTTCATCTGTTTTGGCAGTACGTCTGTCTAAAAAGTCCAAAAAAGCCCATTGAAAATGCGCTGAGGGAAAAACGAGTTTTGGGACCCCGCCCCTTTTTTCTTTGCACCCCCTTGTGAATCACTGCAAAACTTTGCAGCGTCCACCAATGTAGAAAAAAACTATAGGTCTGCAAAGTTTCATGGAGATTCATCAAACAGGGGCAAAGTAACTAGCAAGCAAAAATCTGAAGAATATCCATTCTTGAGAATCCTAACTATACGTACAGAGTGGCTACTCCACTCTGCAACATATATATATGTGTGTGTGTGTGTATATGTTGTATACATAACAGGTTTTATGTAGTAAGGTTGAATACTGGCATGAAGGGGTTCTGGTGCATTTATAAACCATGAGACAAATGGCCAAATGGCTGGGAAATGTCACCAGAAACTTGAGATGGCAATATGGGACCATAATACATGTTAACATGTTACCTGTGATATATTTTTATATTACATATTTATTTTGCAATAGTTATCTTGAACAATCTGTTTTTCTCCAAATTGCACTAAAAATTGGGCTCTGATTGCAATTACAATGTTTAGATTTAATTTTCATTAGAAAATTGTTGGCAAAATAATGTGCAATGTTGAGGTTCAGATGATTTATGTGATTTTGTGACTTCAGAATTTACCACATAATAATGAATTTACCTTGCTGAATAATATTCAAAATTTGTAGATTTCTAGCAAAAATGGATGAATATAATGCTGCCAGAGAATGTGCCGCATAATTAATGAATCCTTGCTGCATAATTTGATCATGCTGCGTAATCCTAGTAGCCTTGACATTGGTAAAGCTCTGTAAAGTTGTATTGGGGATTTCATTATGATGATGACATCTGTAGTCTAATGTTCACTGAAAAATATGGGTTTTATATCACTGCATTTTGTGCAATTAAAACACCTGCAATTGAAACACACACATTAATACACCAAATAGCTTTTAGAGAGGATTTTTTTGAGGGTATGTTCCAGTAGCACAGCTTCTCCAGAACCATAATCCTGGGTTTGGCATTAAGGGAAATATGGGAAGAATATCTCTCTTTGCCAGTGCACAGTGCTTTTGTTTGAAGTCCAGGAAAAGTGAAGATTTCTGGCATTAAGGGCCATTTTAGTTATCATGGCCCAGAATTATCAGGCCTTTGCATTGTCCTAGTGCCGTGCAAGCGATGTAAGGACAACACAATTATATTTAAAAAGTCATGCAAGGGGCGATTTGCGCTGCCTTGCTTGGCTTTGTAATGAAATGAAGCGTGACACAGCTGCTGAGATACGTTACATTTAAAATTGCAAGGAGTTCAATGGGTGGAGCATGGGTGATCTCATGCATCCACTCATGGATTTTGGTGTATTTCCAGATTTACTAAAGCTAGTAAACCTAGGAATGTGTCAAAATGCTACACCTTCCCCAGTGAGAAGCAACAAGGAGAAATATCTTTATTTTTTCTTGTTATTTCCTCTTTCCATGTGTGCTGCATTGTGCAACACACATGGAAAGATGAAAATGCCTCTAAGGATTGTTTTTCTGCAGGAAGGTGTCCCTTCCTCAACAGAAACAATCTTGCCTTTAATGAAGGCACCCTTGCACTAAGAGGCGAGGGTGCCTGTATTGGCGCTAGGCAGCACTTAGTGCACCAGCACAAAGAAAGAGCAGAAATGCTCCACATCTTTGAAATTATGGGGCACTTCAGCTCTCTCGCTTTCATGCAACGCAGCATAGCAACTTTGTTTGCTGCCCTGCGTTGCATGAAAGATTAGTAAATGTGTCCTCCTGTCTTTAGAAGCAATGATGGGACTTCTCCAGGCTGAACAGCAACATGCAGGAGACATTTTGGTAAGCAACGACATCCTGAAAAGGATCTGCCATTCAAGGCAGCATTCCTTCTGTTCAGAGTAAGACATAATTTACCCTGCACTCAGTCTAACAGTCTAACAGCCAAACAAAACATCTGGAAACATTTGATAAATGGGCACAGGCACACACACACACCAGGTTGAGACAAGGGCTCCGGTTATGTTGGACTGAAACCATGTTCAAAATGTCAGTGCCCCTAAACCTATAATCATCTGCTTTGAATTTCGAGTCTCCACATAGATTAATATGGAGGAGTAGTAACTGCCTTCTACAAGAGATTGAGGTACTTTTAGGGGCAGTCCCTGACAACATGGTGAAAAACAATGCACAGTCGTGGGACCTGCTTGCCATATGAGGAATTTTATACACACACATAGGCGCACAGACAAAGTCATGCAGACATGCATGTACGTACACACACATAAACACACACGCACACACTCATATTATTCTTTTGAAAATGACTTGCCATACAGCCTAACAAACTGCCATGGACTGATTTTGTTTTAGTGACTGGTTTTTTAGTTACTTACGCAATCCTCTACGTCTGATATTCCTGCCTTCTGGAGATTCACATGAATGTATATGTGTCAGATTTACTCACTGCAAAATTTATGACTACATGATGGAAAAGAAAATTATTTTTGCCAAATTTTGTAACAAAAATCACAGTATCACTATTTTCCCATAGGTTTGTGGACAAATCAATCAGAAGGTAGCAACGCATTCACATAGTGTGACACTTATGTTAAACAGAATATTGGACTATGGGCCAGATGCACAATGCCATTTAGCATTTGCAAATTCTGTGATTTACTAAGTCACAGGGTTTGCGACGGCTAAATGTTTTTTTAAAATGTACTAAACCTATTTTACGATTTGGTAACTGGTTACTAAATGACAAACTGCGTTTCAAAAGGCTTAACGAGTAGCAATGGGTATTGGTGTGTTTAGACCGTTGCTTCCAAATTGCAATTCTGAATGTTATGTATCAATGGTGTGAGACTTCAATTTTGGTTGCAAATCATTGATAGGGTACTGACCCCTCAAAGGAGATGGTAACTCATTTACAAAGAGGAAGAAACCACCTTTGGAGCCTTTCCCATTTGTGAATGTAAAAAAAAGTCTTTTTGTGAGAGGGCAGTGGTCCAGGGGACAACTGCCAACCCATAAACAAACTTTATTTCAAAAAAGCAATTTTTTTAAATGCAGCCTTCCTTTAAGGAAATCGGCAGCATGAAACAGAATATATGATGGTACAACGCTAACCATTACAACACATACGTTTACATTGCAGTTTTTACAACGCAAATTCCATTACAACGCATGTTTTTACAACGCAAGTCATTACAAAGCATGCTCATTGAGATATATTAAAACTACCATTACAACGCATTCCATTACAATGCATACAAATACAACGCATACCATTACAATGCATAATATGTTTCCATTGTTTATTACCAAAATTTCAGAAAGTATAAATGTTTGCATCCATCCACTGGGACAGGATGCAAGGGAAATAGGGGTTTTGGGTGGGGAGATTATTAATACCCATGTATAAATTTTAATACTTGGGTATTTTAACACTAACCCTAAAAAAACCTGGGTATTAATAATAAATTCAAAAAATATGTTTGAAAAAACGGCAAAATTAACACATATATTCACAGCCTTTTTTTTTATAAATTACACACTACTGTCAGAGCCAAAAAGAGATTATACATACAATCAACTTGAAGCACATAAAACGGCAGTCCTTCAAACTATTTCTTTTCTGCCCCTGACCCACCATCTACTCAAAATGGCTGACATTCCGAGAAGGAATGTCTAATCGAACATTTTTACACAAGACAAAATAAATATACATTCTGTCAGGTTGTGAATCACGTGAAAAAAACGTTTCCAAAACATATTTTCATTTAAATTGTCATTTACCCCCAAAAAACATTTAAAAGAAGCCGTCCACCATTTTGAGCTCAGTGGTACACTGACTTCCATGGTGACCACACGCAGCAGGAGTAGCAGGATAATTTTTGCGACTTTCCAGTTGAACACTGCCATCTACAGACTGAAGTAAGTGTACGTTGAAAAGGAAAAACCTTCTAAATTATTATACCTAATTCTCAACTTTTACAGCCTTTACAGCCTTTGAAAAACAGTCCCTAGTCTACAGCAGACATTCCTAAAATTATCTTTCCTTTGAAAAATAAGTGAATAATGAACAAAATGTATTTAAAGTAAAAAGCCCAAAAGCAGAAAAAAATGTATTAAAATTTTCCTTTAGGGGGCGTGGTTTGAGCGCCGAAACAAGATGGCGGCGCCTTACTAAGCTCCGCTCTTGCACAGAGCCGCATACGTGATTTTCGGCCACACTAAGACTTCAAATAGCGCTCCCAAGGCCAGTCCCCGACGCCTAATGACTATGGCGTGCAGATGAGCTGTATTGGGACACGCGGAACCCATCTCTTATCATTTTTCGCCGCGACATCGGATCTCTTCACTCGCGGGCGGCTGCCATTTTGAATGGCGCTTCATGCGAGTCTCCATTCCACTTTCTCCTCATGCGGCCAATAACTTTTGGGTGAGCCTTTTTCATATTTCATTAACCTCACCCTTTCTCTGCACCTTTGTTTATGCCATGGTTTCCCTCCAACCCTGTGCTATGGTGCTTTTTTTTGTTTGTTTTTGCTTGCCTTTTTTCATAGCCTTTTCACCAGCTGGTCCTTAAAGATATACTCCTAAATGCTACAAAGGCGAAGGGAATTAATTGGCTACTGTGAACATGTATACTTTGGAATCTATGTTCTTATGGTGCATTCAGTTTATATGACCTGGAGAAGATTTTGGTCATAATCAGTCGCTGGACAGCTCTATTTTGCACCTCTTTTGACGGTTTTTGAGGAGTGGTGTATGTGATTACACGCGCTGTGAGGTGCTCTTCACTGGTTTATCAATCAGCGGATTCCCTCCTACACCCCTCACTTCTTAGTGGTGCCTGTACTACTATTGCTCACCTATACTGAAATATAATTAATTGTATGGGCAGGCTTGTTAACGTTAAAAGGATCTCTCAACGTCAGTAACGCTCTATTAAAATGTCTAACGACACGCTTCATCTTCCCAAGGCATCTTCCTCTGGCAATAAACCGAAAAAGGGCCAAAAATGATCCTCCGTCTCCAGTCCAGTCATCTTCGAATCCTGTCCTGGATGCAATTTTGGACGAACTACGTGCTCTCAAACCTTTCATGAATTCCACCAACGAAAAACTCCAGTTAATTGAGGATCGATGGATTAACATGGAGGGCAAAATAACTGAAATGGAACAACATGTGGGCCAAATTCAGGACGTAGCAACCAAAATTCCTCTGCTGGAACAAGAAATTCAAAAGCTTAAGCTCCACACAGAGGACCTTGAAAATCGCAACAGGAGAAATAACGTACGCCTTTATGTTTTACCGGAGAATATTGAAGGCCCTGACTTACTCTCATTTTTAAAGAAATTTTTGCCTGACCTTCTGAATCTTCAGTCGTCTACTCCTTTAAACATCCAACAAGCACATTGTCTTGGTCGTCCTCAGCTTCATTCTACCAGACCACGTGGTATCATAATGCTCTTTTTAGAATTCACGGATCTGATGCATGTTCTGAAGTGCGCCAGAGAGAAACGTCGTCTTATTTGGTCTGGTCACAATATCTTTATTTCTCAGGACCTTTCAAATGCAACCAATACTAGACGTAAGGAATTTCTATCACTTCGTCCTCAAATGAGATCCCTGAATATCCGATATGTCATTCTACACCCTTGTCTATGCAAGATTACTTATGAAGGTGTTTCCAGCTCATTTGAAGATCCGGCTAAATTAAGACTGTTCCTGCAATCCATCACTAGAACACCTATGGACACAAATGCACATTCTTCCTAAGCCGTTATATTACTGTTTCCGTTACATGGCTTCATGTCTCTAGTTTTTATTTCCTAGTTATGCTTCCTAGTTATGCTCTCCAAACATCAGTTGCGTGGCCGAATTATTTCTATTTTATAAGTGTATTTTCTTCTCTCCGCTGTTGTTCTTGTTTCTGGGTGCCGACATGCACGTTTCTCGACTTACTCTCTTTTTGCTTCAGATCTGGCTTCTTGTTCTTGATCTGACTCTTTTCTTCTCTATCTGTCTCATTTACCTTGCGCTCCCTTTCTTATTATCCTTTTTTCTCCTTTTCCTTTTCTCACTTTCTTTCTCCTCTTTCCCTTTTTACAATTTCATATGGGTTTTTTTCCTTCATCTTTTCATGTTCTTTATAATTTTTTTGTGTTATTTTGTTATTGGTAAATGGTGTCTTTTTGTTTTCATTGTTATTTCTGCAGTGTGTCATCATTTTTCCTGTATCCTTGTCTTTAATCTACTACACGCTTAATGTTGTGTCGTGGAACGTCCGTGGTCTGGGTCACCCTGTCAAGTGTCAAAAGGGACTCTCTCATTTATCGAAATTAAATTGTCAAATTGCTTTCTTGCAGAAAACCCACTGTAATGATATTGAATCTCTTAAACTCAAACGCCAATGGGTGGGCCAAGTTGTTTTTTCACCTGCGGTCAACCGTAAGGGTGGTGTTGCAATTCTATGTCACAAATCCCTAAAGGCTCAAATTTTATCTACTGAATGTGACACAAATGGACGATGGACAATACTTCAAGCCAAGGTCTATAATAAAATGATCACTTTTTAAAATATTTATGGACCAGTTAAATCTGACCCTGATTTTTGGAATATGATCAAATTAAAATGATCCTCTATTACTAATCCCAACATCATTGTTGCTGGAGATTTTAACAATTGGCGAGACCCTTTTTCGGACAGAAAATCAAAATTAAAATTCAAACCTGATAAGTCGCATAAAGTATTTCAGTCTGCTATTGCCTCTCGTCCACTTTATGATGTATGGAAGACTTGCAATCCTGATAAATATGAATTTTCATTTTTCTCTAATGTTCACCATACTATGTCGCGTATTGATTATATCTTGGTTTCAAAGTCTCTACTCCCCTCTGTTCAATCTTCGGAAATTGGATCCATCTTTATTTCTGACCATGTCCCTGTCTCTTCGTCATTTGATCTGTCCCTTACCACCTCCAAACATGCCCAATGGAGATTTAACAACTCCCTACTATCTGATCAATCCTATATCTCTGAGGCTACTTCTTTTATAAATGATTTTTTTCAGTTTAATAAGCCTAGTGATACTTCTATCCACAACAACTGGGACGCCTTTAAGGCATCCTTTAGAGCCTTCACCATTGCCTACACTGCCAAAAAGAAAGAAATACTGAACTCCCAGTATCTCTCTACCCTTAAACATATTAAAACTCTTGAACACTCTTTCTTTACATCTAATTGCCCCACTCATCTCCGAGACCTTATTAAGGCGAAATCAGACTTAAATAAACTAGCTACAAATGATGCTTGTAATATCCTACTTAAAATAAAATCCAAATATCATGGGGGTCAAAATAAAGCGGGTAGAATGTTGGCCAATTATTTAAAAATCAAAACGGAAAAGAAAACCATAGGCCCTATTCGTAATACCACTACTAACAACTTACTTCACTCTGATTCAGATATTGTTAATGCTTTCCAATCCTACTATAACTCACTATATATGGATGATAAGCATCCTTCTGAAAGTGACACCCAGTCATTCTTTGATGATCTTCCCTCTCCTCCCTCTGTGCTGGGTGCTATGACTCTCCTTGAAAAGGATATATCTCTACAAGAGATTTTAGATGCCATTAAATCTTTAAGGAGGGCCAGGACTCCTGGTCCAGATGGTTTTTCTATTGAACTAATTTCTTCTTTCTACTCTATTTTTGCTCCTCATTTACTGGAACTTTTTACCTCTTTTATAAAATCAAAACCTGAAGGATCCTTTTTAGATGCTCTTATTGTAATTATCCCTAAACCAGACAAAGATCATACCCTGTGCCAAAATTATCGCCCAATCTCATTAATTAATTATGACTGTAAAATATTTGCAAAAAGTCTTGCTTCTAGATTAGATGATGTTATACCCCTACTTATTAAACCTGATCAGTCCGGCTTTATTAGAGGTAGACTTACTTCTGATAATGCTAGGATGTTTTCTAACATTCTTACGTTGGGGAAAAAGTACCCTGACCCTTTAGCTGCACTATCCCTTGACGCAGAAAAAGCATTTGATCGTATAAATTGGCAATTCATGTTCAAAACTCTTCATTGGTTTGGATTCGGTCCCAAATTTATTTCATTTATTAAATTACTATAGTCAGAACCGCGGGCCTCTGTTTCTGTTAATGGTTTTTTGTCCCCATATTTCAATCTGCACAGAGGTAGTAGACAAGGTTGCCCCCTTTCCCCTCTTTTGTTTCTTTTGTGTCTTGAACCTTTTCTTGAACGCATCCGCCACAATCCCCTAATAACAGGTTTCAACACAAATCCCACGAAATCAAATTATCTGCCTACTGAAGGAAGTGGCCCTCTAGGGCCACTCGGATTTTCTCACAACCACCTGCTATGCCTTCCCAAGAATGAAGAGTCGGTCAGACAGTAGAGAATACAAACTTACATGCTTTATTAGAAATGCTCTGTAGAGGAGTCCATCATGACCTGCACCCTAAGATGTCTGCCGAGGGACTGACTCCCCAACGGTCCACAGTGAGTAATCATTCTTCCACAAGAGCCTCCAACCCCGCCCACCATGGAAAAGTACCGGCCTGGGCCGAACATGAACAAAGGAGGCACTGGGAGATGAGCTACCACCTGCCAGATGGGTACATGTTATCAGAAACCCAAGGCCACTGTGCTGGGTCTCAGCATCTCCTAACGTGGGAGCAGAACTACACACTTGGATTGGTATGTGAGAACAGAATAGTCTCCTCATTAGCAAATCGGGAAACAGCCTTAGACAGAAAGAAAAAACATTAGCGAAATACAGTGTTCTGCTGAGGCAAGCATTACGGGCCATGAAGCCTAACTCGGGCACAGTCTAAGCAGCCTAATAAGGATTGCAAAAAACAAAATGGAGTCGCATTCGCCAACTGAAGCCTGCACATTACGGGGATAACTCAGTGGGTTGCATAACGTAAATACAACTGGCATCTATTTAGCCACACATTGCTAACCTAATATAACGTGAAAGGAGTACATTGCAGGGACGGGATTTTAAAACCTAACAGACCCTCCTTTTAGCATGGGTGGCTAAATGCTTTATTGCTATCCGGTAGGGTCTTTGCAATTCTAAGGGAGAGGAAGGAATTACATAGTAACTCAGGTAACAAGGGAAAAACAAGCAACACATTATCATTGAAATCATTTAATATTCAAAGATGCCCTCATCAATGAGCATCAGATCCTGAATCTCCTGCATCATCATAACAGGAATCTTGTTATCACTTCTTGGCAATGTGGGGGTAGGGGCAATTTTACTCATACAATAGGTGCAACAGGCTGGAAGGCAGTTAATGCATAAGCAACAGGTAAAGATGACTCCTGCAATGGCTATTAGGACAGGTAATATTTTCCAACCCCACACCCCAGAGCCACCCAGTGAGAGACCATGAACCATTGTCCTGATGGATATCTGAGGCGAGTCTGTGCAATTTCTGTATTGCGGAGTATACAGTAGGGGAACTATCAGGAATATACACACAGCAGCTGCTGCCGATGACGCGACAGGCACCACCCCTATCAGCCAGAATGACGTCTAAAACCATCCGGTTTTGAAGAGAAACGAGCCTTGTAGCCTGAAGCTCGACTGTAATGTTAGTCAATATACCAGCAGTAGTATTAATAACTCCCTCAACTACCCTAGCAAGGCGACGAATATTACGACTATTGAACATGGGACCCCAGAACGGCAGAATGCCCTTCATTATGTCAGTAAATTGCTGCAGAGAGGTTTCTGTCTGATCAATATCGTCTGGGTTGACAACCCTCTTAACTCGGTGTACCTGGAGATCCCTATGCTGTAGTCTATGATCCTTGTGGTAATTGGGCAGTGCAATATAAACGGGAGGCAAGAGAAAGAAAACATAACACCGGCCAGACCACCCTCTCAGAAGCCATGTATAAGCCTGTTCCCCACAGATGAAGTATACATTCGGAGGTGTAAGCAAAGTTGGGCTGCTAGTAGTATTCAATCGGTATGTGTAGTTACAATGACTCTGTCCTACTGAAATGTTCCCTGTTCAGGCACGGCCCGTGGTAGTAGTGCCGGTCGGGCGGTGACGTGGGGCAGGGGAGGGGCAGGGTGGGGGGTCGTAAACTACGGATTAAGGCCGAATACAGGTAAGTAAACATTTAAATAAATCAAACAAATTGTTCATGCAGCGCTGCATCGCTAAATGCGATGCAGCGCTCACAACGAAATTCGTTTGATTTATTTAAATGTTTACTTACCTGTATTCGGCCTTAATCCGTAGTTTACTACCCCCCACCCTGCCCCTCCCCCGCCCCACATCACCACCCGACCGGCACTCCTAACACGGGCCGCACCTGTCCCTGTTCCTTCAACACAGAAACTAGCTGTTGAGTTGATCA
Source organism: Calotriton arnoldi (assembly GCA_963921515.1). Taxonomy (NCBI): domain Eukaryota; kingdom Metazoa; phylum Chordata; class Amphibia; order Caudata; family Salamandridae; genus Calotriton; species Calotriton arnoldi. Next base: position 190,428 of record CAWUFW010013035.1, on the reverse strand, counting down.
CAGGGACAGGCATAGCCTTGTCCTCAGTGATATTGCGTTCCTGGAAACATTTAAAGTATTCAGTGACATTAAAGCCTCGGAAATCTAGCATTTCATTTAGTAACCAAGTGACATTTTCGTGAGCTTCAAATACATTCATGCAAGCGTCTGGGTGCAGGGTACCCTCCTTGCCATCTGGACCAGGTGTATATCCCTGGTGTACCACTATGTACTCTAATACTGCTTCATAGTCAGCCTGTACCATTTTCATAGCGTCAGCATAGTAGTGCATGTATACCATAGAGAGCAGTTGGAACCAGGCTTCACAGCTACCTAAGTATGACGGGGGCAATGACACCAACAAATCATTTTTATGCATAACTGAGGGAAGTAGCCCACACACCCAGCAATTCGTGGCATTAGTGTACCTGATGAAGCATCTGAACGAAAGCATTTTGTGCATATGTCGGTCTATGTCTCTCTTTATGCGGGGCCAATGTAACAAACAAGTGCTCTGCTAAAACCGGGGTAGTCCCTATCAAGGTGTGCACAGGATGTTGTTCCTCTAGGTACCAAACCACCCCAAATACGACTAGCAAGGAAAGTAAAATTATTACAACAAACACTACTTTACTCTTAGTGGACCAAGAGGACCAAACAGGACCATTTGGAGTGGGATGCGGAGCCGCAAAGGGCTGCTCCTCATCAGGGATAGGACGACCAAAGGGATACATTTGGACAACTTCAAGGACAACTTACAAGTGTCAAAAAGGGAAAGAAAAATTCACGGGCTAGAGCCACTTATTGCAACAACAGTACCAGAGGGCACAAGTCACCCAGCGTCCGTTTAGAGCCTCACGGGTAGGCTCCTATTGTTCATCAACGACGGAGCTGTGAAGCACTTCCACGGAGGAGCTGCACAGTCGCAGCCCTTGCAGCAAAACAAATCCTTCTTCTTTCACGATAGGGCACCCTCCCTCCTGGGCAAATGCCCTCAGCTATCCTGTCCAGTGTCCAGGGCAGTGCACCAGTGTTCTTCACCATAGTCTAATACAGGCACCCTAGGCACAGCACCTGCGCCCTAAGCTCAAGTCCTTCCCTAACTCCTAGGCTGTTCGGCTGGTGCACCGTCCTTCTTTCGGGGCCTCAAATTATACTTTATAACTCCAGGCACTGTTTCATCAACAAAAAGGGGCAGAAACTCAGAATCAGATGGGCATCGAGACTCAGATTCCGGAGTATTGGAGACGGTGTTATCCGGGGCGGCCCTTATCTCTGGTGGGATCGCCTCAGACAGAACTGCATCACTTTCTTCGTCCGTCTGCGCCCACCTCACCCGGGCATCAGAGAAGGGAACGAAGCGTGGCACCTTCTCGCACTCCTGATCACCGATGCCTTCGTTCACCCAACGGTCGAACGGGAGCGGGAGAGGCACCCTCTTCACGTGAGATGTATGGATCCAGTGCTTTCTGCCGTCCACCTTGACAGCCGTTCTGGTGGCGAGTAGCACGATTACTGGCCCTTTCCACCTCGGCTCCAGGCTGCTTTTCCGTTGGAAGTTTTTAACCATCACATAATTACCGGGCTGTATGCAATGCCCGGCCCCTCTTGTACTGGCCGCAATGTGGCTTGTATCTGTTGATGAAGAGAACGAAAATCTTTAGACAATTCATACAGGTAGTCTACAAGTAGGGGGTACTCTATCTCGGAAAAGCGCTTGGGTCTGGGGATGCACCAAACATTAGCAGGGTGTCCAAAGACCACCTCGTAGGGGGACAACCCTGTTCTAGAATGCGCTGTCGTTCTGGTAGATAATAAAGCCAAGGGTAATGCATCTGGCCATTATAGTCCTGTGCTTTCTTGAATTTTTGCCAACTTCAGTTTGAGAGTACCATTGTACTTCCCAACCAGGCCTGCTGACTGGGGGTGATTCGCTGCTTGGAACTTCTGCTTAATATGCAAACCTGTGCATACCAATTCAATGACTTTTGCATTGAAGGGGCTTCCGTTGTCACTCCAAATCACACGTGGCAACGCATAGCGCGGGAAGTACTCTTTTAGAAGTGCCTTCGCCGTCGCCATAGCTGTATTCTCTTTAGTGGGGTAAGCCTCAATCTATTTACTGAATGCGCAGATCACTACTAGCACATACTTCAGGTTATTTACCCGTTCCATTTCGATGAAATCCATCTGGAGAACCTCGAAAGGGAAAGAAGGCGGTGCAAAATTACCAGAAGGTGTAGGGGTACCTTTCCCAGGGTTATGTTTCAGACAAATGATACAATGCTTCACTAGGTGCGTGGCTGTCTTAGCGATATTATCATTCTGCCATACTGGATCCAGCAACTTGCATATTCCTTTAGCACTAATGTGCGCCGGGCCATGGGCCATAGTCACAACAGGGAGCACATATGAATTAGGCAGCAACCACCGCTGCTTCCCTGACAAGTCAGTCCAACACCCATCCTCATCCCAGCGACCTGTTCTCTCCTCCCACATTGCTAATTCATCCAAAGTCGCCTCACCCTGGATTTCCCTGACATTCTCCAATGTGCCCTCGAACATTCCATTGTCTGGGAACCACCTAGCGGAACCTGCCACCAACATCTGTGTCATCTTTGATCGAGCTGTCTCCTTAGCTCTCTGGTCTGCGAAAGCATTTCCCCTTCCCACATCATCTGTAATAGCCTTATGAGCGCTACATTTCACTATTGCTAACTCACTGGGAAGTGCCAATGCAGACAGTGAAGTAGGGTTCCGTTCTACCATATAACACGGACCTATGTACCATCCTGCTCTGCTCAGGCAGCATGACACTTCCATATAGGCCCCACCAGTCAGGCCCTGATAGATGTCCTAAGTTGTCCATTTTCCTTCCATCTTCTGCCACAGAAGCCCACCTCCTTAGATGCACACACACATGTAGGCCCAAGCCCACCTCCTTAGATACACACACACATGTAGGCCCCAGAGGCCACTGCCTCTTGCTATCATTTTTTAATACAACAAATCTCGTAGGCCTTTCTGACCTAACAGCAGGGACCTGTGCCATCCACCGCGGCACCAGCCCCCCCTTGTAAATGTCCACAGTTACGAGAATAAGGTTAGTCCACACGTACGTGACACTCTGCTGGTACATCTTGATCTTTCACAAGCAATGTTTGCAATATTTTTACTTATGAAACTTTCCATGCTTGTTCAACTGAAACTGAAAAGGCGGCTACGTGACAGAGAAATAATGTATAAAATATTAATTTCTGAGCATCTTACGGTAAAAGTTATCTTTTTTTTTATGTTTGCGGTCAAGAGCACTGACCACCTGCTAAAAGCCCCTGGTTTCACCATGATACCACTTCTCTGTTCTTCAAGAAAACTTTCCACAGTTACTGTAAGCGTGCGGTCAAAGACCCACGTCAGGACCCACGTCAGGGCACGTCAACTGTGGGTGGGAGTTCTGCATTAAGCCATATAAAAGTTTTGTATACATGTCCACGCCCTGAACTCTCTTCACACCACTGCCTCGCATGGTGAGGGTTACCGGTCGACCGCTCTCCTGATCTTGGGCCTAGAACTTCTACTCTCAAGGTGGCAATGCTCTTTTCTGATTGCTAGCCTTTTGGCTTTGTCAGCCTCTCTAATTTAGCTCATCCACACCCAAGTCATTGCATTTATCCTAGCTTAAATTGTGTAGCCTTGGATGGTTTTTGCTTTCTCATTTAAGATTTCCCTTCTAGGCGCTTACCTATTCATGATCTCTAATATCAGGGTTACCCTTTAGGTAGCTGCGCATTAAATGATATATGCATAGATATTTTTGCTTCACTTGAATAACTGATTTATAACATTGTCGATTGCTTTTATTTCATCCTGCTCATGTGTTGATGAGCAGCATTTAAATGAACAGTTTTCTGGGTTTCTGAATTGCTTAATAAAGTGCCACTGTATTTCACACCGTTGTTCCTTCTTTTCAAGTGAACGAGCAGAGTGCGGGTCTTGCTCTCATGAGCCGGTAAGCAGAAGGGTGTGACCACCCATTTACCCTCTGACAGCTGGCGACCACGAACAAGGTCTTGTTGGCGGGTCCTCTACAGTGCGGACTTAGGACACACCTGTGACACACCTGCGGCTGCCCCCAGACTGTCCTTTCCTCACGGCCACCTGGGTAAGTCAGGGATAGTTTTCTTTTTTCTTCCTTGAATTTACCACAGGGTGTGGCGTGTGTGGAGGGGTAGGTCTGGCTGCCTCGGCCCTCCAGGGTCTCCCTTGTGTCTGCTCCTTTGTCCCCCTGTGGTCTGCTGTCTTACCACGACGTCCTCTGTGGCTGGTCACATCTCGCCGAGGTTCTTCGGTACTTTCCGTTCTGCTCTCATCGGCTCCGTCTTGGTTTCCTTCTGTTTGTTTTCTATTGGTAGTTCTCAGTATTGTTTCGTAGTGCTTTCTACTTCTATATATACTATGTTGGACGTTCCTTATTTGAAGAAATAATGTTATATATATAGGTTAGAGTCCTGGACACATGGGTATCTAAAATCCTACATAGGTTGGAAGTCCTTGATACTGCACATCGGGTATCTAAAGTCCGCCACAGGTTTGAGTCCTTGCTACTGCACGTGGGTATTTTAAAGTCTGCACGTGGGTATCTAAATTCTGACACAGGTTAGGAATCCTTGATACTCTCCATGTTTGTCTAAATTCTGACACAGGTCTTTTGCGTCCTTGGCACTGTGCACAAGTGTCTAAATTCTGACTGCTGACTGTAAGGTTGGGGTCCTGCTGCGTTGTATTATATAGGGTGTGGTCTACATCTTCTAACAAGTTTTCAGTCCTACGCATGTGCCCTGCCTTCTCTGCACCATACTGTATGACAGTGTTTAAGTTTTAGAGTGTTTTAAGTATTATTGTACTGCGGTCTGTCGGTTGTGCTTTACAACATTCTATTGACTTATTGTGTTTCCTACTTGGTCCATAGCGCCCCCACGCACCCCCTTCTCTGCTCTTCGCCTCCTCCCTTCCCATCTCGTCTCTCATGTGTATCTCCTGCTAAGGTGCTCTTTTCAATGCACGGTTATTTTCCCAGGTTTCTTTCTGGTACTTTCACTCATTCGTTCTTCTCCCTTTCTGCCGTGTCCTTTTCCTTTTCTTACGATTCCATTCTGCATGGCTTGGGTGTCTTCTTATTCTTATCTCTCCAGTTCATATCTCTCTCTGCCAGGCGCACCTCTCGAATTTTAGCTGCGTACTTCCGAAAAGAGGAAGTATCTCTCTCGGAGGCTCTGTGCCCTTCACAGATTCCCCCCGCCTTCTTCTGCTCAGCGCGTTCGCAGAACGAGGAAGTGCACCTCTCTCCTTCGCAGCTTCAGACAGTCCCTCCCTGCTCTGTCCTCACCAGCTGCTCTCTCCCTCCTCAATCTCTTGAAACACATTTATCATTGTGATCACAATTATTTTTTGCATATGCATTACTTTTATGTAATAATTGGTTATTTATTGTCTATTGTTTCTGTTTCTTGTGCTTCTGTTCCTTTTTAAGCATTTGTCCGCCCTGCTGCACCACCGCAGTTGCCTCCCAGCCCCGCCCCTTCTGGTGCTGCCTTGCCAGATCTACACTGAATAGCCGAGTGGCAGGGCTGCTAGTTATTTCTTGTTGTCTGGGCTGCCTCTATCTATTATTCACTACTTTCAGCAGCCCCGCTAGGTAGCTGTTGTCTGGGTTGCCTTCATTCTTTCTTCATTAGCATCAGCAACCCCGCTAGGTATCTGTTCACTTACCCCCATTCAACACTGCACCTTCATTGCGCCTCTTTTTCTGTCTCTCACACTTTTGCCTACCATTTGTCCAAGCCAATTGGTAGCCAAAGGGGGGTGGAGCCGTGTCTCCATTCATCCGGTCAGCTCCCTTACCCCCTCCCTCTCCGGTATGTCCCTTGATCCCCCGCAAATTCTTAGCCTTCTTATTCATTCGGTGCGTGGCACAGCCACTGCAGTCTACCAGGCCTCCCTTGATCGCTTTATTCCCCTCACTCGCCATCAAAGTGACGTTCTTGCTGTTGCTTGGGAGATCCTAGGGATCACCTTTACACCTACCACTGAAATACGCCTCTCCCTATTATCTCTCGCAGACTTACCTCCCTCAGCCACCGCTTCCTCCCAGCCTCCACCACCGCCAGACACCACTCGCCCGGATCTGCTTTGGCCTGATCACTCCTCTAATTCCTCCTCCCTCTCCGCACCATCCTTGAGCTCCTCTGTCTACTTTGTTGCTTCCCCCATTGTCATTCCCATAGACGTGGAGTCTATTACAGACTCCACACACTCCACGACATCCTATGAAGAGGCAACACTCCCTGATCTTACCACCCCTGCCTCTCCCACAGTATCAGCATCAGCCTCTAGCAGTGCCCTCCACCAACCACCGTCTCCTGGTAACGTGTCCCCATTCCTCGCGGCACTCCTGCAGGATTATTCCGTGGACCTGCAGGACCCTTCACCAGACGTCCTGATCGTGCCTCCCCCTGCCTGCCCCCCTCCGCATTTCCAGTCACTTTAGGGAATGTGCGACCCCTCCCCCGACAGCACAGCAGCTCACATTACCATCACATTACTCAGCACAGGCAGCTGAACTAGTAGCACTCATAGCTGCCTTAAACATTGGAGTTGAGGACTGCATTACCGTTTACTCTGACTCGGCATACGTCACCAAGACAACACACTCCAGCATCCTTTGCTGGAAAAGGCGTGGCTTCCTCAAATCAGATGGTACACCTGTCATTCACAAGCAGTTACTGGAGGAACTTATTGAGGCCCTTACACTACCAGCTGAAGTAGCCGTAGTCAAATGCGCAGCGCACACCAATGGCCAAGATTTTGTCTCCAGAGGTAACGCCCTGGCAGATTGGGCAGCTAATGCTGCAGCCAGAGGCCCCCCAGCAATAGGCCCCCACCTCAAACCACACCAGAAGTTCCACTTGCCCCTATCTTACTTGCCCAAACTCTACCTTCAACAGAGCAAGACAACATCAACAAAGATACTTTAAATACATCATCTCAATTACCGTCCCCATTTGACATTGACACAACACAGCAATATGATCACATTGCACAATTGCACCTCAGAGAAACACAAGAAAGTGCATCAGGTCAAGAGAAAGAGTTGTGGAAGAAGAGGGGAGTACAACAGGACTCCGCCGACTTCATTTACAGACAGACAATAACAGGGAAACCTGTGATGCCCCAGGCTTTATTGCAAGTGGCATTGGATCAACTCCACCTTCCTACACATGTCACCCGAGATAACATGTCCACAACGTTACAGACAGAGTGGTTCATTCCCAATGCCCATGAACACATACAACTTTATGTTAATAAATGTCTCATTTGTCAACAATACTCCCCAAACCCGACTCTCAAGACAGTTGCTTCCACAATTCCCAAACCAACAGGCCCCTTTAAAGAACTACACATTGACTATGTCGACATGATCGATCGCTGCCAAAATTACCGATATCTCATTGTAGTAGTGTGCCCATTCTCACGCTGGATCGAAGCTGGACCTTGCGTCCACTGCGATGCCAAAGCAGCAGCCACATTCCTACTCCGTGACGTCATTTCTGCTGAGGCGTCCCAGACGCCATCCGGACCGACAACGGAAGTCATTTTTCAAACGCAATCTTTTCCTTCCTGACCACAATGCTAGGCATTAAACATAAACTGACATCAGCCTATCACCCACAAAGCAACGGCATTTGTGAGCGCCTCAACGGCTTGCTCAAAAATAAAATAAGCAAAATAAGTGCCACAATAGGAAAGAAATGGCTTTACTGCCTACCCATAGCACTCTTTGCACTAAGAAATTCCCCAAGTTCGGATCACCACCTCACACCCCATCAGCTTGTCACTGGACGATCCACAAATGTAACTGTCCCGTCCACACGCCCCAAAACTGACAGTGAATCATCCTCTGAGGTAGTTAAGGCTGAGCTTTACGACTATCTGTGTCAACTAACAAGCGCAGCGCAGTTCCTTTCTACCCAGGTATCCAAGAGGAAAGAAAAGGGCCCCATAGATCCTGAGCTCCCACCAATCCGTCCTGGAACATTCATCTTTGTCCGGAAAAACGTCAGACGTTGGAAGGACCCCAAGTTCGAAGGCCCCTTCCAGGTGATAGACTCATCACCAACTGCAGTACGAATAGCTGAGAGAAAGGCATGGATCCATCGCAGCCACGTCCGCCTGGACCCCGCACCACCACCTCAGCCAATGGACTAGAGGAGGGAAAAGACATACCACTGATACCACTCCACGAAGACAGCGGATTTCCATCCTCCTTTGATGAAGATGACAACCACCATCACGTGTTCATTGATGAAGACCATAATGGAGATGCCAAGTTATGTATTTCATTTGTCCTAACATTCTGTATTATTGCTACAGTGGCACTCGCAACATTCAATTGGTATATGTTTTACCTTGCAACCCTTAGGCTGTATTATCCTGCAAACACTGCCACACCTTTTACAGGACAACCATTTGTACCAGCAGTTACACATGCCCGAATACACTTCCAACACCACACCGAAGATCCACAGCTCCCCGATTGTACCACCGATAGCACACACACACTAGCACACATCCCACATCCCCAACTGCTGTCCTGGTCCCAAGTACTACTCCATGGGATGGTATTATGGACATCACAATAGGTCCCCAATTGCCCCGCCGCTCCAATTCCCGCAATACCCGCAGATTTAGACGGGGCAGGCCTAGGTTTTGGAGGACCAAGAGACCAAGCAAAAAGCCCGAGGCCAAACCAGAGTGGGCCACAGCTCTTCAAAACACACTGGTTCACATTGCCCACCACCATCACATGCCCGACTTCCATTCCACACGTCCTGACAAATTAGCTGAGGATCAAGGAGCCCATAACGCCCTGTTAGATAACATGTGGTACCGGCACATGACCGAAATAGGGAAAAAGGTAACAAAAGAGTCATGTTACGTGTGCTCACACATTCCTCATGCAGTAGGCGCAGACAAAATGATTTTTCCCCAAGAAGTCCCACCACCAACTTCCAAATGTCTACTACATTTGTTTCTCTGCCGTATACACGGACTGATTCAGTTTCTGTCAGCAGAAATAGACGCTGTGTTTGTAAACACCACAGCGTGGGATTATAAGTATATCTCACACAAGGTTGTGACTGACACACAAGAGTTTCAGAGGGAATTAGAGCACGAGTACACGGCTGAAACACCCATGGTATTGATACAGGGTTATGAGAATTTCTTCAAGAAGGTTGGGTATTTCCTCTTTTCCACGCCCTCACCAATATGCCAAGCAAAAGAGAGCAGGCGAATTCTAAACGACACTTCACGCAGAACTCAATACCCCTGTGACCTCAGGGCTGCACTACATTTGCAGGCCAAAATTTATTTCAAAAATAGATGGCATGGCCCACACAACCTCACCTGTAAGGCAGCTTCCCTCGGAACACCATTTATAAAAACACCAGGTGTAGATACAGATCGCGAACATGATATTGATTGGGATGTTGAGACTCAGTGCAAAGAGGTGTGGGCACAGGAAACTAGGAGGTACACCTTTGGTAAAGATACAACATACAAATGGAAGAGAGCATACAAGCTAAAACATCCTCTCCTTTGCTTCCTAGGTAATGGTACACGTCCTGTGGGCCGCAACATAAATTGCAACAGCACTATCTTTAATTTGTACCTCCAAGACGGCACCTGCCTCATGGACATCTTTTGGGCATGTGGAGAACACCTCTATCTCCAGTTGCCTCCTCAATGGAATGGCCTATGCACCATGGTCACTGTGCACGAGCTGCATCTGGTTGTCCCGGCATCCAACATTTCACAGGTGCATAATCACCCCATGACTGGCGATGTCACCCTGCTCCACCGGCACCGAAGGAGTGCTCAATATTTTGCTAGCGACGCCTTTAGCGAAGTTCCTGAGGAATTTTGCCTTTTTAATGGTGCCCAGGAATTCTCTGGGGGCCTGTGGCCCATCTGGCAAACATCAGCTAATGCCAGGTGGCTGCAGGTCACACGCTACGAACTTATGACACTGATCAATAGCACCCGAGATGGGTTCAACGCAATCCAGGAAGAATTACGACCTATAAGGCTTATGGTTCTAGAGCATAGATATGTTCTAGATCAGCTCACAGCTATGCAGGGTGGGGTATGCGCCCGGATCGGAAAGAGCTGCTGTACTTTCATACCATCTAATGATGCGGATAACGGATCGCTTGCTAAGGCCATTGAGGACCTGGACAATCTGGGAAGAAAGATGCGTGACGAGGAGGTGCTGAAGCAGACGTTATTTCTAATTGGTTCAACTTGGACTGGATGCCTTCATGGCTGTCTGCTATCTTGAAAATTGTGCTACCTATTTGCTGTGTGTTGATGTTAGTGTGTTGCGGTGCACAGGTGATAATAAGATGTGTCAACAGATTTAGCACCAAGGTGGTAGGAATGAATTACGCTAACACAGGAATGCACCAGAATGCACATTACCAGGTCATGGACCACGTTCCTGGGGATGGGGATGGGCCGATCCACGTAGAATTCACAGAACTAGCAGCCCCTGATGCTTCTCCTAACACACCAACAGCTCCACCAATTCCGCCACATAGTTACGCCCTAAGGGAGGAGCATGCCACTCATGAATATGACCAGTTAGTTAGCAATGATGGTGGAGAGTATGTTACCATAACACCAGGAGTGCCACCTCAGACCGAGTGCCTGTACGTTAATGACCCACTCAGTATGCACCAAACACAAGAGGGTCCAGCAAAGTATTATATGAGAGTTTTGTTCAAAAATGAACAAGAGGAGGGAAATGAAGAAGGGTTCCGTTCTACCATATAACACGGACCTATGTACCATCCTGCTCTGCTCAGGCAGCATGACACTTCCATATAGGCCCCACCAGTCAGGCCCTGATAGATGTCCTAAGTTGTCCATTTTCCTTCCATCTTCTGCCACAGAAGCCCACCTCCTTAGATGCACACACACATGTAGGCCCAAGCCCACCTCCTTAGATACACACACACATGTAGGCCCCAGAGGCCACTGCCTCTTGCTATCATTTTTTAACACAACAAATCTCGTAGGCCTTTCTGACCTTACAGCAGGGACCTGTGCCATCCACCGCGGCACCAGCCCCCCCCCTGTAAATTTCCACAGTTACGAGAATAAGGTTAGTCCACACGTACGTGACACTCTGCTGGTACATCTTGATCTTTCACAAGCAATGTTTGCAATATTTTTACTTATGAAACTTTCCATGCTTGCTCAACTGAAACTGAAAAGGCGGCTACGTGACAGAGAAATAATGTATAAAATATTAATTTCTGAGCATCTTACGGTAAAAGTTATCTTTTTTTTTATGTTTGCGGTCAAGAGCACTGACCACCTGCTAAAAGCCCCTGGTTTCACCATGATACCACTTCTCTGTTCTTCAAGAAAACTTTCCACAGTTACTGTAAGCGTGCGGTCAAAGACCCACGTCAGGGCACGTCAACTGTGGGTGGGAGTTCTGCATTAAGCCATATAAAAGTTTTGTATCCATGTCCACGCCCTGAACTCTCTTCACACCACTGCCTCGCATGGTGAGGGTTCCCGGTCGACCGCTCTCCTGATCTTGGGCCTAGAACTTCTACTCTCAAGGTGGTAATGCTCTTTTCTGATTGCTAGCCTTTTGGCTTTGTCAGCCTCTCTAATTTAGCTCATCCACACCCAAGTCATTGCATTTATCCTAGCTTAAATTGTGTAGCCTTGGATGGTTTTTGCTTTCTCATTTAAGATTTCCTTCTAGGCGCTTGCCTATTCATGATCTCTAATATCAGGGTTACCCTTTAGGTAGCTGCGCATTAAATGATATATGCATAGATATTTTTGCTTCACTTGAATAACTGATTTATAACATTGTCGATGCTTTTATTTCATCCTGCTCATGTGTTGATGAGCAGCATTTAAATGAACAGTTTTCTGTGTTTCTGAATTGCTTAATAAAGTGCCACTGTATTTCACACCGTTGTTCCTTCTTTTCAAGTGAATGAGCAGAGTGCGGGTCTTGCTCTCATGAGCCGGTAAGCAGAAGGGTGTGACCACCCATTTACCCTCTGACAACAGCAATCTATGTATCAATGGCCCGTTCTGAATCCGCAATCCGCAATCCACAATCCGCAATCATTGTGAAGTCAAGGACCCTCTCTCCGCCCAGAGGTGCCCAAAATTATGGGCCACCCCAAAGGCGTACTGGCTGTCAGTGTAGATATTAACAGCCAGTCCCTCACTCAACTCACAAGCCCTGAGGAGGGCCACCAACTCTGCAGCTTGGGCCCATTGGTGCGGGATACGGGATGTCTCAACCACAGTGTATAACGTTGTTATTGCATAAGCTGCAGTGGTGGTGCCATCTGGTAATTTGAAACAAGAGCCATCAACATATAGTTCCCCTTGGGGGTCAGATAAGGGAACGTCAGTCAGGTCTACCCATCCCTTCGTTTCTTCCTCAGTCCGAAATAAACAATCATGGGCATCATTGTCCTTTTCTTCTGAAGGGAGGGGTAGTAACGTGGCTGGGTTCAGAGTAGCACATCTTTTGATGGCAATGTGCGGAGCAAACGGGGTCAGTTCCTAGCCAGTCAGACGCGCACTAGTAAGGTGCTGTGTCTTTGTCTTATTCAATAATGTATCCACAGCATGAGGTACCATGACTGTGAGGTCCGTGTCAAGAACGAGCCCTGCCGATTGTCTGATAGAAACTGCCACTGCCGCGGCAGCTCTCAGACAGCTCGGGAGCGCTCCTGTGACATTATCAAGCATGGCCGAGAAGTAGGTGCAGGGTCTCTGCTTACCACCGAAACCCTGTGTTAGAACAGAAAACGCGCAACCGTCCACCTCATGCACGTAGAGCACAAAAGGCTTCTGGTAATCAGGAGGACCAAGCACAGGAGCAGAGCAAAGCGCAGTCTTTAATTGCTCAAAAGCTTGTGGCATGCAGGTGTCCAAGGCAGGGGTTCATGCACATCTTTGGTGGTCAGGTAAAGAAGGGGTTTTGTTAATAGGGAGTAGTTAGGGATCCAATGCCGACAATACGATGTTATCCCTATAAACGCGCGTACCTCGCGTTGGGTTCTAGGGACAGACATGTTAGTAATGGCAGCTATGTGCTCAGGTGTTAGTATGCGACCCTCCTTCGACAGTAGGTGACCTAAATATGTGACCTCCTGTCGACAATATTGAAATTTGGAAAGTGACACCTTGTGTCCATGGTGCACCAGATGCAATAATAATTTAACTGTGATGTCTTTGCAACCATCCTCATTGTCCGAGGCCACAAGGAGGTCGTCAACATACTGCAGCAGCACATTACCAGGGGGAAGCTCCAAAGAATCCAATTGAGCTTTCAAGGCTTGGCTATAAATACTGGGGCTTTCAGTATAGCCTTGTGGAGCACAACAGAATCTAACGCTCCGGCCGGCTATTGCGAATCCAAACAGATATCTGCTATCTGTATGGATTGGTATGCTGAAGAAAGCATTTTTTAAGTCAATTACAGAGAAGAATTTTGCTGATGGGGGAATCATTGTTAAGATCGCTGTAATGTCCGGAACCACAGGGTATTGGGGAACTACGATCTTATTAACCTCTCTAAGGTCAATCACAAAGCGGTAAACATCAGGGTGGGCATCAGGAGAATCCAAGGGGGCCTTTTTAAGGATAGGAAGAATAGGGCTATTACACACATTTACCGTAGTCTCCTCAACCACACCAGACGCAATCAAATCCTGTATTATTTCAAATAGGGCCTTTTCACCTGCCTGGGATATCTTGTACTGGGGAATACATGGCAATTTAGCATTGTCCCTGACTTGTATAGAAACTGGCAGGATCTGGAGTAACCCTACATCCGTGTCTCCTGTAGCCCATAATGTACGTGGCACATCTCGAAACTCAGCTGGAAGGGGGGCATCCTTCGCAAAACACTGTTTGGCACGGGCTACCTGCGGTCCAATAGTCATGTAAACACCGTCTGGAGAACAAGAAATTGTCGCATGCAACCTTTTTAACAAATCAAGTCCTAACAAATTTTCTCCACAATTTGACGTCAGTAAAAATGGTGAATCGACCGTAAAGGGGCCAATAGTCAAATCAAGAGGCTTGGAAATGGGGCTAATGACCGGCACGCCTGAGAAACCCCCCGAAACATTATTTTGGCCAGATAGAGCTGCCCCCGGGACCAGTGAACGGGAAACAGAGCTACTCATAACCCCTGTATCGACTAAAACATGTTCAGTAGTACCCTGTAAATCAGCAGTGACATAAGGTCCATTCTGATCTATAGGCACAGGAACTGGTCCCTCGCCTGGTCCTCGGCTGTCCTAGCTGTGAGACAACCCTGTCACTTCGTCCAGGTCATAATCGTCATGATAGTACTGTCGTCCTCGGGGATCATCAAAATAATTCCCGCTCTTCCTATTGTGGGATGAATCCTCTGACTGCATTCCCCCTCTACCTCCTGTTCCTCGCCCGCGTCCTCGAAAACCTCGACTCCTTGGGGCCTCACCCTTCTGTAACAACTCCGGACACTCATTCCGCCAATGTCCCTCCTTTTTGCAGTACGCACATCGGTTGAGCCTGAGGGGCGCGTTTGATGTGCCACCTCTGCCAGACTGCTGCAGGGCCGAACCCGAACCTCTACCTCGTCCATTTCCCCTAGCAACCTGCTCCATCAATACCCTCGTCTTCAAATCCTTTGACTTTTTCTCCACCGTTTCCTTGTCCTCATTCTCTCTATGTTTGTAATATTGTGCCACACTCAATATCACGGACGGGGATGACGTCGTCCAAGTACTTTCCGAAGCCTGCAACCGTGTTGCAATCTCGGGAGGGAAGTTAGTGACAAATCTGTTGACAAATAAACGAACACCACCCTCCTGCGACAGGTCCTGTCCACTAAGATCTAAGAACACCCCTTCAAATCTAGTAAAGAAATCCGACACACTTTCATCCTTCTTCTGGCGACACGCAGTCAACTTATCCCAATCCACTCTCTTTGGCGGGATAAGTGAGTGCATGTATGTGATAATACACCCTGGCAAAGCGAGGAGCTCCGCTTTTGGCTTGTTGCCGGGCTTACGCTCCTTATCCCAAGCCCTGATCTCATCCCATGTTCCTCCCAACTCTAATGCATGATCCTGCGTATGGACCTGCCTCCATATATCCACCGGTACCAGCAGACCGAAAAACAGCTCTATGTCAGCTAGCGTCATTACTGTGGAGGAGGCCGCCTCCGTCAATTCTTTATAATATGCAGTAGGGTTTTTCTCGGGGTCCGGCAGCTGGCTCTTTAAGGATAGGACCTCACTCCTCTTGCAAGGAGTATAGAGCCATTGCTCCTGAAACCGAGCTTCGACCCGTTGTCTAATCACAGCATTAGTGGAATCACGCAGTTCTGGAATTTCAGGGAGGTAAATGGGATGAACCTCCCTCATGGGATGCTGTGTCCCCATTGTCGGTACCTTCTGGAGCAATCTACCTCGGTAACCCACTAGTGTCGTTATATTGCTAAAAACCTCATTGGGAGCCATACCTGCAGCATATACCCTATCCCGTATGTCATATATGATTTGCGGTGCAACACCCTGAAAACAGTGTTCCCACAACTCTATCAGCATCGCTGACATGTGCTTAAGGGCATGCTGCTGTATAAACGACTCGTAATCTTTCATCACACTCCACTCATCCTCCACACTATAGATCGGGTGTCGAGCCCACTGAGCTGCTTGATTCGCCACCATTTTCTTTTCCTCATCACCCACTGCAGAACGCACCAACACATTATCCATTTGATCTCGCGCCGCTGCCCAGTTCACATCATGCACCCCACGTGCAGGAGTTTCGACATTCAACTGTGCCTGGTGTGCCACACTCACGGGGGAAGGAGCAGACGCAGAGACAGGCACCATCATGTAGGGAGACAGGGTGGTAGGGGTGAGAGGGAGAGTAGCGGTCGATCCAGAGCTGACAGACTGGACAGGAGAACTAACAGCACCCGCCCCGGTGCCTGGTGTGAGTAGAAGAGAAGCAAGAGGGGCCGGGGCTGTAGCGGTAGCGCCATAAACGAGAATGCTAGAAGGGGCGGCACTAGAGGCCAAGGACTGAGAGGTTGGGACTGCCGGGTATATCCGTTCAGGGGCATAAGGAGGAGGAGGACGAGAATCCAATAGCTCTTCGACAAAATCATCACCTTCCTCTCTAGTACCATAGCACTTATCTGTCTGTAATCGAAACTTTCTATCTGAACATTCTATACCCTTCTCTACCTTTCCTCTTTCATAAGCTACTGCTTTCTGTGTTATCGTTTGTGTCTGCCTCTTCCGGGCCTCTTTCTCTGCTCTTAGTCGTCGTTGCTTTGTCTCTTTCTGCCATACTCTTAGAGAATCAAACATCGACTGTCTGCTCCTCCTAGCGAACAACTTGTCCTGCAAGAAGTTCAATTTTTGCTCATCAAACGAGCCAGTAAGTGGCCACTGTAACTCAGCATTGTCCCTCGTATATTTATGCCACAATGTGCTAAACATAACAGGGCCAATACCATGTTTAACATATATGTCAAAATTTGGAGAACCCTCCGGAGGTGCAGGCTGGCTCTCTTCCAATCGAGCATCAGTAGAACAACATCGACATCCAAAACACCCCAATTTGCTAAAACAAGGCATCTTAATATAAGACACATGCACTGTCCGTAACGGACAAGTAAAACACCAACAATCAACAAACTAAGACAAGATAAAATAACAAATATTAGTCACGGAGCCAAACAAAAACGGTCCAGGGACCACTCCCTACAGTCCGGAGACTGTGTCAAATCCAAGAAGACAGGCTCCAGCCCCAGACCTTTTCGAGCATTAGCCAAATTACCAGTTGGTCTGGCAGATTGTTCGCGGGCAGTCCCGGAGCTTTTCAAGTGCGGGCCAAATTTCCAGGTGGTCCGGTGAGCTGTTCACAAACACTCTGTGTCTTTTTCAAGGGTCCGCAGACCCACCAAGTTCAAGACAAGACGGTCCGGAGACCGCACCAAGACACAGCCCGTCGACTCGTGTCGTTCAAGCAAGGCAGTTCAAAAACTGCAGACAAGACAGTCCGAAGACCGTATCAAGACACAGCCCACAGGCTCGTGCCGTCCAAGAATGGTGCCATGTTTTCCAAGAATCAAATCACTCACCTGGTGCACACAGGTCGAGTCAATCTATTCTCCACTGCTGACTCTTTGGACTAAACGGTCAACTCCAAGGATTCGCCTTCTCAGGACCCCAGCCGGTGACCACTAGACGAGGGGATGCCCGATCAGCCGGGCGGGGCAACTGCGAGAATCAAGCTTGGTCTTGTGTGGGGTACCCCGATCCGCCCAACTGACCAAACGCACCCCCGACCCTGCAACCTGATTACGGGCGAGTCGGATCACCTTGCGGGGTCCCTGTTTGGGCGCCAACTGAAGGAAGTGGCCCCCTAGGGCCACTCGGGTTTTCTCACAACCACCTGCTATGCCTTCCCAAGAATGAAGAGTCAGTCAGACAGTAGAGAATACAAACTTACATGCTTTATTAGAAATGCTCTGCAGAGGAGTCCATCATGTCCTTCACTCTAAGATGTCTGCCGAGGGACTGACTCCCCAACGGTCCACAGTGAGTAATCATTCTTCCCCAAGAGCCTCCAACCCCGCCCACCATGGAAAAGTACCGGCCTGGGCCGAACATGAACAAAGGAGGCACTGGGAGATGAGCTACCACCTGCCAGATGGGTACATGTTATCAGAAACCCAAGGCCACTGTGCTGGGTCTCAGCGTCTCCTAACGTGGGAGCAGAACTACAACCTTGGATTGGTATGTGAGAACAGAATAGTCTCCTCATTAGCAAATCGGGAAACAGCCTTGGACAGAAAGAAAAAACATTAGCGAAATACAGTGTTCTGCTGAGGCAAGCATTACGGGCCATGAGGCCTAACTCGGGCACAGTCTAAGCAGCCTAATAAGGATTGCAAAAAAACAAAATGGAGTCATGGAGTCGCATTCGCCAACTGAAGCCTGCACATTACGGGGATAACTCAGTGGGCTGCATAACGTAAATACAACTGGCATCTATTTAGCCACACATTGCTAACCTAATATAACGTGAAAGGAGTACATCGCAGGGACAGGATTTTAAAACCTAACACTACGCAGATTATATTTTGATATATCTCTCTAAACCTCTTTCTTCTCTACCTCCTTTTTTACAGGAAATTGATTTATACTCCAAAATATCTGGCTACAAATTAAACTTCTCTAAAACTGAGGTCTTACCTTTAAACTCCATGTGCTACCAATTCATGTTTTCCGACACCAACTTCAAATGGTGTCCATCTAAAATCAAATATCTGGGTGTCTGGTTCTCTCCTAGTACCCCCCAAACTCTTCTACATAATTTCAATGCGCTAAAACTTAATATTCAAAATTCACTTACTTCTTGGTCCCCTCTCTTTTTATCTTGGTGGGGTAGATTGGACACTATTAAAATGATGATTGTTCCTCTCATTCTATTTTTGCTTTCTATGTTGCCTTTTAGAATTCCCAACTACTATTTTAAGCAAATGAATTCTCTTTGTAATAAATTCCTGTGGAACAACAAACCTTCCCGTATTGCTTTATCTAAATTAATTAAACCAAAAAATGAAGGGGGTGCGAGTCCCTAATTTTAAATTATATCATACTGCTTTTTAATTAGACAATTTTATGCTCTAAATAAGCAATATCAAGACTCGCTGATACCTAGATGGATTACTTTTGCACTCTCTTTATTACATGAATTCTCCTTTTACGACATCTGCTCTACGTCCAACTGTACCTTCATTTCTCAATACCCCATTTTAAAATATTCCCAAAACTTGATACACTCACTGTTTACAGATGGTGCTAATTTTCAGCAAGCATTTCTTGCCTCTTCCATCTGGTACAATAAATTCATTAAGTTTCGCCACAAATCATTCTACTTTAAACATTGGAAAGAAAAGGATATTTTTTATGTTCATCAATTGGTATCCCATAATTCCGTCATACCCTTTACTACATTACAAGAACGTTTTAACGTACCCCTATCCTATTTTTCCCAATACTCACAAATATCAAAAGCACTACAATCATTCTTGTTATCCCAAAATTTTCCTGATGACTCCACTCCATTCACATCCCTAACCCCTTTGTACAATGTCCCCCCTGATTCTATCCCCAAGGCTTCTTTCATATATAAACTTCTGTCTACTCCTATATCTGATAGACCAAAATCCTCCATAGAAATAGTCTGGGAACAAGACCTCTCACTATCCCTTTCTACTCAAAGATGGAACAAACTATGGCATAACATTTTTACCACCTCCAGAGCCGCTAATATCACTCAGGGGCCGATTCTGATGCGGGTTGGAAAAGCTTCCCGACCGAATCGGTTGGGAAATGGTGTCCGACCCACTCGGATCGGGAAAGTCCGACCGGCGGAGTAGGATGCATCCGGATGCTTCCAGATACGATTTGGTTGAACTCCCATTGACTTCAATGGGAACATTTGTTCCTAACCGCATCAGAATTGGGCCCTCGGTCGGGAAGACACGTTCCCGATCCGATTTGGAAGGAGCAAATGCCGTTAGGAGGCCTTCCTAACCGCATCAGAATCAGGCCCTCGGTCTGGAAGCTTTTCCAACCCGCATCAGAATCGGGCCCTATGTCTCTATTTTTTCTATATAACAGAGCGGTTTGCACTCCTGTTTTTATCCATAAGATTAGACCCTCCTCCTCTCCCCTTTGTTGGTCTTGTCTTTCCTCAGATGGTACACTGTCACATTTAATATATTACTGTCCTAATGTTTTTAAATTCTGGAAATCCATTTGGTCTACGTCCCCTAAGATATTTCATTGTCATATTCCGTTATCAATTCAAAATGTATTTCTTGGATCCATGTCTGATGATTTTTCCGACACCTCACCAAAGTTGAAACTGTTTGATCTTTTTATTTCTCTTGCATTTAAAGTTATTTTAACTTGTTGGAAAGATAATTCTAAAGTATGTACATCAACATGGTGGAACCTTATCTGTAATGAACATAGAATTTCTACTGTCTCATCATCAACGTTATCTCAGAAAATCAAATCCGACTTATTCTGGCTTCTTTTTACTGCTTTCTTATCATCATACCCGTCTTTACACTAATCACTCCCTATCACTTCCTCCCCTTCCCCTCTCCTTCCCTTTTTTCTCTAGTTCCCTTTCCTTCCCTTTTTCTATTTTCTTTCTGTCCCTTTCTTATTCTAAAAATTTATATTACACTGTTATTTGATTTGATATGTACCTTTAGTTCCTCTTACTTATTTTCTTGCATAAGGTATTTTCTTTATATATTTTATTATTATTATCATTGCAATAGATTGTTTATTACTATAACATTTTTTCAATAATATATGTTTTATTATACTGCTGTTTCATCTTATGCTAAATTATAACTTTGGTACTTTATTGTTCTATCAATAAAAATTATTTAACACCAAAAAAAAAATATCCTTTAAATTTGATCAGAGATTGAACATACAGCAACACCAATTACCAACCTTTGACAAACAAACCTTCACAAAAAATGTAAGTAAACTGTAAAATATGTTCTAAACAAAAAAAATAGCTTTATTATTTTCACAAATAAATTAGCAGGCACTGGTCAGTGATGTGTTATAAAATTACTATTCTAACACCTCTGTGTGTTTGCCTCAGGGAAGGTGCTCGACAGTGGTAAGGGCAAATTTACTATTCCTACTCCGACCGGTGCTTGCCTGAGGGAAAGTTTTGGATGGTGGTGGGGGCAAATTTACTATTCCTACTCTAACCGGTGCTTGCCTGAGGGAATGTTGGTGGGGCAAATTTGCTATTCCTACTACGACAGGTGCTTGCCTCAGGAGAGTGCTGGATGTTGATGGGGGCAAATTTCCTATTCCTACTCCGACAGGTGCTTGCTTCAGGGAAAGTGCTGGATGGTGGTGGGGGAAAATTAACTATTCCTACTCCAAGAGGTGCTAACCTCAGGGAAAGTGCTGGATGGTGGTGGGGGAAAATTTACTATTCCTACTCCGACAGGTGCTAGCCTCAGGGAAAGAGCTGGATGGAGGTGGGGGCAAAGTTACTATTCCTACTCCGACCGGTGTTTACATCAGGGAAAGTGCTAGATGGTTGTGGGGCAAATTTACTATTCCTACTCTGACAGGTGCTTACCTCAAGGAAAGTGCTGGATGGTGGTGGGGCAAATTAACTATTCCTACTCCGACAGGTATTAGCCTCAGGGAAAGTGCTGGATGGTGGTGGGGGCAAATTTACTATTCCTACTCCGACCGGTGTTTGCCTCAGGGAAAGGGCTGGATGGTGGTCGGGGCATGGGGAAAACCTAATAAAGGTAACATGTTTCATTCTGTCAAGTCTCTCCAAAAATAAAAAATGTTCTTCAAAGGTATCAAGGCAGCAAACATTTTCAAACCAACATTGCCAAGCAAATGCAATTAAACCCTGATTCAATTTTGTAAAAAAAGACTGTAAAATAATTAATGTACACTAATTTTACGCTTGCAGGCAAAATATTTTTAAAGCAGTCATACACAAGAACACTAAAACAATGTTTTCTCTTTTTCTTCTTTCAACAGAGTATGGCAGCAAGAAACCAAGCTAAATATTTGAAATCAAGCAGGGGAAATAGACTGTTAAGTGACAGTGCCTACGTTTATTGTAAGGAGAGATTAACTGAGCCCAGGTGTCATTGTAGGTGTGTGCATTATTACTCATCCCATTGCACAGGCAGAGCGGTTACTCTTGGTGACACTGTTGAAAGAACCACCGGGTATAACCACTCTGCCTCTGCAATGGAGATAGAGGTAAGAGAAAATATAAATGAAATGAAAGACCTGGCATCCTACTCCAATGAACCCTGTGGCTCAGTTTTGAGGGAGGTATCACAACACATTCCTATGCATGTAGCAAGTTGTATGCCCACAATCCCCAACCTACGCAGAATTATACAGCGTAAAAAACAGGCAAGTAGATAGATAGATAGAAAAATATTTATAGAGCGCGTAGCTACCCTAAGGCATCCCAGCGCTGGTACAGAAGATGACAGTTACTGGGTGGGGTTTTGGAAAAGCCATGTTTTGAGAAGCTTCCGGAAAGCAAGAAGATTGGACTCAAGACGTAAATGAAGGGGAAGGGCGTTCCAAAGCTTGGCGAAGTTGTAGAAGAACGAGCGCCCGCCACTTCTCACCTTTTTTACTTTGGGGACTGAGGCAAGGCAGAGGTTGGTCGAGCGAAGTAATCTGTTTGGGCGATAGGGAGAGAAAATAGATTGATTGATAGGCGGTCCTTTCCGCCAGACGGACTTGTGGGCAATACACAGAGACTTAAATTTAATTCTCTCCGATACAGGAAGCCAGTGAAGAGCCTTCAATGCCGGTTTAGCGGATTGACGGTTGGGGATCTGAAGGAGCAGATGAGCTGCACAGTTTTGAACAATCTGCAACTTGGACGTGGTTGCTCGGGGAACTCCTAGATAAAGGGCATTCCCATAGTCCAGGCAAGAGAGGATCAAAGCCTGGACCATTAATCTCCTCGCCACAAAGGAGAGAAGAGGAAGAACTTTACGGAGCATCCTAAGAATGCCGTAACAGGTGGCAGCCAATTTCGTCGCCTGATGCTCAAAATTCTGGGAACGGTCCAGCCACTTGCCCGAGCTTTTAATCTGATTTTTAGGGGCCTGCGCAGGGCCAAAACAGTTTGGCCACAGCAATCCTGAATTGAAGATGGGGGAATTACCTAGGAGCATGAGCTCCGTCTTTTCTCCGTTCAGTTTGAGGGAGTTCTCCAAGCAGGGGCCCAGGCCAGATGATGAATTCTCTGAATGGTTTAAGGCCATGACTAGTTGCGTGTCATCAGCGTATGTGACAATCTTAAGACCAAATGGAAGGACAATCTCAGCCAGCGGGCTCATATATACATTAAACAATGTGGGACTCAGGGACGATCCCTGAGGAACCCCGCAGCTGAAAGACATACGCTTAGAGATGTTGTCTCCTTCAAAGACCTGAAAAGACCTGTCCTCCTGGGATGACTGCAACCAAGTGATAACACCACCAGACACTCCGACATTCCTGAGTCTGTGGATCAGGATGTTGTAGTTGACGGTGTCGAAAGCGGCGCTGAGGTCTAGGATGATGATAGCCGCTGTACCTCCTTGGTCCAGAATTTTCCTGGACTCTTCAACCACCGCTAAAAGAGCAGTTTCTGTCCCTTGCTGGGGCCGGAATCCAGTTTGGGAGGAGTGCAGAAGGTTGTGGGACTCTAAAAACGTGGACAAGACTGAGTTGACTTTGTTTTTCAAGGATCTTGCTGATCCCCGGGAGGAGAGAGATAGGGCGATACTTCCCCAGGAAATCAGGATTAAGATTGGGCTTTTTGAGCAGTGCCTTCACCATAGCACATTTCCATGGTGGAGGGACTAGTCCAGTATAGATGGAAGAGCTAATCAATTCTAGTATCACTGGGAGAACTGTTCCCGCGGCTAGGCTCAGAGAGTGAGGAGATGCTGGGTCTCTGGGAGAGCCAGATTTTACTAGGACCGGTGTGACTTCTAAAGACTTAAGATCCATCAAAGGGATTTCCTCCAGGAGATGCTCAGTCCACGAGCCAAAGGTCGCTGGGGCAAGCGGCGTGAGGAAAGGTGATTTATATGTCTTGAATTTTTTTATGGCACAACTCTGCCAGTTCGTTATAGCGGGCGGGCGCCATCAGAGGAGGCTTGTGGGGAGGGTGGTTTGAGAAGATTCTTTGCAATGTGGAAAATTTCCCACAGGGAATTGGACGCAAGTAACCCCCTAAGTGTAACACCCCAAACCTTCTCTGATATTAACATTCCTCCTGAGCTTACTGTAACTGTTACTAATGAAACCGTTCTTTTGCATGACAACAAAAACCCTCTTAAAAGAATTCTAATCTTTAGCACACCCCATAATTTTGTTCAGTTAGAGACTAGTGATATTTGGATGATGGATGGGGCATTTAAATCCACACCCTACCCATTCACCCAAATATACACTATTCACGCGTACATTAATAATATAGTAGTGCCCTTAGTGTACAGTTTACTCCCTGATGAACAAACCTCAACATACACTGAATTTTTGTCAGTGATGAAAGCTAAAACCATGAACAAAAGTCCTAGAAAAGTGTTAATTGACTTTGAATTACCTATGATTAACATAATTACCAAAATGTACACGGATACCCAAATTCAAGGATGTTTTTTTCACTTTTCACAGGCTTATTGGCGAAAAATTCAAAAAACATCCTTAGTTGAGGATTACATATCAGACAGTAAACTGCAATTCGAATTGAAGAAACTAACAGCACTTTGCTTTGTTCCTCCTGACAGTGTAGATAAATACTACACATCTATAACTGAATCTGACTATTTTACTGCAAACGAGGACAAATTGGCACCCCTTCTAAATTACTTTGAAGATACATGGATTGGCCATCTAAGCAGGTCAGGTCGCAGGAGGAAACCACGTTTCCATGTGAAGTGGTGGAACAGCTACACTACCTGCTTAGAGGGAGGAGCAAAAAAAATAATGCCATAGACGGATGGCACAATTCCTTCAACAAATCAATTGGAAAACCTCATCCTAACATATAATTTTTGGGAAATTTTGAAAAAGGAGCCAAGTTTCCAACAAATAAGAATTGCGCAATCATTGACTGGTAGTCTGAACCCACGCATTTCAAAACGAACAAAAGAAATGTCAGAACGACTATTGGGTGCAATTCAACAATTTTCGTTAATGTTGGCATCAGACTACCTAGACAATATTGCATACATCCTACATTTCTAATCTACACTAACCCCTAAACCACCCTACTTGCCTGTTTGAAAATGAATTTCCCTAATTCAATTGGCATTTTTCTCAATTATTTTAAATTAAAAATAAAAAGTCTGATTTTTTACCTTCAGTTGTCTTCTTTTTCGGCTCTTGGACTTGCGTAAAATAACACATTTCACCAAGAGTCTTGTGAAGTCCATTAATCCATAGTAAATAATCCATAATCCGTGATGCGAACCAAATCCCGAGTCAAAATAACCAAAATGGGCACAGTTTGGCAAAGCCATTTTTACAGCGAAAATTGTGCTGAAAACTGTACTGTGCTCACCTACAAAAAACGAATCTCCCAAAAAAATCCCGAAAAATAAAAGTTTTGCAAACTTCACAACAAAAAAACCCTCGTTGCAATCCTCTCTCGTCCCAAATCCAACATAAGTTCAAAAACCATGTATCCAAATTTAAAATTTGTTCCAAAAAGTAATTCTGCGATACATGCAATACCTTAATTTCAAAACCCGTCGCATCAAAAATATTGAAAAAATATTGCTTTCATAACACTATGGTTTAAAAGAAAAGGTAATCATTCTTTTAAAATTATTCTCTTAAACCAAAAGTGTTACGAAAGCAATCAACTCGACGTGGGCCTACAACTGCTACCTGCATAGGAATACATTTGTTGGTTAAATCATACAGAACATACAAAAAACAACTACCCTAGTTCTTACTACCTTCTTCCTCTCTCCTTACAATAAACTATGCCACCCTTAAACTATTTTTAAATATTTAAATATGCCTTACCTGTACGAAGCTCTTCCTTGCTGCCGATCTTCACAGCTGCGATCCACCGACTGTCAAAACGTACGTACAAGGGGCAACGTCATCTCTTTTTGTAAAAAGTAAAAAAGGACAATTTCTCTCATTCATTTTAATGGGAAACTGTGGGAAAACCTACAAAAATATTAAAAAGTATATGTTACAAAATAGTAAAAAAGCCATGTTTATTTTTTAATAAATATGACCTTTAATTAAGTATTTTTAAAACATTTTTGTGTAATTTTTAAAAACAGTCTTATATTTTTTTAAATGTAATAATGTTTGCTACAATACTTTTTATGTGTCATGTTTTGTTTTTTCAATTATTATATCATTGATTATTACTTTTAAGTTTTTTAACATTGTATATGTCTATTTTTGCAAACTGAAGTTGCACATATATGCATGTTTATTTATTTTTAATGTAAATTTAAACACGTTTTATGTTTGTTAATTCTCTTAAATTCATTTTTATTTAAATATTAATTATTTACAGTATTTTTAAAACTACACCTGGATATTAATTCACTCCCCCAACAAGAAGCTCTGTTTTTCCTGCATCCCACCCCAAGGGGTGGGTACCAAACTATATTTATTTTTTATATTTATTTTAATTTCTAATATTATTCTACAAGTAGTAGCAATTATTAATTAATACCTGTGTACTAAAATTAATACCGGGGTATAAATACACTCCCCCACCCAAAACACCTGTATCCCTAGCATCCTGTCCCAAGGGATGGGTGCCAAACTCTAATTAATTAAAAAAAATATATATTATATTTAAAGGTTTATTAAATTCAAAAATTAATTATCATTAGTACCCTTTACTTTTTGATTAAAACCTGAGTATTAATACACTACCCCACCCAATACCCCTGTTTCCCAAGCATCCCGTCCCAGGGGATGGGTGCCCATCCCTTTTAATTATTTTTTGATATATATTATTTTTTTAAATTTCCTAACAGGTACAGTAAATAATGATTAATACCCATTTATTAAAATTAATACATAAGTATTAATACACTTCCCCACCCAAAACCCCAGTTTCCTAAACATCCCATCCCAGGGGATGGGTGCCAAGCCCTTTTAATTTATTTTTTGATATAGATTATTTTTTTAATTTCCTAACAGGTACAGTAAATAATAATTAATACCCATGTATTAAAATTAATACATGAGTATTAATATACTCCCCCACCCAAAACCCCTGTTTCCCAAGCATCCTGTCCCAGGGGATGGGTGCCAAGCCCTTTTATATTTTTTTATATATATTTATTTTTTTAATTTCCTAACATGTATAATAAATAATAATTAATACACATGTATTAAAATTAACACCTGAGTATTAATACACTCCCCCACCCAAAACCATTGTTTCACAAGCATCCTGTCCCAGGGGATGGGTGCCAAACCCTTTTAATTATTTTTTTGATATGTATATTAATCATAATTTTTCCAAACAGTCCCAAAAAAGTTAATGCCCAGGTATTAAAATTGCTACCTGAGTATTAATACACTCCCCCACCCAAAATCCCTGTTTCCCAAGCACCCCGTCCCAGGGGATGGGTTCCAAGCCATTTCATTTATTTTTTTCAATTAAAACTATTAGTATATATTTTAAAAATAATAATAAAATAATAAATAATAATAATATAATAATATAATAATAAACTCTCACCTCCAATACTCACCTTAAAATGCGTTGAATGCGTAGTAATAGCATGCATTGTAATGGCATATGAGTTGTAATGTCATGCGTTGTAATGTCACCTGCGTTGTAAAGGATGCGTTGTAAAGGCATTACGATGTAATGCCTGCGTTGTTATGGACGTTTCCCCATGAAACATACTTTATTTAAATACAGTTACAGTCATGGTGGTCTGCTGTCCCCTGCAAGCTACCATCCTTGGGAAGTCATCTATTTGTTGAGACTCACAATCTCTGACTTACCTAATGAATAGTATAAGAAATTGTAGTAATAATTGAGGTGGGTGAGTACCCACTTCAAGTACTTCAAGTAATAGACACAACCCTTGTCAGGCTTAAAGTCACTAAATCAAGCTGAGCTCAACACTCTTGTAGACAGAAACCAAGTTTGATTCTATTGGAAGCTTTACCTTCGGATTTAGGAACATATGTATCAGAGTTTTGCGTCACCCTTGTGCCAAGCAAAGTAATGCAAAAGCTAGAAAAGATTTACCAAGCCACGCAAGGTCACCTTGCATGGCCCTGCATTGCTTGGTAAATCTGTATTAATGCAAGGCACTGCCTTGCGCTACTCAGTCCCAGGGAGGCGTTCCATAGGTGGAGCCTGGGTGTCTTCCTGCGTTGCGTGAAAAAATTCTCTGAAATGGAAGTCAAAAGTCCTCAGCAGGTCAAGTCAGGAAGCTGTGGCAGAAAGTGCTCCCCATCGTTGGATATCTGCTGGACAAAGTCTCAGTGAAGCTGGGGATTTTTGCCAGGAAAGCTCAGAAGGGGAAATTTTAATTTCGTACCCAGATACTTTTAGTACCTTCACCCAGTGAAGATTTCTACCTTCATTCTTAGTCACTGAAATAGAAGTCAAAATCCTCAGCTGGACAAGGTAGCAGGCACTGGATGAAGAGGGTCCCATGTCGTCGGATAGCTGCTGGACAAGGTCTCGGTGAAGCCATTGACTTTTATACAGGAAAGCTCCGAGCAGGAGAAATTAGCATTTCGCGCCCTGAGAAGGTCCCTCACTGGCCGGATACTTTTCACATCCGGCCCACTCCGAAGTGTAATTTGAAAACCGATCAAATAGTATATAGGTCGATTAGCAAAATCAGAATCGATTAGCAAAAATGTAATTTGCAACCACTTTGTATATTTGGACTCATATTGTTTAATACATCTGGTTGAAGGTCTGTGATTGTTTCTCACATAATGTAGGCTAGGTATAAATGGGTGGAGCATAGATCCCCTCTGTACACATACATATGTCTGGCTTCCTTGCATCCAGGAATCCCACTGATTACATATCTGGGACCATGTGTATTGCTTATATTTTCCTGCAGATCGAAAATTGCTAAAAATGGCCAGTTTTAGATAAATGTGATGCAGAAGGGTCAGAAATACAATTTTATTGGAGTTTACTGACGATTAAGACACGAATAACGTGTTTTTTCTTTCACCGCTAGATTTCTTAAGAGGCTCAGAACCATGAGGTATCTGGTTTTAATATATCTGCTTGTATATCTGTGGTTAATTTTCAAGACCTGGAGTGATAGATAGGGCCTGCAGTGAATACAGCTGAATATTACAATTGGCCGTCAATTATGTTTATGTTTTAGCAAGTATTCCTCCGTTTACCTATTTGTGTTTGGTATTCCTAACTACAGGAGACACAGAGAATTACAAAATCACGCCGTTCTGTCCATTGCAAGTCTCTGTACCGCAGACGTATTGGAAAGACTACATGAAAGGAGGCGTAGGTTGGAAACTCGATTCCCAACACCCCCCGAACATCTGATGCAGCTCCCTCTTGCCACTAATTCCTCTAACTATGCCTCTGCAGAAGCCCTCACAGCATCAATACTGTCACATTCTAACACAGAGCAGGGACTCATCATAAATACTTACATCCTTGTTCATTATACACTACACTAGATTAACCAATATGTTATCTGAGATGAAATACCGAAAAGGCTTCACAGATGCGTTTAAAAAAGATCATGAATTGTACAGGTAGTTTGGAGGGTTTCCCTCTGTGGTGTAGCATGAATGTCAAGTTCCCGAATGCAAGCATTAAAAAACAGGTCCTCTTACCCTCCCTCTAGTCAGCATGAAAAGCTAGCAATAATTGGGATGTAGAGGTCCCTTCATACCTCTGGGAACCAGTAGCACAGCATCTACTGGACTAACGATAGCTAGGCCACTGAAAATCAGTCCTTGACTTCCTCAGGTTATCTTTCCTCTCAACTCTCTATGTCTACCCCTCTCTCAGCTCTGTACTTTCTATAACTTTCTCTCTTTCCCCTGTGTATTTCTTTTTTGTTTTTTCTTCTCCTTTTACCATCTTGTTTTTCTCCCCTTTATCTTTCACCACTTTTCCTTCTCATGCATCTTTTGAGACTACCCATCCACGCCCCAACCCCCATTTAATCTGCCTGCCCCCTCTATACCGTATCTATAGCTATTCTTCCTTCTCGCTGTCTCGTTAGTTCTCCTTCTTCTTCCTCCTGTTCTTTCCTGTACCCTTATTTTAGCCCCCTCTCTTTCTTATCTCTATCCCCTCTTGCTTGTTCTTATCTCCTTCCTCTCTCTTTCCATCTCTTTCTTCTCTCTATCCCCTGATGCTTGTTCTTATCTCCTTCCTCTCTCTTTCCATCTCTCATTCTTATCTCCATCTACTTTCTCTCACTGTTTCTTCTTCTTGCTACTGCCTTTCCTTTACATTACGTTCTGTCTTATCCTCTCCTCCCTTTTGCTTATTTTCCCTCTCATCTCCATAGCTCATCTTTTCTGTCTCTTCCTCCATCTGTCTTCTGCATTTCTGCCCTATCTCTACTCTCCCTTTCGCCTTCTTATATCGTTCTCCTGTCTCTCCCTCTCCCGCCCTTGCTATAGTATTTAATTATTTCTGTCCTTCATATCGTTTTTCCATTCCCCTCCATTCCATCTCTTCTCTTTCCTTCTATTCTCTGCCTTTCGTGTCTTCCATTTTTCCCTTTCCTCCCATCTCCCTATTTACAAAATATGCTATTGTTATCACCTTTTTAAAAAAAATGTTTTTTTCTTAGTATCTCCGTCATCTTTTCCCTTTCTGTCTTTACCATTCGCGTTCTTTTTCCCTCTCCTCTATGTGCAGGGCCACGGAAATTATTCGGCAGGGGAGCTCCAAACTATGGGCCTGATTATTATAGCGGTTAACCCGCCATGGACAGGTTGTCGGTGGCAGGTTCACCACCATTGTACGGCCATTTTCCACCCGCCAGATTGTGATGGCAGGCGGTGTGCTGGTGGGCGGAAAGCCCGACCGCCATGGGTCCGACAGAAGCAATCTTTCTGATTGCCTGTCAGACCACCCCGCATCCCCAGAATGGTGGCGGTGCCTAGCAGGCACCGCCTGCCTGACTGGGATGCAGGATCCCCACCAGCCTTTCCATGGCGGTTCAACCGCCATGGAAAGGCTGGCGGGGATGTACTTTGGGGGCCCGTTGCGGGCCCCCCTTGACCAGAGGCAGTTCGTGCATGCACTTGGGGGGGCACCTAAGGTGCCCCCTACATTTCCCTGCACCATGAGGCAGGCACCGCATGGTGCCTACCACGTAGTGCAGGGAAATGTTCAAAGTGCCTTTTTAACATTGCGGTGGGCGCTGCAGCTAGCAGCACCCGCCGCAATGTTAAATATTGCAAATGCGACCGCCGTGGTGGCGGTCGCATCTTAATTCCGTGTGTGGGACCGCCGCCTTATAGGTGGGCGGTCCCCATCCCCGGGACGATGGCGGACGGACTCAAGTCCGTCCGCCATCGTAATGACCCTCTATGTGGCAGGGTTGACTAAGTTATGCGTGAAGAAAAGGCAAACTATGCGGCATAATGTAGCGCATTTTTTTAAAGTATTACTTCGTTATGTTGTCATTTTTACACATGGTAATACTGTCTGGACAAAGATTTCATCTCTTTAGTACCTGGCCCCTGCTTTAAAAGGGAGCTACACTCTGACCCACCCACTCGTTATTAGAATATTTTTTCCAGCTGGAGGAGTAATCTCTTCCTCCTGCATGAGAACCTTGCATCCTCAACAGAGGGCATCCTCTCATCCTACAGATAGGCAGCAGCAGCAGCTTCCAGCTTCAACCATAATCTTTCCTGACAAAATCGCGAGCCTTCAACAGAGATCATGAACAATAATCTAACACTCAGATAAATGGGTCCCAGTGAGTAACCACAAACACAGGAGCATTTGATAGAGGTTTAAGAGAGCATATTCAGAGAGGGATGCTCATTATGAGTCGGCGATCTATACCGCACATGATAAAATCGAGCTCTGCTGCTTCAAAATGTATCTGCTGTGATAACTACCAACCATGCATACGTTTTCCCCTGATAATGAGGAATAACATGCAGATTTTGGCGGCACTGCATTAAAGTCTCCATGTCCCGGCCTTTACTATGTATTTTTCTCACAATAAATAACAGCAAGTTCGACCTGGTGATATCTATCCGAGGGATATGGTATTTGTTGCAAAACTCATAATTCCAATATGCGCGGTAATAGGAGTTACCGCACATATTGAAATTTCACGGCCAACTCGTATTGAGGGCCAAAGTAGTTACCACTTTAATATATGGTGCATAGAAGTGGGAATTCAAAGCATTTGAAAGTGAGGAAAAGGTGGACTAATGTTGACTGCAATATCACGAGAAAATGCTACTAGTTAAATACGGTGCAGCAGTAGAGGGCCCCAGTCTGGAATTTGGTGCAGAAGAAACGTCAAATTGATTATTTATTTGAAGAAGATTTTTTCAATTGTTGAAGACAAAAGACTTATGCTTCTGGTAAGTCCATGACTTTTTTATAAGTGCGAGATTATGCAACATTTACGATTTTTTTGTGATTTCACAGGCACGACATTTTGCTCGACTCTCAACCACAGGAGACATGTGTGAGCACCTAATAAACATTTCCTGCTCAAACAAGTCTTCTTCTGAAGTGAGGCAGGCCCTCATGCTCAGTTTGCTCGCCAGAGAGTGACAATCAAATTTAGAAAATTCTGAATTATTTCGCACAATCCATTGAGAAAGAAATGTTTAGAACCGAACCTCCACATTACCAATGGCATTTTAAAACAGTTATGGCTCTTTGCTTTAAACCCACGTCTTGTTGAGTGTATTATGGGACCCAAAAAAAATCTATAGTAACTGATACAGTGTTGGAAGGGATTTTAAAGAAAGTAGTGTATGGGTGACTAGGGAAAAATAAAGATGCTTATACCCAGGTTGTGTCTAAAATATGAGTGGCTATTGTGCCCTAATTGATCCATTTACCTCCATTATTTTTGGTCTATCCATTCACAGAGACACAGATGCACTCAATTTAAAATCGGAACACACATGCACACTAGCAGAGGTATTTGGCTTATCTACACTATAATGAGTGTTTATGTATGTCTGGGCATTGTAATGAATTGCTATGAACATAGTCAGAAAGGGCCCTTTTTGACATGGTCACCTCCACTTTTTGCCTGTTTTTTGATGTGATTTAAACTGGAAGTGTACTGGGTTCCTGCTAACCAGGTGCTCAGTACCACATCTCTTTACCAGACACTGTGCAATTGTACCCCAATTAGCAATACTTTTAGCACTCCCTGTAAGTCCCTAGTAAGTGGTGCCCTGGCCACCTAGGGCAAGGAGGCTAAAGAGGGACATTAAGGGCTGCAGCACAAATTGTGCCATCCCAAAGGACCCCTCACTAAACCCATACAGACTTCCACTGCAGGCTGCGTGTCTTGGTGCAGACAAAAGTGAAAACATGACATGGCACACATCCCTGTGTGCCATGCCTACAGAAACTCCATTCTGTATAGGTAAGTCACCACTATGGCAGGCCTTACAGTCCTAAGGCAGGGCGCACTATACATACAAGACCTAGCTCTTCGGCTAAGCAGATCTACGGACCCCCCCCCCCAGCGCCTTGAGACCCTCACGGGTGAGTAGTGCGCTTACAATCTCCTGATTGATTGATTGATTGATCTATGCACCCAGAGGGCACCTTAGAGGTGCCCCTGGAAACCTACCAGCCACTGGTTTGCTGACTGACTGACTGATTTTCGCCAGCCTGCCACCGGATACAAGTTTCTGACCCCCAAGGGTGAGGACCTTTGCTCTCAGGAGGCCAGAAATCAAGCCTGCTTGGGCAGAGGCTTATTACACCCCCACCCACAGGACGACCTGCAGATTAGAATTCCAAGGCACGGGAGCTTCAAAGAGCCCACTGCCCTTGGTATGTGAATCTGGCTTCTCTCACAGGAGAAGAAGCTGACCCCCTTTGTCCAGGGCTCTTTGGCATCTGGACAGGTAGGAAAATTAGCTAATTAGAAAGGTGTGTCCACCCTCAGGCCAGTACCACCCGAAGGTTGGCTACTAGAAGGGGAGGTGACTTTTCAGAGTTAGCCATTTTGATGATGACAAACTTAGAAACTCTGGGACGGGGTTATGCCCACTTTCAACAGGAAGTGGCAATATAGGGGGTGTAGTGACCCCAGGGGTAAGTAGCCCATTGGCTACTACCCTACACTCCCCTAAGGCCCCTATATTCGGTATATAGGTGAGCCCCTGGTGCCAGAAAATCAGATCCTGATGACCTACGAAGAAGAAGGAACCTGAAAAGCCATGAAAGCAGAAGTCTGAAGAAGATCAACTCACTTGGCACCAGTCCTACTGGCCTGTCTGCTGTTCCCCGTCGAAACTGCATGAAAGACTTCCTGTCCTGCAGCTGTCATGCCTCCAAAGCCTGGGAGGACGGCCTGTCTTCAATAAAGGCTCAAGAACTCCTGTGGAGTAGCGGAGCTGCTCTCCTGCATCCTGCAGGCACCCCAAGAGGAACTGTGAGGACTCCAGAACCACCAAAACCCGACGTCACAAAGCACCACTGCACCAAGTCCCTCAGCCCATGTCGAAGTGGGCCAATGGTGTCAGCATGGTCCCCAAGCCCTCAAGAGACCGAGCCCACTTTGAGTTCACCCCTCTGGAACTCACCGACATCGCCTGCAACCTCTGTTTGCAGGTCCCCCTCACCCGTGAGTGCTCTCAGACAAAGAAGCCCGACACCTCAAAGACCCTCTGCACCAGGTCGCCCCGTCCTAAGGAGAAGAGGACCACCAGTGTCCCCACGTCCCCTAGCATTGCAAGACTTGAGGCCTTTGCTTGGTTGAACCCAAGTGGAATCCCAGTCAAAACCTGAAGCCTCTTTTGACGAGGACCAATCAACATAGACTCACTTTGGGCACTCTGCCCTGTATTGCATCACTGAATCCGGCCGCCCTAGTGCCGCTGGAAGTGACCTGCTGGTGCTGCCTTGGACCTCACCAGGATACTCCTCTTAAGTCCTGGAGATTGGTCTCGTAAGTCGCTGTACTGTACCTGAATGCCGTACTTGGATTTTTTCCTCTCATAGGATAACATTGCAGATTCTGAAAAATGCAGTCAACTTTTTAAAACGCAAAGTATTTCTATTGCAAAACATACCTGATCGTATTGATTCTGGTGCCTAAACGCATATCGCTTTAGCTGTCTATTTGTTACAGGCAACACTATAATCAACACTTTAACATATAATTAGACTGCGCCTTTGGTTGGGTCTGCCCCTTGGTCTTGATTGGATGGCTTTCATATTTATTTCTTTTACCTGCTCCTGATGCAATGGCTTTCCTCCCTGCTCTTGTGTTTGTGCCACCCCAGAAGCATTTAGGTTTCACCCTGCTTTTCAATTAGTTGAGTGTATCCTTTCCAAGGTGACAGTAGGTAGCTCTTGCTACCGATCCTGGAATCTTTCTCCCTCCTTCCCTGCTTTTGTCATCCTCCTGTACACTGCCTGCAGGCACCACGCTGCCTCTTTTGTCTTTACCAATGCTTATAGAATTATATTGCAAGCAGTGGCAAGACTAAATATGCAGCCATCTTAGAGCAGGATAACCGTATTATTTTGTATACTTATTTTTTTAGATGGATGCAATTGCTCATTTACTACTCAATCTAATTTTTGGTAATTCGTCTTTTATAAACATATCAAAGAGTACACAGAGTACTACCAAATTTGGTTGGAATGTTAATTATATTTCTGTGTATTCTTTTCCTGTCTAAATTCGAGGCACACAAAGGCACCAGAGATGCCTGACAACTCAGATAAGATCCTGTATAGAGAAAAATAATTTCTGTTTTGGCTAGATCCACTCTATGGCATTCTTGAAACACCTCACATTATTGTGTCTAGAGCCAGTGATCAGAATACGCAAATCGTGATATGTAATAAAGTGAGTGTACCTGGTCGCATATTAGTGAGTCAAAATGCAATTCAGTTGGTTGAGAGCTGCAAGTTAATTAAAGCCCCATAGTTGCAGCTATTGGAAAACCGATCTTGTCTATAGTTCTTTACTTGCATATTTAGCTTTCACAAGAATTGTTTTCGAAACAGAGCAAAAAACACAAAGAATAATAAAAAATATTAATTATAAAAGTATTGAAGCAAATGGATGAACACACACGACGAAGCTAATATGACAAACTAAAAGCAAGCGCTGTCTGCAATATTAATTTGGATCTCCCAAACATGAACCCCATCTTTCTCCGACAGAATTTCTCATTAACTAATAATGCTTGTTAAAAAAAAATATAAATAGTTTTTGGTCAAAAATAATGATTAGATTGTGTAGCTGAATATACTAGATTCATTACTGCTTTAAGCAACAATAAAGCATGTGTGCTTTTTATCTGTTTCATTGGCAGTATCCCTTAACACAGAGCAGTATTCTTCTTGTTTATGTTTAATTTAAAGTGTAAAATATATGAAATCAGCATCTAAATTCTAATTTAATTAATTCTGAATGACTGCGGCGTATTTTCTGAGGCTGAATAAAAACCTTTATCACCACATATGAATAGTGAAAAATCTGACATTTTCAACATGTACACATTCTTAATCCTTAGAGGTATCCATGAGATTTGAAGATAAAAATGTTTTGCCCAGAACCAGAAAGTAGGCTGGAAGGGCATAAACGGTGCCACATGACACCACCAGTAAGTACTCTCGGACTGTTACCTTGTGGATGCTTTGAGTTTAGATAGTTAAAGGAACAAAGGTCCCTAAGTAAATAGATAAGAGCCACTAGTCTGGGAGAAAGATAATATCCAGGAATTATGCAATTGGACATATAGCAAACACTTTATTCCAAAATTAAACAATATAATATAGAAGATCAACCCCGCCGGGGTAATCCTCAACAAGTGTTAATAACACGAAACAAACAAGCAAAGAACATTGGGTGATCTTCAATAATGTACACAATAGAGGGCACTTTTTCGTAGAACAGAACACTGCTGCACCCAAAGGACATATACAGACATATATATACAGTTGGCAGGGTATGCCCAGACGTGGGACCCTTGCTCACTTTGCCACTGGATTCAAGCTAGCCTGGCTCCTGAGGGATGTTACCTTGAAACCGGTCTCAGGATGATTGTTACTGGTCCAGGGAAGACCTGGCTAGGCAGTTCAGGCTGGACTGTTCCCATGAGGAACAGGGTCAAGACTGATTTGCATATGGCTAGGTCTGAACTGGGGTGGCGAAGTGAGAAAAAACATTATGATGGATTCAACCCAGATCTAATAGTGACTGGGGGTGAGTGTCTGAAAAGTTTCAGCGCTCTGTCCATCATCTCATTTTGTGTGTTTGGTGGTTCGCCCTAAGTTGGCAGGGTATGCCAAGACGTGGGTCCCTTTCTCACTTCGCCACTGGATTCAAGCTAGCCTGGTTGATGAGGGGTGTTATCCTGAAACCGGTCCCAGGATCAATCAATCAATCACAGAATTTGTAGAGCGCACTACTTACCCGCGAGGGTCTCAAGGCGCTGGGGAGAAAAAAGGGGGGGAGGGGTGCTGCTACTGGTCAAACAGCCAGGTCTTGAGTAGCCTCCTGAAGGTCAGCAGGTCTTGGGTCTGTCGTAGGCTTAGTGGAAGGGTGTTCCAGGTCTTGGCGGCGAGGTGTGAGAAGGATCTGCCACCGGTGGTTGTTCTTCGAATGCGAGGGACGGTGGCGAGGGAGAGGTCGACGGAGCAGAGCTGGTGGTTGGGGACGTAGAAGAAGAGTCGTCTGTTGAGGTAGGCTGGGCCAGTCTTGTGGAGTGCCTTGTGTGCGTGGATGAGGAGTTTGAAGGAGATTCTCCTGTCGACGGGGAGCCAGTGCAGGTTCCTCAGGTGGGGGGTGATGTGGCTGTGGCGTGGTACATCGAGGATCAGGCGTGCGGAGGCGTTTTGTATGCGTTGCAGTCGCTTGATGAGCTTGGCCGGGGCTCCCGCGTAGAGGGCGTTCCCATAGTCGAGTCTGCTACTGACGAGGGCCTGGGTGACTGTTCTTCTTGTATCTGTCGGGATCCACCTGTAGATCTTGCGAAGCATGCGGTGGGTGTTGAAGCAGGAGGAGGAGACTGCGTTGACTTGCTTGGCCATGGAGAGCGTTGAGTCGAGGATGACTCCCATGTTGCGTGCGTGGTCGGTGGGTGTCGGGGCTGCTCCCAGCGTCGTTGGCCACCAGGAGTCGTCCCAGGCTGAGGGGTTGGAGCCGAGGATGAGGACCTCTGTCTTGTCCGTGTTCAGCTTTAGTCGGCTGATCTTCATCCAATCGGCGACGGCCTTCATTCCTTCATGGAGATTGGATTTGGCGGCGAGGGGGTCCTTGGTGAGGGAGAGGATCAGTTGAGTGTCGTCGGCGTAGGAGATAATGTTGAGGTCGTGCTGTCTGGCGATGCGTGCGAGCGGGGCCATGTAGATGTTGAACAGTGTTGGGCTGAGGGAAGATCCCTGGGGTACGCCGCAGATGATCTCGGAGGCTTTGGATCGGAAAGGTGGGAGGCGGACTCTCTGGGTTCTGCCGTCGAGGAAGGAGGTGGTCCATTCCAGGGCCTTGTCTCGGATCCCTGTGTTGTGGAGGCGTGCGCGTAGAGTGCGGTGGCAGACAGTGTCGAAGGCGGCGGAGAGGTCCAGCAGGATGAGGGCTGCGGTCTCACCGTTGTCCAGCAGGGTCCTGATGTCGTCGGTGGCGGCGATGAGGGCAGTCTCAGTGCTGTGGTTGCTGCGGAACCCTGATTGGGATGGGTCCAGGATGCTGTTTTCTTCGAGGTATCGGGTTAGCTGTTTGTTGACGATCTTCTCGATGACCTTGGCTGGGAACGGAAGCAGGGAGATGGGCCGGAAGTTCTTGAGGTCTCTCGGGTCCGCCTTGGGTTTTTTGAGTAGGGCGTTGATCTCTGCGAGTTTCCAGCTCTCTGGGAAGGATCACTGTTTCCGTTCCAGGTAAGACCTTGCTTGGCAGTTTGGGCTGGACTGTCCCCATGAGGAAAAGGGTCAAAACTGATTTGCATATGGCTAGGTCTGAACAGGGGTGGCGAAGGGAGCAAAAGAATGATGATGGATTCAACCCCAATCTAATAGTGACTTGGGGTGAGTGTCTGAAAAGTTTCAGCTCTCCGTCCATCATCTTATTGTGTTTGCTCAATCATAAAAGATACATATGATTCAGCCGATACACGTTTCTTCCCACCTCTGACTTTTTCAAGGCCATATAAAGGAAATTGTTCCATAAACATGATAATCAATCTGAGAAGGTGTATTCTCTCACACCAATTCATAAGCAATTGTCTTCATATATTTCTCCATAATCATCCGCTCTCATAGACAGTACAGCTAGATGTGTTAACATCTATCATCCTTTGTGATGGAGACAAAATCCATTTTATTTCATGTTAAGACGTATATGCCACAACCAGTTCCGCAATATCGAAACAAGTACATCAATGCATATCTTGGACCTTGATAATGCCTTGTGTGGCTTGATAAATCCGACGTGGATTTGATTGGCCCACGCGTGGCGCAAGAGCGATGTAAAACCTTCATAAATATGCCCCTACATATTAGCTCTTAAGACACAAATGCATAGAAATCACATAGCTACATATTTATCACAATCAATAAAACAATGTACATTCTTTAATACATTTATTAATCTTTATTCGGGTTTCAAGCAAAAAACCTTACAATGTAACACAGTAAAATACAATAAAATCAGTCAGAACAATAAAAAAGAAATCACATCAAAAACAAACAATACATTGCAGCAAATAAATAAAAATAAAATCATACATTACATTTAAAGTACACAATCATAAACAAATTTAAATGTCAATAGACAACCTCAATATACAGTCTCGGATAAAAAACTAGCAACCACAGATCATCATCATCAAGCTTTTTTTGTTAGTACAAACCATTATGCAATTCAAACCAGTCTGCGGCTCATCATTCACATTGTCGACCCTCTCCCTTTCATACAAATTTGCCAAGTTATAATCCACAGTAAAACTTGACACTGATATTTTAAACAATGTAAAGTGCTAAGTAGTGGTGCTTCTGAAAGGCAATCTTAAAATTCATAAAAGAGCTATATTACAAACTACGGTGCTTGGTAATAAAAGCTCATTACATGTTTCTGATGACATTTATGGACTCTCATGGATGCTATATTTACTGTATAAAGTGCTAAGCAGTAGGAATGTTAGAGGACAGTGAAGCAGTTCTCAAGACAAGAATTCAGCAATTTAAAATATCATAAAGGGTTAAAATATTGTGCATCTTTCTGTCAATCCTACAAATTCATGGAAGACCTATATGGCGGCATAAAGTGCTAAGAGATAAAAAAAACTCTTCTTTGATTGTACCCAGATCACAAGCTTCTAAACATTCTTACAAAGACTATATTACATAATAAAGTGCTGAGCAATAAAGACTTTTCATTAATTGTAATAACACCAAAGAAAGGAAACAGGAGATCATGTAAACCTGTGATTTATAACTCCTATATTTGCTTTTAACGTGTTATTCAAAAATGTAAGGCACTGTCACAATTATCTAATTATTTTAATGCAAGGTCCATAGAACCACAGAACATGCATAGCGACCCTGAAGCAACTGCAAGCAAATTAAAGCAGGTCTCACCTGACTAAAATTCAGCTTCTTGAGTATTCATCTGAGAAAATATGTATGAAAATGTTTGTAGAATGTACAAAACATAAAAAAGTGCATAGTGTCTTAAGGCAAAACCAAATCAAAACAACAAGGCCTAAGAGTAGAAACATGTTACCAGCCTTTGGGAACACAAAGAAGACAGTGTATCATAATGAGTCTAATTCGGGTTAACAAAAACCAATGACTGTTTTGTGTTACAAAGGTCAGATAGGGTTCAATAGAGGGTACAGCTTTCAAGAAATTAAAAGATCTAACATTCAATTTAATCTATTCTGCTTCTTGTCTAATGGCAGGTCTGTACATTAAAAATACCTTTTTAGTCCAGTTTTATCAATAAAATTAGGCCTAAAAAAGAGGTCAAGATGCCCAAGTTCCTGAAAAGCAGACCAAATATACTTTAACAATGGAATTTTAACCACCATATCCAACCCATGACAGTCCCTAATTATAGCCCAGTTAAGTCCAGTTTCCGGCATAAACCATACAGAAAGCCAGAGTAAGAGACAGAGTAACTGAATAAGGTTGGAAGTACAACCCTGGACTAGTGCCGCATGAATAAAATAAGAGGAGTAACTATGAGGTATAGACAAAAGACATCTGAAAAACCAATTTTCTTCAATTTGCAAGAAGGAATTGTGTGTGTAGCCCCAAATTTCAGATCCATAGGAAGCTATGGCTACACATTTGGCATGATAAATCTTAATCATGGGCTTATTGCCTAACTTTGTGGCAAAATCAAAAACAGCAGGGATGGATCTAAAATAAAGTTGTCTTTTACTGAGAGAAAGATTGGACCACTTGTTTGACATGTCAAACAGGACCCCCATGTAGGAAAAAGAATGAATCTTACTAATGAAATGCTTCCTAACTTTAAAACCTTGAAATGTAGTGGACCTAGGGCCCACAGTCATTATAGTGATTTGCTAAAATTAGTACTTAGATCAAAGCTGTCCATGAAAACAGCAAAATAATTTAACAAACATCTCAGGCCATTAGCCATCCTAGAGAGTAACACTCAGGGGCCGATTCCGATTCATGTCGGTAATTTCTCCGACCGAGCCGGCCTCGGAGAGATTTCCGACCGAATCGGACCCGTGCAGTCCGACCGAACGAGTCCGATGCATTCGTATGCCACCGGACACGAGTCGGTCGGACTCCCATTGAACTCAATGGGAGCCGGTCGTACAACGCGTACGCGGGCTCCCATTGCCTCAATGGGTGCGAGGCGGACAAGGGCGCCCCCTACAGCGAGTACGCCGCGAAGCGCTTCGCGG
Source organism: Calotriton arnoldi (assembly GCA_963921515.1). NCBI lineage: Eukaryota > Metazoa > Chordata > Amphibia > Caudata > Salamandridae > Calotriton > Calotriton arnoldi. Next base: position 148,639 of record CAWUFW010013035.1, on the reverse strand, counting down.
TGTACACGCACAGGTAGGGGGGACCCATGGGTCCCCCCTGTGTGCGCCTCGCACGGGTACGCGTACAGGGGGGTCCGACACGGACCCCCAAAGTACGGCTCCGACAGCGAGTTCGAGTCGGACGGCGTGAGTCGGTCGGAGCGGTCGAGGTGCGCATCGTACTTACCCGGCCGGAAAACGTCTCCATTGCGCGGTGCGAATCGGGTCCGAGCGAGTCGGTCGGAGCAGTACAATCCGGGAACCAGTCGGTCGGAGCGGTCGGGTCGCCCGTACGAGTCGGTCGGCGAATACGCATCGTACTCGCTCGCCCGGACGCGCGTACGACTCGGTCGGAAAATAGGGCTCCGGATCGGATCCGGTAAAACCGAATCCGATTCGGAGCACTACCGGCCGAGATCGGAATCGGCCCCTGAATCGTCAGCATGAAGTAAAGCTGGAATGGGGCGAAACCCAACAGTTGGAATGCCCTAACCTTCCATGATAAGAGTTTTTCTAAATGATTTATATAGAGAATAAAAAGAAAAGGGGTCAAACTATACACCTGGTGTACCCTGTTCTAGCATATTGGACCAAAGGTTTCTGTGATTCACTAGATCAAATGTTCGCAACTCAGGTCCATAAAAGTCAGATGCATTGAATCCTGTTTGGGCAGTATGTATTTATGGATTAATAGATGAAGGTTAGGGCATTGATGAAGAGTGCCCAGACCTGCCCTGAAACCAAATTGTAAGACAGAAACAATACGATTGTTGGTGGTCGAGGTAGAAAGCCTTTCTAGCAAAATATGACCAGCTATCTTTACCCCGAATCAACTAAAATGTTTTGAGCGGTCTAGGTATGGCTGTGTGTGTGTGTGGTATGTCACCAACTAACCCGGCTCCTGCTGGGAAAGAGCTGTGCTGGATGCTGTCTGGCACTCCTGGGGAGACTCTAACTCCCATCAGCCCCTGCGAGAAGGACTTGCGCTGAAAAGCACGCCACTCTCCGCTGCCGTGTATGCCGCCAACTAACCCGTCTCCTGCTGGGGAAGAGCCGTGCTAGACGCTGTCTGCCACCGCTGGGGAGACTCTAACTCATATCAGCCCCTGCAAGAAGGCCTTGCCTGAAAACCGCGCCATGCTCTCGCAGCTCGGGGACATGCCCAGGCCCTGCCTGGGCGAAGCCTGGGCCAAGGGTGGGCTCGTCCATGCCCATCAGAGGCTGGGATGGGCCCCCCTCTAACGTCTGCTGGAAGAAAAGCCTGAAGCTAGTGAAAAAGGCAGCCGAAAATATGGGGAGGAAGAAGACAGCCCACCCGCCAGCTGAAGAGGTAACCCTTACATCTTTAGATACCTTTTTCGCAAAAGCTTCTTCAGCCATAGCCATAGAGATTACCAGTGTGGAGAGGAGACTATCGACAGGCATGGATGACGACACAGATAGGGGCATGATACGTGTGGCACCCCACGAGGGTCAGATACCGAGCACACAAATGGCCAGCCCTCCCACTTCTACCAGGATTGCTGCTGCCGATCCCATGCCAGAGGGATCAGTACCACCTGTTGTAGCACCTGTCCATAAAAGAAAGAGGGGCCTTTCTAAAACCCTTTGCATCAAAATTCTAAGAGATCAAGAAAATGCAAACCAGCCCCAGCAAATCCGTCAGTCGGTAACATGGAGAACTCGGAACCTCAGCCGATTGACATGCCACCAAAGGTTTTGAATTTAGACGATCTTCTTGGAAAATTTAAGGAGCTCCTATCTCCAATATGCCATTGAAAAGGCATTAAAGGAGCAAGCAGTATCAAGACATGTGCCACCTCGAGATGTTGGGGCCAGAGGTAGCTCCATAGGCCCGACGCAACTCTCCCCAGTGGGTGATGATAATGGCATGGCCAGTAATAGTTTAAATCCCCCACCCCTGGCGAAACCACAACTTCACACCATGGCACCTTTAACGCAGGCTCCACCCCTGCTTAATGTCGTTAATTTACCTCTGGCACCAGTCGCAAGCCAAGTAGTTGAACCAGCGATGGCCACTCGATTCCATCCTGACACACGGGTCATAGAACAGGGCATTTCGGCCATAAAGTTAAGGGGCCCTCGCCTTACACAAAGGATGGATGAGGGGCTGAGGCTAGACCTCCCACCAGCTGCCTGACCCTATGTGGTTATTCTGGCAAACACCCCTGTTTTAAAAAGAGATCAAATAGAAACCACCACCCAATTAATCCATAAAGCTCGACACTGGATTCATAAGAATAGCAATGATCAATCAGAGGGACATTTTATAATTCTAATGGCACGCAGAGTTTCCTGGCTGGGCAAACAAGTCAAATCTATTATGGGGTGTGTGTGTAGTTTTAACTTTTAAGTCTCCGGCCATGGCAGAAAAACGACTAAATTCATTACCTAATATGCCAACATCAACCCAGATATTTGCCCTACCCCTTGTTTTTTTTTTACAACCCGTCGATGTTTCAGCAGGGTACAAGTGGAAACCGGGCCCACAACCCTATTTCACCCGTATTAGATGTCCAATCACGTACGCGGTGCAAACCAAACCCCGCACCACTTTTACCAACTTCAAACCGATTCTTGGCGCTGTCAGACCTGGATGCCTGCGATTGAAGGAGAATTAAGGAGGGGCCCCAAAACATAGTAGCTAATGGTGTTCCGGAGTGCTCAGATACCCTAGTCCTTCTGCTACAGGATATAGACAAACTTACAGCTATTGCATATAACATTGCAGGCTTGGGACACAAATTGTTGGATCCAGGTTGGCTTAAGTATATTACCACCATTGACCTAGTTTGCCTGCAAGACACTTGGGCAGTGGGACCTGTTCACATAGATGGCTATAGATCGTACTATACTCCCGCAGTTGCATCAGTTTCTGGAAAGGCGAGGGGCAGATTTGTGACACTTTTAAAGAATACCCTGAGACTTGAAGTACTTTCCTCCCTCAATGATTGCTAATACTTTAATATGCTGCACGTTAAAGGTCCCTATGGCAACACTATCTTATTGATACATTTTTATAACAATCTATTTGGGGGCAAGATGTATAAGGTTGTATCCTTAGTGGAGGAAAATATGAATAGGCTAATTAGTTTGTGCAAAAAAGATCCAGTAGTGTTGTGGATGGGCGATTTTAATGTACACTCTTGCCCCTTTGCACTAACCTCAATATGTGGCAGATGAGGATGGAGGGGATAGAGTGCATTTGTGTCACAACCATTATGGGAATGTTTTAAATAAGCTCATTATCACAAAAGATCTGGAGATAACGACCCCTTTGTCGGAATCCACTGGCTATCCGTTAAAAACCTTCCGTTCTACCTTAAATAGCTCCACGATTGACTTTATAATAGCCTCAGCTTCCCTGAGAGGGGCTCTTAGTAACACTACGGTTAAATTCTTAGGCCTCAGTGATCATACGCCCATATCTTGTCATATGTATTGGGTAGGTATCCATGGTTCTAACATCTCACATATAAAACCTTATGTCGCAAGGAAGAATGGGATAACACTTAAGTTGGAGAGTATTGACAGGGCAGTTCTTATCCCCCGGGTAGTGTCTAGCAGGCTTAAGGAAATAACAATATGCCTGGATTTAAACCCGGACCCACCAAGCACTATCGTGGCCTTTGAAGCCATTTTGCTAGAAGTAAAAAAGAATCTTTCAAAGAGGGGTGGGTCCCTAAAAAGTAAGGGCCAGGAATGGTTCGACCGGAATTACACTAAAGCACTTTCTCACCTACACCAAACACTTAAGTGTGTGCCAAGAGACCCAATGCTGGTCAAACAGGCTCACCTAAGGTATTCCACGGCCAGAAAGAATAGGCTAAAGATACTGAAGGAAGAAGAATGGAAAAAACTGTTCCAAGCATCTGCCACAAACAATGCGAGGCATTTTCGGGCAACGATTAATGCCCCATTTTTAAAATCAAACACAGACCCCAACCTTGACAATCATGTGAATGAGGACTCTTGGGTGGAGCATTTTATAAAAATAATTTAATGGAAACAGAGAGGGTGCTCGGCCACTGAGCGAGGACCCCATCTCTCCACCTAATATTGCTCTCACTTTTAATAATTTGGAGGTAAGTGAAGCCCTGGCACAATGCACTAGCAATAAGGCTCCTGGTCTAGATAGCACCCCAATGGATGTTTTACTGACTCTCCTGATGTGTGGGGGCCCATGCTTACTAACGTATTTAACGCAATAGTTAAAGAGGGTCCGCCTGTCTCTTGGCATAAAGCAATTTTAATACCTATTCATAAAAAAGGAGACAAATCTTATCCTAGAAATTATAGGCTAATTTACCTCCTTGATAGCACGGCGAAACCTATGGGTAGAGTGCTATTAAACAGTCTGGAGGCTTGGTCACTAACAAATAACATCTTCATCCCGGCCCAAAATGGCTTTAAAATAGGTAGAGGCACCCAAGGTCAATGTCTTAACTTGAGTCTGCTTATAGCAAAGTATACCCATGCTAAGCAAGGCAATATATACATGGCCTTCATGGACTTAAGCGCAGCCTTCGACTGTGTTGCCTATTCCCATCTCTGGAGGATCATGAAGGAAATGGGGGTAGGCCAAGAAATAATTTCTTTTATAAGACAGTTGTACTCGAAGGCCGAAGCTTGCGTACGGTATGGGCATCAGTGGGAGTGCACTAGATGGTTCCCAATTTCCAGGGAAGTACGCCAAGTGTGCGTTCTTGTACCTTGTTTGTTTTCTTTATATACAAACGGGGTAGAGTCTCAATTGCTTGATTCAGCCATAGACGTCCTTAGAATAATTAAGACACGTATTCCAATTTTATTGAACGCAGACGATGCAGTTTTAATTGCACGTACAGGACGGGCACTCCAGAAATTGTTAGACACTCAAGTAAAATTCATGCAAAGTCTTTTATTCTAATTGCAGGCCGAAAGGTGAAGAACCCCCCTTTCTTTTTTATTTCTGACTGCAAAGTGGTGCAGACGGAGTTGTTTTCATACTTAGGCGTGACCTTTGATTATAGATTATCTTGGATTAATATGGTGGCGAATCGAGGGATCATGCTAGAAAAGAGCACTAATGTCATCCACTCGTTTTCCAAAAAGCTGGGCACAAGACATCTAGATATCGTAAAAAAGGTATATGGGGCTAAATCTAGTGCAGTAGCTTCCTATGGTGCTGGAGTATGGGGTTATGCTAATGTAAAGGTGATACAAACAATTGGAGGCTCCCTTTGGAAATCAATGATGAGCATCCCCATCAGTTGCTCTAATTTTAACTTACATCATGAGCTGAACATCCCCTATATCACCGATCAAATAAATGTAGCACCTATTCTCCTCTGGCACTCAATAGTGAGAAGATATACTGTGACTCTCACCGAACAAATTATTATGGACTGTTTATCACTAGAACATACACTGAGCATACAGTGGTTAGCGTATGTTAAAAATACTCTTCACACTTTAGAACTAGGGAGCCTGTACAAAACCCCAGAAAAAAGCGTGTCTATTTTGAAAAAAGTTATAAAAGCCCGCTTTTTAAAACCCACGAATGAGGCGAGATTGACAGCCCAGATCAGTAAACCTACGGTTAGAGAGTATCTTGAGGGCCCAATGCAGGGTGAGGGGGGACCATCTTATCTGGAATTTGGATCAAACCCTCGTGATAGATTCATTTTGTTAAGGTTTCGCCTTAATTTCATTACGTGCATGTTGGGCTCGCCTGTTGGCACTTATTCTACTAATGATCTCTCATGTTGCCCATGTGATGGTTCCTCGCTCCAAACTGATCTGCACATTTTCTTTTTTTGCAAATTTTATTGTGATCATCGTGAGAGATTATTAATTCCAATTATGCTCAAGCTTAATTTTAAGCAATGTCGCCCGGCCCTATATTTTTTTACAAATGCTGCCCGACCCTTTAACCTGCTTTTGTGTTGCCTCCGTTCTATGTTTGTCGCTGAAAACCAGGAAACTGCATATTTGTTGAGATGAATTAGTTTTTAATTGACTCTTTTAACTGTTTTTTATGGTGTTTTTATAGCATATATTTATGATGTATATTTGAACTTTTATGATGAATATTGTATAAATCGAATAAAGTAATTTGACTTGACTTGAACTAAATAAATAGGCCTGCAAAAACAGGAATCCCTTCTGTACCTCTTTTTAAAAACTAGAACTATCAGAGAGTGTGACCAGGATGGGGGCATCATGCCACATACATTGCATTACACGTAGTTGTGCAAATGGGCACCCAAAGAGAGGGATCAGACTTGTACAGGTCAGCAGGAACCCCATCAGGGCCCAGGGCTTTACTCCTAGAGCTCTAACTGATCCCAAGCCTCTTTCCTAATGGCCACCTTCCTACCATTAATGACCTGCTTGTATCAAGCGCTGCAAATAACTGCCTCTGACCTTACTCTTGGTGACTTTTTAAAGGCCTGAATTAATTTGAGATGAGCAAGCATGGTCAAACTGTTTGGGAGGTTTATATGGATACTCTTTAAAAGATATGGTCAAAAGACCTTTAATAATCTGACAAACAGACTCAAAAGATTTAAGAATTGAAGAAGGTGAAGATGTCAAACCCAGACAGCAATAAAAGTAAAAAGGCAGCTTCTAATTAAGGTTCAGATTGTACACAAAACTGATTACAAAAAACCCATTTAAGGGAAATCAGATTATGACCAGTATAATCACTAGGACTGACTTTAGAAACAGAAACAAAAATATAATTAATGGTCGACAAATAACATTTACCTGTAAATGTGAGAGGAGCCCAACCAAGATCATTATCAACTCTTAAATTCATAACATAAGACAAAGTATGTTCATGCATCAAAACTTTCAGGGCTTACACTAAGGGGCCGATTCCGATCCCGGTTGGAAACCGTACCGACTGACACGGACCGGGCCTGGAGTCCGACCGACACGTACCGGTGCAGTACGACTGGCCGAGTACGATGCAAGTCCAGTAAATCACAAACGACTCGCACGGAGCACAATCCGCACGACCGACACGGACGGAAAATCGTGATTCGGCCGTAAACTGACCGGGAACCATTCCGAACAGCACGGACCGGGAATGGGTCCGACCGACACGTACACACGCTGTACGTCCGGCACAGTACGATGCAATGCGTCTGAAATACTAACGACTCGCACGGAGCACAAATCGCAAGACCGAAATGTACGGGACATACTGACTACCACGTAAAAGATCCAGTCGCGACCAACGCGAATGCTGCAACATAGCATAATGTGAGTGTGACACACTCGGATTAGCCCGCAATTGCCGCTGTAAGCGTCCGTCCCGGACAACTGAACGTGTCCATCATGTTCCCCAAAATGGCATAGAAACAAACTGAAAAAGACCAAACAAGCATTGACAAAGTCAATAAATAAAAATAAAAAATGGAACAAAGACACACCCACAACTCCACCTACATAAAGGTCCAAAATGCCTACCATAATCCTTTGCAAATTCCACAGATATGACAGCAGAGAACACCACCAACCTGCACTCAGAGACACACTCACAACTCACCCACCACACAACCTTCACACCATTTGCATCTCTCAAAAACACACTCACAAACACCCAGATAAACTGACACCCACCCACCCACCCTCACTTTCACCCTCACACACACATCAATCTCCACAACCACCCATCACCATGCCCCCAAAGAAGAATCCAAAGTTCACCGATAGTGAGTTGGAAGTTTTGGTTGATGAAATCCTCAGAGTAGAGCCACATTTATTTGGCACATTGGTCCAACAGACCCCCATGTCACAGAAAACAAAGATGTGGGAGAGGATTGTCGACAAGGTGAATGCACAAGCACCTTGCCTGCGCACAATGGAGGATATCAAGAACAGCTACTACGATGTGCGAAGGAGGGTCAAGAAGCTGATTTACAGAGACCATGCTCTGGGCCAGCGGTCTGGTGGTGGCCCTCCTGCAAAACCAACGCACTTCACTTCCTGGGAGGAGAAGGTGTGGGCCATCCTTCCACCGGAGGGCATCCATGGATTAACAGGAATACCAGAGCCTGGTGATTACATAACCAACTAGCCAATATTGCAAGGCAATACCCACACAGACTTCACTGTCAAGGGGACAGTGAAACCAATATCTGTTTGCAAAGCCATAGCAACCGAAAGCTAATCATCCTGCAATGTGTATGCCACTTACATAAACACAATACCTGCAATCTCATAGTAAAATGGAACCATGTCATAACATGTACAAACTTACTAACAAATACAGCAAGGCATTGGCCCAAAACACCAACAAACACTGTCAGCCATTTTGCCAGCACTATGTCACCCACTCACAGGGAAACAAAGTCAAAAGGAAGGAAGGTTGGGTATGCTGGGAAGGTGGGTGTAGAGAAAAGCATGATGGGAGTTGCAGTCACAGCCAACAGTCCCCCTCCCATATGGCTCATCAAGCCCACCCTGAACCATGCTCACCTCACAGGGAGTGGAAAGAGACTGACAAGATGGCTGACACTGGGCTCTGCTGTGGGGAGCACTAGGCCCTGGTGGGAGTACTGCTCAAACAAACAACAGGACACCACTGTCAGCCATCTTGCCAGTACTGTTACACCACCTCACAGGGAAGCTGAGTCACAGGAAGGGAGGTTGGGTATGCAGGGAAGGTGGGTGTAGCCAAAAGCATGATGGGAGTTGCACTCACAGCCAACAGTCCCCCTCCCACATGGCCCATCAAGCCCACCCTGAACCATGCTCACCTCACAGGGAGTGGAAAGAGACTGACAAGATGGCTGACACTGGGCTCTGCTGTGGTGAGCACTAGGCCCTGGTGGGAGTACTGCTCAAACAAACAACAGGACACCACTGTCAGCCATCTTGCCAGTACTGTTACACCACCTCACAGGGAAGCTGAGTCACAGGAAGGGAGGTTGGGTATGCTGGGAAGGTGGGTGTAGCCAAAAGCATGATGGGAGTTGCACTCACAGCCAACAGTCCCCCTCCCACATGGCCCATCAAGCCCACCCTGAACCATGCTCACCTCACAGGGAGTGGAAAGAGACTGACAAGATGGCTGACACTGGGCTCTGCTGTGGTGAGCACTAGGCCCTGGTGGGAGTACTGCTCAAACAAACAACAGGACACCACTGTCAGCCATCTTGCCATCACTGTTACACCACCTCACAGGGAAGCTGAGTCACAGGAAGGGAGGTTGGGTATGCTGGGAAGGTGGGTGTAGCCAAAAGCATGATGGGAGTTGTACCCACAGCCAACAGTCCCCCTCCCACATGGCCCATCAAGCCCACCCTGAACCATGCTCACCTCACAGGGAGTGGAAAGAGACTGACAAGATGGCTGACACATGGGCCTGATGTATGAATTGGCTGCAAGTCACACATAGGCACTGGCCCCCACAAACACGATCAGAACCACAGCTACCGCAACTGTATGTTTCCACTCACTGTCTGGGGAAGCAGTGTCCCAGGGGTGCCCCCTGGCCTGGCTGTGAAGGTGTGTGGGTTACATGAGAATTGGGGAGATGCAGTCATAGCACATATCAAAACACACACACAAAGCTACATATACATCATTGACAGGGGACATATGACAGTGAATGGAATGGACACAGCAAGATAGCTAACACTGTTGCATGGTGTCATGTACACAAGGTGCTGTTGTGAGCTGCATCCCACTCCTACATCATGCAGCGTTGTCAGCATCCTTGACACAACACTCCCCTTACTGTCATTGACACTTGCAACAGAAGGAGTAACCTGGACTGGGTAGGAGGAGCCACACAACTTACAGCAGCATAACCCAAACACACAAACCTCTGGCCCTCACTGTCATGAGCATTGAAAATCAAGAGGGCTGCCTTGGTTAACTCCTCTTCCCATGGAGGACATTGACAAGATAAATGACGTTATCACGTCCAAAGCTCAGCAGCAACATCATTTGCTACGGTAACACCATCACATGTGTGCAACGAGATGTAAACCAGGAACATATACATCAATATGGTAGCTCACAAGAGATTCCAGACATACTGGACTGTGACCATGTTGTTCCGACACACCAATGTGACTCAAATAAACATGCACAAAGGCCAGCACACATGCCCCAATATTGGAACACATCGTAAGAGGAAGTGCATGTATGTCCTTGTCAAAGCACAAATGATGATAAGGTAAACACACCTGTGTCAGGCACGGGATAGACCTTGAGCAGCAATGGCCATGTACAGAACTTGAATCAATACATGAGCTGACCACGCACACAGCTCCAACTGCCCATCAAAACGCATCAGGTTGCCATGACAATGTGCTTAAGCAATATAGACCTCTGTCTGTGACAATGGAGGACAATGCAATGTACATACACTCATCATGAAGTACAGTAGCAACTGTAATGTGTGTGATCTGTTGATGTGTGCTGAACCACAACATACATTGTGTGTCTCTTCCTCCCACAGAGGATGCTGGGGACACTGCAGGGACCAAAGAAGGATCCCAGGCCCAGACTCTGGTCGACCCTGAGCTCTCTGGTGTGGATGTCTCACAGTCCTCTTCGGACGACGACGAACGACCTGGCCCCTCCGGTGTGGCTCTGCGTCCAGCCCCAGCAGCTGTAACATCAGCACCCCCTGCCACCACTCCTGCCACATCTACAGACACACCAATGACCTCTGCCGACATGGACAGACCAAGGCAACAGAACACCGACCGCACATCTACACAGGGCACCCTGGAGGTGAGGGACAACACCACCAGTGCCAACACAGAAGGGGGCCCAGTGTCATCTGTGCCTGCCACGGCAGGTCTTGCCCGTGTGGGCAGGGGTGGTGTGAGGGTGGGCAGGCTGAGGCCACGGCCTGCAGATGGGGCTGGACTGCAGGATGATCCACAGGTGGGACGCATCATAGATGCGTACCAGGAAAGCACCGGAGGCTTTGGCCAGGTATTGGGGATCCTCAGGGACATGCAACAACAGCAGGCTGCCCATCATGCCAGATCGGACTCCCACATGTCCATAATGGAGTCCAAAATGGACAAACTCGATGAACTCACGGCCGTGCATAGGGACATACTAACATGCCTCCGCAAGATATTTGACAACATGACCACACCTCCCTGTGTGCCCACTACCTCTGTTGCCACTACATCTGCAACTGCCACAGGGAGGGATGAGGACTCTAGCGGAGAGTCCCCGGCACGGCAGCAGCCTGCACCTGAGGGTCCCCCTAAAAAGAAGAAGAGGGGTCGTCTGAAGAAGGACAAGTGAGAGGCAGATGGCCACGCATACCCCCCAGGAAGTGAATACCTGTTCCAGACATCCTCCATTGTGTGCAAAGCGTTCACCTTGTTGACTGTCGCTAAACTCCCACACATGTGATGGAGGGTCTAAGTTGGACCAATGTTACAACTGACTGTGGACTTTACTCTTGAAATTTCATCTACCAACACTACCAACTCCTCTGTGAACTTTGGATTCCTATCGCACTGTACAGCACTTTCATTTACGTATACTATTCTAACACATGCATGTTAATAAATTCACAATCACACAAAACGTGCTTCTGTTGTGACTTTAATTTGGTTTGTGTCATGGAGATGATGACCTGCTAAAAGTATACTGTGGATGAAAACTACTACAGCAATGTAAACACAGTTATGTGAGTCAAGGTGATATGACGCCACAACGAGACGCTACAACGAGGGCTGCGTTTGACAATTTCAGGCTCTGCCTTACTAAGATCTCCTCTTGGATGACAGACAACTGTCTTAAACTGAACACGGATAAAACTGAGGTGATGAACCAGCCTTCACCCCCTCAGCTGACCTTTGGTGGCCGTCGCAACTGAATCCTCCTCCCACTCCTGTATCTTCGGTCAGAAACCTAGGCTTTAGATTCGATTCTGAACTCTCTGTTAAGGACAAGATTGGCCAAGTTTCCAGAGCGTGTTTCTGGAAACTTAAATCTTTGCGTAGATTTCTCCATCTTCTGCCTATGGATTGTCGGGCCACCATTGTCCATGCCTTGATTACATCTCAGCTGGACTATGCTAACAGCCTGTACCTGGGCCTTCCGGCCTATCTTATTCAAAGGCTGCAGACAGTCCAGAATGCAACAGCTAGGTTTATCAGAAAGGTACCTCTTCGGCACCACATCTCCCCTCATCTGCGCAGCCTACATTGGCTGCCGGTAAAGAGGAGAATTCAATTTAAGGCCTTATCTCTGGCCTTTAGAGCGACTAGAGACTGTGGGCCTGGTTATCTTAGGCAGAGACTCCAGATATACCACCAGAACAGAACTCTGCGCTCAAACTCTCAGTCGCTGCTCCGTGCTCCCCGCTTCGGAGAGCTAGGTTGGGAGGGCGTGCCTTCGCAGTTAGAACAGCCGCCCTCTGGAACGAGATGCCCATTCATCTGCGCAAGGCTGAGTCCGAATCCCTTTTTAGGAGCTCCTTGAAAACTTGGCTGTTTGATCTGTCCTAGCCTCATCTCCTCCCCCCACTGCTTTAAGCTCACAGCGCTGGGACACCGCCGTAGGTGGTAGCTGTGCGCTTTATAAATGCTATTGGATTGGATTGGATATGACACATATGAGGGAGACACGTCACTACGTCAACACAACACATACTTACCATGGCCATCTAACTCATCGCCTACACTTTTGTGAACTGAAAATACAGTGGAATGCACATACACAACACCCATCCTAAGTCAGTGGCAATCAGCCCACAGGTACAGTATGGAATTGATTGTTGGATGTGTGGACACAGACAAAGCACAGTTCAAAGTGACGCAGAGGTTTAATACACAATCACCACATGTGAACTCCACAACATATGGAAGGTAACCTCACGTGACAGTGAGCACAAAGTAACCAAGTGGTAAACAATGAAAGTCCAGGGGTGTGTGGCACATCATCGGTTTGACAACGACAACTTGCACCCTGTAACAGGAATCCTTGTTTCGGGGGTTACACGTGACCAAACTACAGCCAAAGGACCCTGTGCAGGACAGACATACAACACTATTAACATCACAAAATAACAGTATACATCTGCAATACACATGCCAATCACAAATCTTAAGATACGTGAACACAACCAAGTAATCATGTCAACACTGTTTGGGAGTACATACTAACTTAAAGGACACATCACTGCAAGCATCCTGTCAAGTAGCACACAGCCACACATATGCAGCAACATTGCACCACCTACACATATCAGGCCATTACAAAACGTAGACAACACATCACTGTATACTCACAATCATGTGAAAAGTTGTTGATGAGCTGTGTCCGAACATCCCCCTCACCCTCATCATCACTGGCAACATGACCCAGAGCAGGATCCTCCACGGCTGGCGGCTGTTGGTCATCATCATCCTGGATGAGAGCCAACTCCTCCCTCACTGCCAGGTTGTGTAGCATGCAGCACACAATTATGATTTTGCACACCTTCTCAGGGGCATATGGGAGGGCCCCTCCAGTCCTGTCCAGGCAGCGGAATCTGCTTTTCAGCAACCCAAATGTCCGCTCTATCACTCTCATGGTCCTCCCATGTGCCTCATTATAACGTATCTCTGCCGGTGTCACAGGGTTCCTGAGGGGTGTCAGCAACCACGGCATGTTTGGGTATCCTGAGTCACCTACATACAAACATTTAATGGGTCTGAAAAGAGTTTGAAAAATAATTTACCAAAAACACACAAGGGAAACAGATATTACACACCGACTAGCCAGGCACGCTGGTTCTGCAGCTGTGACATCATTGTTGGGATCCGACTAGTCCGCATGATGTAAGTGGCGTGTGCTGAACCAGGGAATCGTGCACACACATGTGAAATTGTCATGTCCGGCAGACATACCACCAGGGCATTGATGGAGTGGAAATGTTTTCTGTTCCGGTATGTCTGCTCATGTGCATGTGGTGGTACCAAAGCCACATGTGTTCCATCTATGGAGCCTATGACACGTGGCATCCTTCCCAGTGCATAAAAGTCACTCTTTATGGCAGTGAATTGTCCTGGGGTTGGGAATTGGATGTACCGGTTCAGGAAATGCAACATCGCCTCCAAAACATCGCGAAGCACACGGCTGAACATGGTCTGTGACATCCCACCAGCAGAAGCCACAGTGTGCTGGAAGGTACCGGTGACAAAGAAGTGTAGGGCTGCCATCACCTTCACCTTGGGGGTCAGCGCTGATGGATATGTCCGGCCAGGTTATAAATGTGGGGCCAACTGCTCCGCCAACTCCTCAATTAGTGGTCTGGTGAAGTGGTACCGTCGGATGCAGTCACATTCAGCCATGGTTGCAAGGTCTGGGAACGGTCTATGGACAGCTGGTCTCCTGCAGTACATAGGTGAGCAAAGAAAGATTGTCAGTTCCCCTACATATGTGGCAATGACCATGCTAAATACACATGCTACATCATTTCAAGACACAATTACTTGATGTGTGTGCTGTTGGGCATGGACACATATGTTGGCTATTTGCCCCTCACCTGACATCTCAGCTCAACATGGTTACACAACAAGTGCAATGCTGTGCTGTGAACAATCTATGGGGTCTGTCACAGTGCATCTGCACAAATGTCACATACCAAACACACACCTCAGTGACTAGTAAGTATAGATGTGTTCCCCACATGACAGGTGCTTTGTCTGTCACACACACAAGGATCTTGTGGTGCCACAAGGACACTGTCATGATGTAGCGTCTGATGTACACGTAACAACACACCCATGAAACACACATGATGTGCTACCAGATTTGTTCGCAGGGCATACATGGATGTCTGTGACACACAGACACAACAGCAACTCACATGGCCAAATCACATAGATGTTGTAAACAATTGACATCTACCACATACAATCAGAGACATGTGTGTAGCACAATACGCACATACTCTGGATTAACCCCACAATGCTAGCTCTGGGACACCCTGTGACACACAGTCCATTTCACCTATGAGTCAGGGTGTATGTAACATGTCATCACACAATGTGCACCTTGTACTGTGTACAAGGCTCGGGGTTTGATCTGGAAAGTTGGCACTCACAGTAGTGATGTGCCTCACACACAATGGTTTTTGTCACCATTGAACATGGCACACCCTGGGAGTGTGTGCCACTAAGTTCCCCGTCCAACATGAAATGTGGAGCCATATACCCACACATGTCATGAGGCCTGAAATAATTTCATATACTGTGTGACATGCTGTATGTTTGTTGTAGGGCACCAGAGTCCCTGCCAAGATATTGTGGGTGGCATCCTTTGGCTATTGGCTGTAATGGTGACAGACGTGTGTGAGTTTTAAAAAGACGCGTCGTACACTTACGGACCAAGCCATGCGCACGCATTGGCTATTGGCTGTAATGGTGACAGATGCATGTGAGTTTTCAAAAGACGCGTCGTACACTTACGGACCAAGCCGTGCGCATGCATTGACTATTGGCTGTAATGGTGACAGACGCGTGTGAGTTTTCAAAAGACGCGTCGTACACTTACGGACCAAGCCGTGCGCACGCATTGGCTATTGGCTGTAATGGTGACAGATGTGTGTGAGTTTTCAAAAGACGCGTCGTACACTTACGGACCAAGCTGTGCGCACGCATTGGCTATTGGCTGTAATGGTGACAGACGCGTGTGAGTTTTCAAAAGACGCATCGTACACTTACGGACCAAGCCGTGCGCACGCATTGGCTATTGAATGTCATGGAGACGGACGCGGATTTGAAACTTGTACGATTCGTGTTCAGAAAATTCAGTTGGCTCCCTACAACAATGTATCAAAGTAAATGGTGTCATGGTGGGGAATATTTGAAAAATGTGGAAGGCGTGTACGAAGGGCCCGATTCACAGAACTAACTTACGACAAAATCCTAAACTTACTACCATTTTGGTATTCACAGAATGAACTTACTCATTTTGGTATTCACAGAATAAACTTACTCATTTTGGTATTCACAGAAGACACTTACACATTTTGTGTAACTTACACATTTTGTGTAACTTACACATTTTGTGTAACTTACTCATTTTGTGTAACTTACACATTTTGTGTAACTTACACATTTTGGTATTCACAGAAGGCACTTACTCATTGATGAGTAAGTGCCTTCTGTGAATACCAAAATGAGTAAGTTAATTCTGTGAATACCAAAATTGTTGTAAATTCATTCTGTGAATACCCAAATGTGTAAGTTCATTCTGTGAATACCAAAATTGTTGTAAGTTCATTCTGTGAATACCCAAATGTGTAAGTTCATTCTATGAATAACAAAATTGTTGTAAGTTCATTCTGTGAATACCCAAATGTGTAAGTTCATTCTGTGAATACCCAAATGTGTAAGTTCATTCTGTGAATACCAAAATTGTTGTAAGTTTAGGATTTTGACGTAAGTTAGTTCTGTGAATCAGGCCCGAAGCGTGCAATGCAATGGATTGGCCAATTTCAGAAAATGCAAACTTGTCGGACCTATCACTTTGGACGCATGGGACAGATTCTGCCTCTGCAGCACAGATATAAGACTGTCTGTTCCCCAGAGACTTCACTTGCCTGCACCACCTGCTACAGCATTACATCTCTGCTACCACTGTTGCTGTCTCTGCATCCTCTGGGTCCTGCAATGGCATGTACTGTGGAGAGGGCCCCAGCTTTCACCGAGGAGGAGAACCAGGCCCTGCTGGACAGCCTCCTTCCACAGTGCAGCAAGCTGTATGGGAAACCAGGGGAGCAGGTGAGTGCGCAGTCCACTGCCTTCCTAATTGTGCATGTTGTCTGACTAGCACTACTAGCATTGTGTTCACCTAGGGCAAGCATGCTCACTGAGTAATTGTAAGTCTCCAAGTGTGTAGATACATGTTCTGTACAGGTACAGTGATGAAAAAGTGTATATTTCCATGTTTTTGATTTCCAGGCACTGTTTTCATGTTGTTAATGCAGGCTTGCACACAGGACAACTGCCCGTGACCATAGTTGCACTACCTGCATACATCATATGCCCTTATGATAACGACATGTATATCCAACTGTGTGATGAACAAACATGTTGCATGTGTAGTAATGGTGTCTTACTTTGTCATCCTCACAGGTTGATGCCCATCAGAAACAGGAGATTTGGCAGACCATCGTCCGGGCAGTTGGATCTGTGGGGGTTTTCAAACGCCGCATCCGCCACTGCCAGAAGAGGTGGCAGGACCTTCGCGGCTGGACCAGGAGGATAGCCAGGGTCCAGCTGAAGCTGTCGCCTCCATGCAGACGGGGCGGACGACGGCCACTGACCCCCCACATGCTCAGGATTCTGACGGAGGTCTTCCCTGACCTGGATGGGCAGTTGAAGGACAGACAGCAGCAAGGAGGGGGTAAGTTCATGCCTTTTTGGTGAACTATGTCTAACATGCTATTTGCATTCCTTCATCCTGGTGACACTCCCACAGTTCGTCTGTCTGCTGAGACAAGACTCATGTGGCTAAATTTGGTGATGCCCCATTCTCATCTGATAACCAGGTGTGGCCCTTTCGGTCTGTGACTTGTGTCACTTGGGTTGTGTGTCCTTGCTGTTGGCCAAGGTTAATGTTGGGAACAGCATCTGTCACAGGTGCATCATTTTGGGCTTCATGGGTGGGGCAATTGCTTGACATGTGTCTGCACATTGCCAGATATCTGACATGTACTCTGTGTGGGCCACACATATGTGTTCTAATTGCTGATCTGGGTCACCATAGGCGTCTGTGGTATTTACCACACACCCATGCATCATGTAAGACCAATGTTGGGGCCTCTGAAGAATGAACATCATGAGTGTAACACATGCATAGCCACCTGCCTACTGTTCCTGGTAACCACATGTTGCACATGGACCAGGACAGGTATGCCAACTCCGGCCATATGAGACACTCTGTCCTCCCAATCCTGGGTGTCAGCCAACATTTTGAGCATTGTGAAATGTGCAATCAGGTGTCTGCCTCTGTGTCATTGTGTATTGGCATAGCTTCTTGGACTTCAAGAGTGTTAAAATGTTTAGGATGGACAGCCATCTGACATGTGGCTGTTGGCAAAACATAGGTGTGTGATTACTTGAGTGTGCCTAATGGTGGATTCAACATTAATGTGCAAGCAGCTTTGCTTTGTTCTCGTCAGCCTGTGATGTGTTAATGTTTACTGATTTGTGTTAGCACAAACTCAAATGTCTCATTTGGATACCCTGGGATCATCTGATTCTTGATGATGTGGGTAGCAGGGGGTGAACATGTGTACTTGACAGCTACAGAGCTTGCATTCCCCGCAAAAACATGAGTGTGACACAGTGCACACTGTTGTTTTTGGATGCACTGCCCCAGTGACAGGAGCCAGTACTGACTGAGTGGCCAGACAGCCCTGTGGCATGGTGTGCCACATGCAAATCTGGATCCTGCAGTATTGTCAGTTGTCCTGCATGCACTGCATTTTAGCATTGACTATCAGGACATGAGGCCATCATGGTGTCTGGGGATGGAAGCATATCCATCATGTCAACAATGACTTTGGCCATCCCATTTCCTGACATGTACTGAGTCACTGGCAGGAGATGGGATATGTGTGTAGTGACACATTACAATAACAATCCTTGCAGATCAGACAACTGGCAATGTGGGGCATGTTTGCACATATTATTGATGACATCATACATGTACCAGACAGATGGGTCCATTGCCAGGATGGGTACGAGGGGCATGGTTGACTGGCAGACTGACAAGTGACTGCTTCACATATGTATCAGTCATGTTAGCAATGGTTATCATATGATGCCAGGGCTTGCTCTGTGATGTGCTGCAATTACAGTCATGTGTCAGGTCAATACAGGTGACTAATGTGAATCTGTTTTTCATCATTGTTTGCAGCATCATCTACGGCTACTAGAGGAGACAGCTCCACGGACCAAGAGGAGCCGCAGAGCCAGACTGGGTCTGCTGTGGAGGAGGCGGAGGGACCCAGTGGCACGGAGGGTGAGGGGAGCCACACTGAGGGACACTCAGCTACAACCACCTCAGCTGAGGAACACTCCAGCTCCAGTGAGGACTCCCTTGTGGAGGCGGGTGTCAGCAGACCAAAGACAACAGCTAGCATGTGTGTCCCCGCCACCACCACCATCTCCACCCTCCCAGATGCTCCCATCCCTGATGTCCGTGGAGGCTCCCGTGTCAGGGAGCATGTCTCCTTCAGTCCAGGCACCGCACTCCCTGCCTCTGTCTCCCCTGCTGCCCTGAGTGTGGAGTCTGTGGACTTGCTTAAGCAGATCCATGTAGGGCAGACATCGATGCTGAGTGTCCTCCATGCTCACACCGGTCTGGTGACACAATTGGTGTCCTTCATGGAGGGCATCTCAGCAAACATGTCTGCCCGACAGCGGAGCAATCAGTCCATGGCCTCCTCACTGATGGCAGCAGTGTCCCTCCTCCAACAGTCCCTCACCCCTCCTACCTCTGCCCCATCCACAATACCCACTACCCTACCTGCCCAAAGCACACTCACACAGGCCCAGGCACGCACATCAACAGACCTAAGCAGCACACAGCAACGCAAGCCAAAGTCAAGACGCGCAAGCACGCACACTCTGGGGACTGATAGCACACACACAGGGGATGGGGCACAGACACACAGACAGGCATCCACAACCACTCCGCAGTCCTCAGATACCTCTCCCTCCAAAACCCCTTCCCCTTGCCTCACCTGCAACCCCACCTTCCCAGAAGCTCTTCCTCTTTGACCTTGGCCTCTTCCCCACAGATCCATCTGATCCAACGCACAAGGGGAAGAGGAAGTCACCACACACAGAGGGGAGTTCCCCCGCCACACGGGCACCCTCCCCCAGGAGCAGGAACACTGAGGCCCCCACCCGCAAATCCCCCCAGACAAGGAAGAGCAAGACCCCACAACAATCCCACACTTCTACCACACAGTCTCCGTCCTCCAGCCCCCAGGCCACCACTCCAATGGTTCCCCCGCCACACCCTGCCCCAGGTTCACCCACACACAGGTACACCATTCCCAAAATGATTAGGCCCTCCCCCCCTGCCACATGCACTTCCACCCCCACCTCACAACCTCTGCCTGTTCCTGCGACTGATGTGGAGACCGTGTCCCCCCATCTGTCCTGCAGACTTCATCTGAGCCCCAAACCACTCCTTTGGACATTGGCACTGCAGTGGAGACCCCGAACACTCCGTCTGACTTGGGCACTGCAGTGTTGAAGGCGCGCACTGTGTCAGACACCTCCACTGCAGTTGCCACTGACACTCCTGCACCCACCACCCCTCCCCTGCCCCATACTGCTATCCCCTGATCGTGTCCCTGCGGTGCCTGGCCTGCCCCGATGCATGCCCCTCCAAGGGGAGATGTCCCCTGTCCGTAGCAGTGCAGGCAAGCAATGTGTGACAGGCAGTCATATGTCACACACAATGGACTATTGGAATGGACTGGCCATTGGCCTTTGGATTATTCATGAGTTCACAAAAGTTTTTTTGGCAAGCTGAATAAAGCTGATTTTTGTTAATTTTGTCGTTTTGCATTGAATGTACATGATGTTGCTGATGGGTGTCATGAATTTGCTGTTGTGATACTTTTTTGTTGCTAATGATTGATTTGGTGATGTGATGGACTCCATGTGGTCCATGGTACATGTGTCCTATTACGGTATGTATCCATGTCATCCTTTGCTGCAATTTGAGGGTGTCATGATCCCAATATTTTGGCACAGGGAGTGTCACCTTTTATTCGCAACTTCACATCTGTGGCTTGCACTGTTGCACATATGTCGGGCTTACATTTGTGCACATTCTGAATTTTCCTGACTGTGGGCACATCTCCACTGGACATGCAGGTTTGCGCATCAATGGTGAACAAGTCATCTGTGCCATCAGTGCAACTTGCTATACATGTGTATTGAGTATGTGCAGATGACTTAAGAGACACTCCTGTACACAGGCTGATGTGACCAGAGCTTTCAGTGTGCTGTAATTATTGGTTCACTGACCAAGTGTTATGCTGACATGACAGGGCCCTGCACAGACAACGTTTGGCACACCTGACCTTCCGCAGGAGTGGAGTCACCTCATGGCAGTGTGTCATTCAGTGAAATTGCCTGAGCCCATGGTGTATGTTCTGTGAGCATGTCTCTGTGTGTTCCCTTCCCTTTTTATACACAGCCTGTATTCCCTACAGATTTTCCTGTTTGTGATGCTTGCTGAGTTGTCCTGTGTTCATCCAACATCTTTGACCTGGGTTTTCTGGGATGTAGGTGCATGGCAAACTACTGGTCATTAGGGTGTCATCCCTAGCTGTGTTTGTTGTAAGGGCCTGGGATGTGGGCATACGCACGTGGGACATATTCAGGATTCCCCAAGGCACTTTTGTGTTTCCACAATCAGATAGTTTTCACTATGTGGTATCTGTCTGTGACTGGGTCACTTGTATGGGTGTGTGACTGCTCCCACTCCTCAGATTCGAAGCTGTAATGTTGGAAGGTGTCAACATGTGTTCTTTGTGGGTCTCCTTGGGTTCGTCATTGATCTGGGACTGTGGCAGGGATCCCAATGATTCAGATACATTTCACGTCATGCACATGTACCGCATACTGTGCAGTGTGGCAGACATTCACAAGGGTTGTTGACTGGCCATGTGTGATGAGTTTGTGCACCTTAGATCCCCCCACCACCCCTGGGATTGTCATAGGTGCATGTGCAATGTCACCAGGCCATGTGGGCTTAGCTGATGCACATTGGTGCAGATCAAGGTGTGTGGTGTTAAGAGTAGCCAAATGTGAGTTGTGTCATGGCTAGGCACCTACCTACATTTTGGCCTTGGATTACAGGCCATGCCCAGTGATTTGTGTTTGTGTAAGTGTGATGGAAGTTGGTCTGTCAAGACACATGACCCAGTGCGCACAGGTGACTGTGCTCCACAGTATGGGCAACATCCAAATTTGTCATCACAGAGGCATTATCATACAGGCTACTGTCACCACAATGTAGGGTCCTTGAGGGTACTGATAGAGTCGGTCTGTCCCTTGCTGTGTTGGTTGCTGTTCCGCCCAGCTTGTGTCACATGAGTCTGTTGTGATCCCACTCATCTAACACTGCCTGATTGCCCACAGAGGGGTACCCAATTAATGTGTTACCTTAGTATGGCACTGTGTACACATATGTGTCTTTGGAGTTCAGCACCCCCTCATGTGTTGTGTACCAGCCGGGGGACACTGACACACACACACATGTTGGGTTTGATATGCAGTGTGTGGCTGCCTGTTTGTGTTTGTGCATCTGCGCCAATGCATTGGTATGGCTTTTGTGGGCCATTGGCTGGATGTTGTTTGGAGGTTTTTCCCTACTGTCCCTGGGTCTCCTACCTCATCAGTCTGCACATTCATTATGGTTGGTATGTCCCATTGCTGCCATGGTATGGGACTTGGTCACCTAACATCTACAGTCTCTAAAGATTCTTTATTTTGTGTGTCTGTTCGTGAAGATATGTGTGTATGCATTGTGAGGGTCACTTCTTACATTGTCTAATCGGACACTGGAGGCATTGTCAGCCCCCATGGGCGATGCTTGTCTGCAGAGGGTATTTGTTTATACACAACAATCTTTCCATCAACATATCTATGTTTGTATGGCACACAACCACTACTTTGCCACTACATTGCTTGTGGTGTTCGGACCAGAATTCATACATGCTGGTTTGCAGATGCTGCTATTTTTAAGACCACACTCACCTTTTGGTCACTGTAGTGAGGGGGGTTTAAACCCCATTACCACAATGTTCCTATAATGCTGGATCTTTGAACCCCACAGTCACCTTTTTGGTCACTGTAGTGTGGGGAGGGGGGGGGTACCCCATAACCGCAATGTTCCTGGGATGCAGGAGTTTTGAACCCCACACTCACCTTTTGGTCACTGTAGTGAGGGGGGTTTAAACCCCATTACCACAATGTTCCTAAAATACTGGATTTTTGAACCCCACACTCACCTTTTGGTCACTGTAGTGAGGGGGGGGTTTAAACCCCATAACCGCAATGTTCCGGGGATGCAGGAGTTTTGAACCCCACACTCACCTTTTGGTCACTGTAGTGAGGGGGGGTTTAAACCCCATTACCACAATGTTCCTAAAATGCTGGATTTTTGAACCCCACACTCACCTTTTGGCCACTGTAGTGAGGGGGGGTTTAAACCCCATTACCACAATGTTCCTATAATGCTGGATCTTTGAACCCCACACTCACCTTTTGGTCACTGTAGTGTGGGGGGGGGGTTTAAACCCCATAACCGCAATGTTCCTGGGATGCAGGAGTTTTGAACCCCACACTCACCTCTTGGTCACTGTAGTGAGGGGGGTTTAAACCCCATTACCACAATGTTCCTAAAATGCTGGATTTTTGAACCAACCCCACACTCACCTTTTGGCCACTGTAGTGAGGGGGGGTTTAAACCCCATTACCACAATGTTCCTGAAATGCTGGAGTCTTGCACCCCACACTCACCTTTTGGTCACTGCAGTTAGGGGGGGTTAAACCCCATTACAACACTGTGACGGTAACTGCTTGGGGTTTAACCCTCACATTCACCTTTTGGTCGCAACTGTGATGGGAGTGACATTATGTTTTCCCTTTCAGTGTCACTGTTGCTGGCGGTTCACACACAATATACAATCTTGCCATGATGGTGGGGGGAGTGTTTTGTCTACAACCCCTATGTGTGGGACTGCTGGTGGTGATAGGCATCCTGCCCCCTATGTGTGTGAGTACTGGTAGTGATAGGCATCCCCCCCATGAGTGGGGACTGCTGGTAGTGATAGGCATCCAGCCCCCTCTGAGTGAGGAGTACTGGTAGTGATAGGCATCCAGCCCCCTATGGGCTGGACAATGGTGGTAGTGATAACCATCCCCCCTATGAGTAGGGACTGCTGGTAGTGATAGGCATCCAGCCCCCTATGGGCTGGACAATGGTGGTAGTGATAGCCATCCCCCCCTATGTGTAGGGACTGCTGGTAGTGATAGGCATCCAGCCCCCTATGATTAGGGAGTACTGTTAGTGATAGGCATCCAGCCCCCTATGAGTGAGGAGTACTGGTAGTGATAGGCATCCACCCCCCTATGTGTGTGAGTACTGGTAGTGATAGGCATCCCCCCATGAGTGGGGACTGCTGGTTGTGATGGGCATCCAGCCCCCTATGGGCTTGATAATGGTGGTAGTGATAGCCATCCCCCCCTATGAGTAGGGTGTACTGTTAGTTATAGGCATCCAGCCCCCCATGAGTAGGGAGTACTGTTGGTGATAGGCATCCAGCCCCCTATGAGTGAAGAGTACTGGTAGTGATAGGCATCCAGCCCCCTATGGGCTGGACAATGGTGGTAGTGATAGCCACACCCCCTATGAGTAGGGACTGCTGGTAGTGATAGGCATCCAGCCCCCTATGGGCTGGACAATGGTGGTAGTGATAGCCACACCCCCTATGAGTAGGGACTGCTGGTAGTGATAGGCATCCAGCCCCCTATGGGCTGGACAATGGTGGTAGTGATAGCCACCCCCCCTATGAGTAGGGTGTACTGTTGGTGATAGGCATCCACCCCCCTATGAGTGGGGAGTACTGGTAATGATAGGCATCCACCCCCCTATGTGTGCGAGCACTGGTAGTGATGTGCATCCCCCCCATGAGTAGGGACTGCTGGTAGTGATAGGCATCCACCCCCTATGTGTGTGAGTACTGGTAGTGATAGGCATCCACCCCCTATGAGTAGGGAATGCTGGTAGTGATAGCCATCCAACCCCTATGTGTTGGGCAGTGCTGGTGGAGAGGGATATCTGCCCCCTTTGTGTGTGTTGCATTTCGCTGGTTTGTGACGTTTGTTTGTGTGGTGGGTGTCTGACTTACCGTCTGCGACGTACGCGTCGGTTCCTGTTGTTGATCCTGTCATAGATGTACAGAACAGAGATGATCTGCGTGATCGGATTCATGGTTGGTTCGTCTCGTAGGCGTTGATCGTTGGTTCGTCTCGTATGCGTTGATAGTTGGTCCATCTCGTAGCCGTAGATCGTGTTGTGGCGCGAATCGGACCTTACATACTGCTCTTCCGGATGCTGAGATGTGCTGGAGGTGGCGACACGTTCGGCGCGTAGGAAGTACGCATTGTACTTGGCCGGCCGGAAACTGCTGTGAAATAGCTTCCGTGCGACTCTATTCTGCGTTTTCGGATCCGGCTCGTACGGGAAATGTGGCTGGAATCGGAGCATACGTGACGATCGGAATTTTGACACATTTGCGCATCGTACTTCATCGGCCGGACGGCCCGGCTCCCGGAACGCGTCGGGCGGAAGGTAACACTACGGACAGCTCTCGGAGGGCTGTCCGAGCGAGATCGGAATCGGCCCCTAAATGGAGAAGTTAAAGTGCAATGTGTTTTCAGTTATGTTGTCCACATAACTTTCATACACCTTACAAATATATAAATTAAAATCGCCCAAAAGTATAATAATAAAGTTATTCTATAATCCTGGTGTTATTGATTTCAAGGAACCAATAACACCAGGATTATAGTTGTTAAAGTTGGTATTATAGAAATTAACCACTAACAGTATATAACAATTTAAGAAACGTAACACAGCTGCAGAAAAATTAGATGAACAAGTGTCGATCAGGGGGCATGGCAGTTTAAAGACAGAGCAACTAATATTAGCAATCCACTCTTAGCCCTTCCCGAAGAAGTTGGAAGAGAACGAGTAAAAAAGGAAGGAAAAACCGTCAAGAAAATTATTTGTGACCAACCATGTTTCTTGTAAACAGATAATTTCAAACGATTTAAGAAAAGTAATCCAGACCACCATATCCTTTTTGGAATGTAATTCTACTACAATCCAACTAAAGATAGTCAATTTATCCAAAACAGAAGTGTCTACCCAAATGATACTCCTGTTATGTGAATCAATATTCTCTAGGGTGGAAGGAACATAAAATTAGTTATAAGCTGGGACTGCAAAGTTAGAAACAGTCACTGTGACATGGGTAGCATTGAGTACAGGGAAAAACCTAGGAAGTGATTCAGAGTTCGGCTTGTATAAATAGCCCAAAGTCGATGCCTAAATCCTTGATAAAGGCAAATGAAGGCAAGAGAAACAAAACTAAATATGCCATTCTAAATCAGTCTGATCGTAATTAATCACTATACAGTCACTCCCCAACAGTTTAGGCTAAGGGACGATCCATAAAAGACTTCTGACCATTTTTATATGTCGAAACAAAAAGTAATCACCACTAAACTGGCTATCACTCCAATGTATCACATTGTTCTTTAATTGAGATTGAGACTCAATGTTACTGCTGTTTAGGGGTATAACACTGGCTGGCATCAGCACAAAAAGAATCGCCTCATGGGAAAAATGTATTGTTGGAAAGGGAGTGGAAACAGCAAACAATCTAAGATCATGAGGAATATTATTAGAGGGAGCTGGACATGGGGCGCTTAAAGGAATAGTAGATGAAAAAGATGAGGGACGACAGGGAGAGGTAACAACTACCAACTAATTGGGGTTACTCAAGCAAAGGTTATTTATTGGGTCTATCCTAAAGCATTTATGAACGTTGGTCAAATAAACCTGACTGTGTGGATCAATTGATCTATGAGGAAGCTCTAAAAGGGCCACTGGGGGAAGAGCATATAAATAAAAACAGGGTTCTGTAGACTGACCAATAACATAATCTACCTGTTTCTTAGGGGTGCGAAGGAAGAGTCAGATTTTGAATCAATGGCCTTAAACAACTCAGCAAGACTTTTGTCAATCGCCAATCTCTTGCTCACTGAGTCAAAGGGTATGAGGACTAGAACCTCAATTTTACTGCATAAATAATAAATAGTTTGGCGAATCATCATTTGGAGAATAATGGGAAGATTTAGACAATGAATGTGGGCCTTTAAGATTCCCAGGGAAAAGTGTTACCTGCTTAAATGAACTACTGCGTTTTTGTAAGCATGATTTTTCTTCTTCTTGGTTGAGGGAATAGATCCAGTTAAATCAGGATTGGGGGCGGATTTATGTCCACCTCCATTGTTAAAGGTTTGGAAAAAATACATGAGTTAAGAGTTGGCTTAGAAATAGTAATTTGTGACATGAAAATTTATTGAAGACACCAGAAGTGAAACGGAAACTAGGCCTACAGATATGGCGGCCCATGATTGAACATATGAAAGATTGTATGAATATATCTATGTATTATTATCGAGTCTATATTTGCTGCTTTACTCTGTTTTTATCCTGCCAATGGACTTTTTCTATTCTTTTTAAGAAACATTTGTGCATCTCGATGTATGTCTTATTTATGAAATGACCCTGTATTTACCCACGTTATGGATTGCAATAAAAATTATTAAAACAAGAAAACACCAGAAGTGAAGCTCCCAACCCAATTGCACTTATACAGTAGCAATTTCATCACTTAGGGCCCCTTCCGCTGTAGTCAGAAAGTTTATTACTGAGGAGCTTGGAGGCAGCTCCTCAATCTCTCATGGAGGAAAGGTAGCTTCACATTTGTTCATCTTGACAAAGAATAATGAAGCAAACCAAAGAGATGGGTGCTGCCTGAGCACGTCCTGCACAGTGGGAATATCATTGGTGCTATAAGCACTTGCTATTTGGGCCTCCTCCTCCCTCTCGAGAGACCTGAATCATAGTAGGTCTAGTCCCTTTCTTCCTCCCACGCAAGTGATAAAGACGTAGTCATGGATCCCGCACAGTGGGGCTAATGTTGGTGATATATAACTTGTTAGGTGAGTTTCCTCCTCCTCCTTGACAGCCCAGGAGCTTGGTAGCTATAGTCCCCTCTTCCCTTCCAGGCAGGTCATGAGTCTTGTGTCACGGGGATATAGTTGGCAGTATAAGTGCTTGTTAGGTGGGCATCCTTCACCCCCAACTTCCCAGAAGCTTGGTCAGTGCAGTTCCCTTCTCCATCCCAGACAGATGAGAACACAGTCACTGTTCCCAAGTAGTGGGGATATCATTTGCACTATAAGTGCTTGTTAGGTGGGCCTCCTTCTCCCCCAAAACAGTATCCCCTTTAGTGTCCAACACCGTCTCCAAAATGGTTTAGATTGGAGTAGGAATAGTAAATGTAACCCCTTTAGTGTCCAACACCTTGCCAAAAACAGTTTAGATTGGTGTGGGACTAATAAACATAACCCATATAGTGTCCAACACCTTTGCCAAATGGTTCAGTAGGAAGTAGGAATAGTTCATTTCAACTTCTTAGTGTCCAAGACTTTCCAAGAAATGGTTTACATAGAAGTTGGTTTTGCAATTTTCACATAAAAAATTAATATTTATATATTTTATAATAAAAAATGTGCATAACACAGCCTGTAATTTATATTTGTTCATATTTATTTGATATATATGTATACATTTTTAATTACATATATAATTTTACATATAAGACAAATATTTTTAATAGTTATATTATAATAAATATGCATATTTTATTATTAAATACAATATGTAAATAATATTTAAACAGATTTACCAATTTTTTTTTCTAGTGTGGTACATTTTTTCTTTTTAATTCAATACAGTTGTTTCACATACATTTTTTAAACCAATTTTTACATAGCTTTTTAAGTATATTTTAAATGATAATATATTGTTTTTATAGTACTATTTATTTTATACTTTACATAATTTTTCTCAAATTTGTATGTCACTTTCTGACATTATTTATATTATTTACACATTTTGAAAACTTTTTTTAACATTTTTTAATTAACTCCTAAATGTTTTTTAGAGGGAGATAGTCTTTTACTATTATTTAGCAGACATTTTTATTTTTACTGCTGACAACTTTTCTTGCAGGTCAGTCCCGCATAAGAGTTCCTGATGATTCTTAAGAGTTTATCTGGCACACCATAGTGGCGTTGGAGTTTCCAAAGTGTCTCTCTGTCCACGCTGTCAAATGCCTTCTCATAGTCGATGAAGTTGACATAGAGGGGGAAGTTCCATTCCATTGACTGCTCAAGGATGATGCATAGTGTTGCAATCTGGTCTGGGCGGGATCTATCTTTGCGGAAGCCGGCTTGCTGGTCACGCAACTGAGCGCCGACTTGTTCCTTCATTCTGTTCTGGATGACTCTGTTGAACACTTTACCTGGGGTTGATAGCCAAGTCATCCCTCTGTAGTTTGCGCAGTTACTTAGGTCACCTTTCTTGGGGATCATGAGGAGATATCCCTCCTTCTAGTCTGTTGGCACCTTTACTTATTTCCAGATCCTTCCAAACATGGGGTAGAGCATGTATATTGATGTTTCAATGTCTGCCTTCGGTGTCTCTGAAAAAATGTTGTTAGGTCCTGCTGCCTTCCCATTTCTTGGATGTTTAATGGCTTGCCATATTTATTCCTCTGTTGGTCTGCTGCAAGTCCTTGCCACCTGGATGCGTGTCTGGTGGAGACTGCGGCACAGGCTGGGTCAACAGTTCTTCAAAGTGCTCTACCCATCTTTGTTGTAGGCCTTCATTACCCATGATTGTCTTCCCAGCTTTGGGGTCGATTCCGATTCGGGCCGGAAAACGTACCGACCGACTCGGAGCCGGAATTCATTCCGACCGACACGTACCGGTGCAGCCCGACCCGCAAAGTACGATGAGAAGCGTGCATAACCCGACCGACTCGTACGGAACACAAGCCGAACGACCGAGCCGCGCGGAAAACAGCAATCCGGCCGGAAAAACACACGAATCGAACCGACCGACACGCACCCGTAACAATCCCGAACGAAACGTACCCGCAAACTCCTACCCGCCAAGTACGATGCAACGCGTGGAAAACACGACCGAGTCGCATGGAGGACAAGCCGTACGACCGACACGCATACAAAACTGCGAGCCGAAGCAACCCAAAACACCGCGACCGGCGCGTACGCAGCATAGAAAACAACACAAACACAGCGTGAACGACTCGGAGAAGCTCGTACGAGACAACTGCAGGGTCCGACTCGGTCACAAGAACGTCTCCTACATGCACAAAAAGTACAAAGGGAAAATACACAAAAAAAGGCCAAACAAGCAATTACAAAGCCAATAAATACTGGGGGCGGGGCAGGGAACAAAGACACATCCACAACTCCACCCATATAAAGGACACAAATCCCTACCATGATCCTTTGCAAATTCAAATTACCTGCCAGCACTCAACAGACAGCAACCACACACCCACAGCTCATCCATCACACAAGCCACACACCATCAGCACCTCAACAAATAGCACCCTCACATACACCCAGCAAAACACACACTCACACACCCTCACCTGCACACCAACACACACATCACTCACCATCACCACCCATCACCATGCCCCCAAAGAAGAATCATAAGTTCCTAGATAGTGAATTGGAAGTCCTGGTAGATGAGATCCTCAGGGTAGAGCCACAGCTGTTTGGTACACTGGTCCAACAGACACCCATGTCGCAGAAAACCAAGATGTGGGAGAGGATCGTCGACAGGGTGAACGCACAATCACCATGTTTGCGCACAAAGGTAGACATCCAGAACAGGTGGTATGACGTGCGCAGGAGGGTCAGGGAGCTGTTGAAGAAGGACTACCTCTTGAGCCAACACACCGGCCCTCCTGCCAAACCAGTATACCTCAGGCCCTGGGAGGAGAAGGTGCGGGCCATCCTACCACAAGTGAGCATATATGGACTAGAAGACATCCCAGAGCAAGGTGAGTACACAACAAATGTACACAATATTGTGCGACAATACACACACATCACTGTCAAGGGGAGAGTCAAACCATGCACCCTTAGCAAATACACAGCAACCAGAACATAATCATCCCAAAATGTGTATGTCAGTCAGATAAACACAACACATGCCATCTCATAGTGATATGTAACTGTGTCATCACATGTACAAACACAACTACAACTACAGCTAGGCAGTGGCACAAATATAACTAACAAACACATCCAGACATGTAGCCACCACTACAACACCACCTCACAGTGAAGCCCACTGAAAGGAAGGAATTCTGTGTATGCTGGGCAAGTCAGTGTAGCCAATAGCATCATGGGAGTCGTAGTCACAGATATTGCCCACCCTCACAATGCGCATATCAACACCACCATGAACCATGCTCACATCACAGGGAGTGGAAAACAACTGACAAGATGGCTGACACTGGCTACTGCTGTGGGGAGCACAAGGTCCTGCTGGCAACTGTGCACCAACCAACAGCAGGACACCACTGACTGACATCCTGAAAGACAACTTGCACTCCCTGCAACGGAAGCACGTTCCATGGTGGAAAATCTGGCTGGGTGGGAAGGAGGACTGACAGCACTGACCATAGTTACCAGCAGCTCCACTCACACACACCCCTAACACAAACTCCACACAACTCACCTGGGAGAATGCATTGCCTCACACTCCAATCAAATATCCCACAAATAACCACAACCCTGGGTCATGCTGAGTGAAGCACAGGGACACACATGGGACTTGTAGCAAAACTAACCCCAGGATAACACTGTCAGCCATCTTGTCAGCACAGGCACACAACCTCACAGGGAAGCAGAGTCAAAAGGAAGGCAGCATGGGCATGCTGGGAAGGGGGGTGGAGGCAATAGCATGATGGGAGTGGTAGTCACAGCTCAACATCCCCCACCCACATGGCCCAGCAAGCTCACACTCAAGCATGCACACCCCACAGAGAGTGGAAAGCCCCATCAAAGATGTCTGACACTGGTGCTCTGTTGTGGGGAGCACAAGGCCATGCTGGGAACTGGCCACCAACCAACAGCAGGACACCACTGTCAGCCATCTTGCCATTGCTCTCATACTCACACACAGTGAAGTCCACCCAAAAGCAAGTAAGTATGGGCATGCTGGGAAGTGGGGTGGAGGCAATAGCATGATGGGAGTGGTAGTCACAGATATTGGTCACCCCCACAACTGTCCCATCAACACCACCCTGAACCATGTGCACATCACAGGGAGTGTAAAACAACTGACAAGATGGCTGACACTGGCTACTGCTGTGGGGAGCACAAGGCCCTGCTGGCAACTGTGCACCAACCAACAGCAGGACACCACTGACTGACATCCTGAAAGACAACTTGCACTCCCTGCAATGGAAGCACGTTCCATGGTGGGATATCTGGCTGGGTGGGAAAGAGGACTCACAGCCCTGACCATAGTTACCAGCAGCGTTTCTCACACACACCCCTAACACAAACTCCACATAACTCAACTGGGAGAATGCATTGCCTCACACTCCAATCAAATATCCCACAAAGAACCACAACCCTGGGTCATGCTGAGTGAAGCACAGGGACACACATGGGACTTGTAGCAAAACTAACCCCAGGATAACACTGTCAGCCATCTTGTCAGCACAGGCACACAACCTCACAGGGAAGCAGAGTCAAAAGGAAGGAAGCATGGGCATGCTGGGAAGGGGGGTGGATGCAATAGCATGATGGGAGTGGTAGTCACAGCTCAACATCCCCCACCCACATGGCCCAGCAAGCTCACACTCAAGCATGCACACCCCACAGAGAGTGGAAAGCCCCATCAAAGATGTCTGACACTGGTGCTCTGTTGTGGGGAGCACAAGGCCATGCTGGGAACTGGCCACCAACCAACAGCAGGACACCACTGTCAGCCATCTTACCATTGCTCTCACACTCACACACAGTGAAGTCCACCCAAAAGCATGTAAGTATGGGCATGCTGGGAAGTGGGGTGGAGGCAATAGCATGATGGGAGTGGTAGTCACAGATATTGGTCACCCCCACAACTGTCCAATCAACACCACCCTGAACCATGTGCACATCACAGGGAGTGGAAAACAACTGACAAGATGGCTGACACTGGCTACTGCTGTGGGGAGCACAAGGCCCTGCTGGCAACTGTGCACCAACCAACAGCAGGACACCACTGACTGACATCCTGAAAGACAACTTGCACTCCCTGCAATGGAAGCACGTTCCATGGTGGGATATCTGGCTGGGTGGGAAGGAGGACTCACAGCCCTGACCATAGTCACCAGCAGCGTTTCTCACACACACCCCTAACACAAACTCCACATAACTCACCTGGGAGAATGCATTGCCTCACACTCCAATCAAATATCCCACAAAGAACCACAACCCTGGGTCATGCTGAGTGAAGCACAGGGACGCACATGGGACTTGTAGCAAAACTAACCCCAGGATAACACTGTCAGCCATCTTGTCAGCACAGGCACACAACCCCACAGGGAAGCAGAGTCAAAAGGAAGGAAGCATGGGCATGCTGGGAAGGGGGGTGGAGGCAATAGCATGATGGAAGTGGTAGTCACAGCTCAACATCCCCCACCCACATGGCCCAGCAAGCTCACACTCAAGCATGCACACCCCACAGAGAGTGGAAAGCCCCATCAAAGATGTCTGACACTGGTGCTCTGTTGTGGGGAGCACAAGGCCATGCTGGGAACTGGCCACCAACCAACAGCAGGACACCACTGTCAGCCATCTTGCCATTGCTCTCACACTCACACACAGTGAAGTCCACCCAAAAGCAAGTAAGTATGGGCATGCTGGGAAGTGGGGTGGAGGCAATAGCATGATGGGAGTGGTAGTCACAGATATTGGTCACCCCCACAACTGTCCCATCAACACCACCCTGAACCATGCGCACATCACAGGGAGTGGAAAACAACTGACAAGATGGCTGACACTGGCTACTGCTGTGGGGAGCACAAGGCCCTGCTGGCAACTGTGCACCAACCAACAGCAGGACACCACTGACTGACATCCTGAAAGACAACTTGCACTCCCTGCAATGGAAGCACGTTCCATGGTGGAATATCTGGCTGGGTGGGAAGGAGGGCCGGATGTCAACCAAATACAACCAATGCAGACCATGTACACACCCCAACATTCACATAGAAATGCCCAAATAATGCAGGACAATGTGCTACACCAATATCAACCTCTGACTGTGACAACTTAGGACAATGCAATGTACAGGCCTGCATCCAGAGGCACAGTCACAACTGTCAGGTGTGTCAACCATTGATGCCTGCAGAAACATAACATACATTGTGTGTGTCTCCCAAAAACAGGTGATGATGGGGACACAGCAGCAGACGCTGAGGAGTCCCCGTCCCAGGCTCAAGAGGATACGGAGCTCACTGGTGTGGAACAGCCTCTGCCCTCCTCGGATGAAGAAGACCTACCTGGCACCTCCGAGCAAGTCATCATGCAGCACCAGCAGGACCACCAGCTGCACCCCCTGCACCCACCCCTCCAATGACTGTCAACACACATACCACCCCTGCCGACATGGACAGACCAAGGAGCACCACCACCACCAGCACAGGGACCCTGGACCAACGTGGGGCCATGGACACCAACACCACCAACAACCCCCAAGGGGGCCCAGGGTCACCTGTGCGTGCCACCTCAGGTACTGCACGTGTCGCCAGGGGTGGTGGGAGGGGTGAGAGACATAGGTCGCTGATCGCAGAGGGGTCTGGACTGCATGATGACCCACAACTGGCATGCATAGCCGATGCGTAGCAGTCCAGCACCGGAGAGCTCAGCCAGGTAGTGGGGCTCCTCAGGGACATTAAACAGCAGCAGGCTGCCCATCATGCACGCTTGGACTCACACATGTCCCGCGTGGAGTCCAAGTGGGACACACTGCAAGAGATGACGGCGGTGCATAGGGACATATTACAATGCCTCCGCCAGATGAGCAGCAACCAGTCAACATCTCCCTGTGTGCCCACAACATCTGGTGCTGAAACAACTGCAACTGCCACAGGGAGGGAGGATGACTCTGGCGGAGAGTCCCCTGCACCGCAGCAGCCTGCACTTGAGGGTCCCCCCCCAAAGAAGAGGGGTCGTCCGAGAGGGGCAACTGAGAGGCCAAGGCCATGTGCAACCCCCAGGAAGCCAAAACCTGTTCTGGATAATTACCTTTGTGCGCAAACTGTTCACCCTGTTGACTGCAACACAACTCCCCCACATGACATGGGGAGTACAAGTTGGACCAATGTCTCAGATGACTGTGGACTTGATACAGGACATTTCTGCTACCAGGACTTCCAATTCATCTAGGAACTTTGGATTGCAATCAAAATGTACAGCACTCACCATCCTGTGCACTATTCACACACATCTATGACAATAAACACACTAATACACCATACCTGCCTCTGTCGTGATTCCAACGTGGTTTCTGTCATGGAGATGATGACCAGCGAAATTACACTGTGCATGCTAACTGCTACAGCAAGTACAACACAGGCATGTGAGTCATGGCAACGTGACACATATGAGGGAGACACACCACCAGGGCTACACAACAAATACACACCTAGGCCATCTGACTCATTGCCTACACTGATGTTGCCAGGAAATACGGTGCAATGCACAGACACAACACCTATTCACAGTCTTTGTCAACTAGCCCACTGGTGCAGTAAGCAAATGTCAGTCAAATGTGTGACCACAGACAACGCACATCACAAAGTGAAGCACAGGTTTATTACACATTTGCAACATGTTGTAACCACTACAGATGCAAGGTAATCCCACCTGGCAGCGGGCACACAGTCAACAAGTGTAGAAGGAAGGAAGTCCATGGGTGTGGCGCACATCACCTGTAGGGACACGACAGCTACCACCCTGGAAGTCGAATCACGGTGTCGGGGATCACAGTTGACCAAACGACTCTGAAAGTACCCTGTGAAGGACAGAAATGACACACAGTCAAAAGCACTGAAGAACAGGACAGAACTGCAATACTCATGCCCAATACATGTCACAAGATACCCACCCAGAACCAAGTTAGCATGTCAACACTGTTGGGGAGTACAGACTACCTGTAAGGACACATCGCTACACGCATACAGTCATGTAGCCCATGGACACACTCAAACAGCACCAGAGCACCACCAACACATATCATGCAAACTCACATCATTGACATGACATCTCTGGATACTCACATTCAGCTGAAGAAGTTGGTGATGAGCTGTGTGCGGACATCACCATCACCATCATCATCTTCATCCCTGGCATCGTGGTCCAGGCCAGGATCCTCCACAGGTGGCGGATGTTGGTCATCGTCATCCAGGATGAGAGGCAACTCCTTCCGCACTGCCAGGTTGTGTAGCATGCAGCAGACGATGACAATCTTGCACACCTTTGCTGGGGCATATGGGAGGGCCCCTCCTGTCTTGTCCAGGCAGCGGAAGCAGCTCTTCAGGAGACCAAATGTCCGCTCAATCACTCTCCTTGTCCGACCATGTGCCTCATTGTAGCGCATCTGGGCTGGTGTCACAGGGTTCCTGAGGGGCGTCAGCAACCACGGCATGTTGGGGTATCCGGAGTCACCTACATACAGACAATTGCACATTAGCTGAGTTGGAAAAGAGGGTGGAACACTACATTGCAGAACACACACAATGGTACAAAGTCAGTACACACCAACAAGCCAGGCACGCTGGTTCCGCATCTGTGACATCATCCTCGGGATGCGACTACTCCTCATCACGTAGGCATCGTGTGCAGAACTGGGTAAACGGGCACACACGTGTGAGATGCTCATATCTGCAAGACAGACCACCAGTGCATTGACCGAGTGGTAGTGTTTGCGGTTCCTGTATGCCTGCTCTTGGGCCTGTGGTGGTACCAAAGCCACATGTGTCCCATCAATGGAGCCAATGACATGCAGCATCCTACCCAGGGCATAGAAGTCACTCTTCACGTCAGTGAGTTGTTGGAGTCTAGGGAAATAGATGGACTGGTTCAGGTATATCAACATAGCCTCCAAAATATCACGGAGCACACGGCTGAACATGGTCTGTGACATCCCACCAGCAGTCGCCACAGTGTGTTGAAAGGTACCGGTGGCAAAGAAGTGTAGGGTTGCCATCACCTTCACCTTGGGGGTCAGCGCTGTAGGGTATGTCCGGCCAGCTTGCAAATGTGGGGCCAACCGCACCGTCAATACCTCAATCAGCGGCCTGGTGAAGCGGTACCGTCGGATGCAGTCCCGTTCCACCATGGTTGCAAGGTCAGGGAATGGTCCATGGACAGCTGGTGCCCTGCAGTGCATAGGTGAAGAAAGAAAGATTGTCAGTCACCCCACATATGTGGCATTGAACACACTCAATATCACATGATACATCATTATGAGGCACAAGTACATGATGTGTGCAGTTCCGTAAGGACATGTATGGCACATACATGGCCAACATCTAACATCACAGTTCAACAAGTGGCATCAATAAGTCCCAGGTTGTGCCATGGGATATCATGAGGCCGTGTCACAGTTCCCATCTCCTGCTGCCACGTTCCAAACACACCCCACAGTGACATGTGAGGACAGATGTGCCCCAGGCATCACAGCTCAACGACAGGTAGATTCCCAGGGACCCTGTATTGCCACATGGACACTGGCATGACATGGTGTATCATGAATACACCACAGCAAAACAACCATGACCCCCACAGGTAGTGGTCCCTGTTGCCTCGGCAGGACAGACATGGACGTCTGTGACACACACACGCACAACATCAAAGTCCATGCACAAACAACGTGGATGTGGAGACTGTCTCCCATTGTGCACATGAAATCAGAGACATTGTAAACACAACATGCACACAGACTGTGGAGGACCATCACTATTGTGCCAATGGGTCACCCTGGGATAAACATACCGTCCCACATGGGACTCAGGGGGTATGTGACATGACATACACATACACCACCGTGAAATGTGACCATGCCACATGCTCAGATATGAACAGTTGCACATCACAGTGGTCATGTACATGAAACACCAAGGATTCTGTCCCCATGAACACGTGCACAGCCTGGGAGTGGCTGCCCCCAAGTGACACCCACAGAACAACATGTTCACCCCCATACACAGAATAGGTAATGCAGCCTTACATGCCTTAGGATACAGTTTGGACAGGCTGTGGTGTTGTAGGTGTGCCCCTCACGCCCTGGGAAGTATATGTGGCTGGCATATGTACACCTGTGACAGGCATGGTGACATATGCCAGTGACTTGTACAGGGATGCGTTGGACAGCAATGGACCGATCGGTGCGCACACATTGGCCATTGCATTCAATGTGTGCTGGTACGCGTTGTATTCGCAATACCCGTTGGACAGCAATGGACCGATCGGTGCGCACACATTGGCCATTGCATTCGATGTGTGTGGGTACGCGTTGTATCCTGGGTACGCGTTGGACAGCAATGGACCGATAGGTGCGCACACA
Source organism: Calotriton arnoldi (assembly GCA_963921515.1). NCBI lineage: Eukaryota > Metazoa > Chordata > Amphibia > Caudata > Salamandridae > Calotriton > Calotriton arnoldi. The sequence goes on along the minus strand of CAWUFW010013035.1, from coordinate 110,323 downwards.
TTGGCCATTGCATTCAATGTGTGCTGGTACGCGTTGTATTTGCAATACGCGTTGGACAGCAATGGACCGATCGGTGCGCACACATTGGCCATTGCATTCAATGTGTGCGGGTACGCGTTGTATCCTGCAATACGCGTTGGACAGCAATGGACCGATCGGTGCGCACACATTGGCCATTGCATTCAATGTGTGCTGGTACGCGTTGTATTCGCAATACGCGTTGGACAGCAATGGACCGATCGGTGCGCACACATTGGCCATTGCATTCAATGTGTGCGGGTACGCGTTGTATCCTGGGTACGCGTTGGACAGCAATGGACCGATCGGTGCGCACACATTGGCCATTGCATTCAATGTGTGCTGGTACGCGTTGTATTCGCAATACGCGTTGGACAGCAATGGACCGATCGGTGCGCACACATTGGCCATTGCATTCAATGTGTGCGGGTACGCGTTGTATCCTGGGTACGCGTTGAACAGCAATGGACCGATCAGTGTGCCCGGCCGGCCCATTGCATTCAATGTGTGCGGGTACGCGTTGTATCCTGGGTACGCGTTGAACAGCAATGGACCGATCGGTGTGCCCGGCCGGCCCATTGCATTCAATGTGTGCGGGTACGCGTTGTATCCTGGGTACGCGTTGAACAGCAATGGACCGATCGGTGTGCCCGGCCGGCCCATTGCATTCAATGTGTGCGGGTACGCGTTGTATCCTGGGTACGCGTTGAACAGCAATGGACCGATCGGTGTGCCCGGCCGGCCCATTGCATTCAATGTGTGCGGGTACGCGTTGTATCCTGGGTACGCATTGAACAGCAATGGACCGATCGGTGCGCACCCATTGGCTATGGCCTGGCCTGGCAACGGACGCGTTTTCAAATTTTGAACGAGTCTGATGCTGTAAATTCAGTTGGTCACCCACAACAATGTTGCAAATTCATGGGTGTCATGAAGTTGAACTTTTGAAGGATGCTGTGGGCGTGTGTAAGTGGTGCAATTCCATGGATTGGCCAGATTCAGAAGATGCAAACGACTTGGACCTATCACTTTGGACACATGGGACAGTATCTGCCTCTGCAGCACACATATAATGCTGGCTGTTCCCCTGAGAGCTCACTTGCCTGCACTACATGCTCCAGGACGACATCTGCCACCACCACTGCTGCTGTATCTGCACCCTCTGGACCCTGCAATGGCATGTACTGTGGAGAGAGCCCCAGCCTTCAGCACTGAGGAGAACCAGGCCCTGCTGGACAGCCTCTTTCCACAGTACAGCAAGCTGTATGGGAAAGCAGGGGAGCAGGTGAGTGTTCTGTCCACTGCCTTTCTAAATGTGCATGTTGTCTGACTAGCAAGGCTAACAGTCTGCACGCCACTGGCTAGCAGGCTCACTGAGTAGTTGTCACCCCCCATAGTGTGTAGTTACATGCACTGAACAGGTATAGTGCAGTGACAGTGCATTTAAACAAGGTTTTACTTCCCAGGCAATGATACCATGTAGTAACTGCTGGCATACTGTCCATGGCCATCGTTGCACTGCCTGTGTACATCATGTGCCCCTGTGATTGAGACATGTATATCCAACTGTGTAATGCACGGATATGTTGTGTAGTAATGGCATTCTCACTTTGTCATCCTCACAGGTTGATGCCCACCAGAAGCAGCAGATATGGCTGACCATCGTCCGGGCAGTGAGATCCGTGGGGGTCTACAAGCGCCGGATCCGCAACTGCCAGAAGAGGTGGCAGAACCTTCGGGGCTGGACCCGGAGGATCGCACGGGTCCAGCTGAAGCTGTCGCCTCCTCGCAGGAGGGGCGGACACCGGACCCTGACCCCGCACATGCTCAGGATCCTGGCGGTGGTCTTCCCTGATCTGGATGGGCAGCTGAAAGCCAGAGAGCAGCAAGGAGGGGGTGAGTCCATGACTGCATTGTGAACTTTGTCTGCCATGCTATGTGCCCTCCTCTGGCCTGGTTAAACTTCCACAGTACATCAGTCATGTGGTCCAGGACCCATGTCCCTCTATTGTGCACTGCCCACTCATCATCTGATACCCAGGTGTGGCCCTTACAGTCAGGGAATTGTGTCACTTGGGTACTGTGTCCTTGCAGTTTGCTTGACTCAAGGTGGGGGACAGCATCTGTTTCCCTAACTCTGTGGTGGGCATCATGGGTGGGTCCATTGCTTACACAATGCCTGTGTTCTGACATGTAATCTGCGTGTTACTTTGATATGTGGTCCAATTGCTGAGCTGATCCACCACATGTGCCTGGGGTATCTGGCACACACCCATGCTGTGGGTGGGAACAATGTTTGGGCCCCAGGAGTGTGTATATTACGTGTGTCACACATACTTAGCCAGCTGCCTACTGTCCAGGGCTCATCCCTCATTCATGTGGGGCAGGACAGTCATGCCTACTCCAGGCCATACAATACACTCTGTACTCCCACTCCCGTGTATCAGCTGACACGTTGTGCTCAGTGATATGTCCCCTCAGGTGTCTGCCTCTGTGTCAGTGTGCTGTGGCTTCGTTGTCAGGACTGCTGGGGTGTTTCTCGGTTGGGGCTCAGCATGCCACCGGAGATGTGACCATAGGAGACGATACTTGTGTGACACATAGGTGTTTGATCACCTGACCGTGCAGACTGGGGTATGCGAATGTGAAGTTCAGGCAGCTGTTTCCCATTCACAGCAGATTGTGAGGTGCTCAGGTTCAGAGGGTTGTGTTACAGGTCTCCCATATGTCCAATCGGTATGACCTGGACAGATAAGGGTTCAGATGATGTGGTGTGTGGGGGATGTACATGTGCACTTGTTCAGCTCCAGGACTTGCATTCCCCATGACCTACTATTGTGACACAGTGCAGAGTGTTGTTGTCTGGCTGCCCTGCCCATGTGACTGGAGACAGTGATGTATGACTTAGCAGGCATGCCTGTGCCATGGCATGTGACTTCCTATGAGTGATCCTGCAGGGGAGTGACATGTGCTACATGCACACCATTGTGGCAATGGCTATCAGGACATGGGTGCATCATGGTGTCTGTCGCTGGTATGCATCACATGCATTTCCTATTTGACTCTGGGCATCCCTTTCATCCGCACACCTGTACTGACTCAGTGGCAAGAGTTGTGATGTGTGCATGTTCACATGCTTCACCGTGTTCTCTGCACTGTCCAACTACTGTGTAGGTGGTGCATGTGTCCACACTGGGGTATTGCCATCCAACAGACACCAGACAGATGGGTGCAAGGCCAGGTGGGCTGTGAGTGCCATGGTTGACCATCAGACTGACAATTGGCTTCTCCTGTTCTGTTTGGGCACTTTTAGCAATGTTCAACTAAGGATGCCAGGGCTTGCTCTGTAATGTGCTGTACTTACTGTGGTGTGTGCGTTCGGTGCAGGTGACTGATGTCTGTCTGTTTCCCTATTGATTGCAGATACATCCACGGCCACAGGAGGGGACAGCTCCACGGACCAGGAGGAGCCGCAGAGCCAGACTGGGTCAGCAGCCGAGGAGTGGTCGGAGGGACCCAGTGGCACGGAGGGCGAGGGGAGCCACACCGAGGAGTCCTCAGCACCATCCACCTCAGCTGAGGACCACAGCAGCTCGGAGGATGACTCCCTTATGGAGGCGGGTGTCAGCAGCCACCACACCCCAGCTAGTGTTGCTGTCCCCGCCACCACCACCACCACCACCGCCCTCCCATCGGCTCCCATTCCCGAGGTCCGTGGAGGCTCCCATGTTCGGGAGCGTGTCTCCTTCGGGCCAGGCACCGCACCCCCTGCCCCTGTGTCCCCTGCTGCCCTGAGTGAGGAGTCTGTGTACCTCCTTCGCCAGCTCCATGTAGGGCAGACAGCGATGCTGAGTGTCCTCCATGCACACACCACTCTGTTGACTCAGCTGGTGTCGTTCATGGAGGGCATCTCATCGGGCATGTCTGCCCTACAGAGGGGCAATAGGTCCATGGACTCCTCCCTGACGGCAGCAGTGTCCCTCCTCCGACAGTCCCTCACCCCTCCTGCCTCTGCCCCATCCACACTCCCCAGCACCTTACCTGTCCCAAGCACACACACACCGGCACAGGCACACACCAGCACAGACACGAGCAGCACACAGACACACACGCCACAAACAAGACGCACACGCACGCACAGTCAGGGGACTGAAACCACACTCACAGGGGATGGGGCCCAGGCACACACACACGCATCCATGAGCACTGCGCAGTCCTCAGTTGCCTCTCCCTCCAAAGCCCCCTCCCTTGCCTCACCTGCAACCCCAAAGACACAGCGGCTCTTCCTCAGTGACCTCGGCCTCTTCCCCTCCGATCCAGCTGATACAGCATTCAGGGGGAAGAGGAAGCCCACCCACACGGAGCGGAGTGCCCTCGCCCCCGGACACCCTCCCCCAGGTGCAGACCGACTGACGCCCCCACCCGCAAGTCCCCCCGGACCCGGAAGAGCAAGACCCCGCCGCCGCCCTGCAGCTCAGGCACCAAGTCTCCTTCCTCCATCCCTCAGGCCCCCACTCCACAGGTGCCCCCACCACACCCTGCCCCAGGTTCCCCCACCCACAGATACACCATCCCCAAAAGGATCAGGCCTTCTCCCCCTGCCACTTGCTCTTCCGGCCCCACACCCCCCGCTGCGCTTGTCTGTGCCACTGGTGTGGTGAGGGTGTCCTCCCCTCTGTCCTGCCCACCTTACCTGATCCCCATTCTCCTCCCCTGGAGGTAGGCACTGCAGTGGAGTCCACTACCACCCTGTCTGACTTGGGCACTGCAGTGGGGAACCTGTCCACTCCATCTGCACGGTCCACTGCAGTCGTGCCGGCACCCACACCATCTGAGTCATGCCCCCCAGTTGTGCCGGCACACACCATGTCAGACACCTCCACTGCAGTTGTCAGTGGCTCTCCAGCACCCACCACCCCTTCCCTGCCTCCTTCTGGTGAGCCCTGATCCTGTCCCTGCGGTGCCTGGCCTGCCCCCCGTATGCCCCTCCGAGGGGATTGTCCCTGGTTTTTATCAGTGCAGGCATGCGTAGGGTGACATCTGCCACTGTCACCCTGTTTTGACTTTCATGATGGACTGGCCATTGGCCTTTGTTTATTTTTTACATGACTTCAACTTTTGAACCCACATATGCTGAATAAAGCAACTTTCTGTTCTCTAGTGCTTTTGCTTCTGATGTACATGATGTTGATGATGCTAACCATGCCCTTGCTGCAGTGATGGTGATATTTGGTCTCATGAAAATGAAGTGTTACTGTGCAGGAACCCATGTGGTCCAGGGGGACTGTGTCCTATCCTGTGGTGTATCCATGTCATCCTTAGCAGCATCTGAGGGTGTCATGTTTTCAATATTTGGCAATGGGATTTCCTACTTACATTAGCAATGTCACATCTGTGGCTTCCACCCCTGCACATCTGTTGTGCTTGCCATTGTTCAATTAGTCTACTTCCCTGACCGTGTGGCCATCTCCACTGGACATGCAGGTTTGGGCATCAATGGGGAAGGACTCATCTGTGTTGTCAGTGCAACTTGCTATACATGTGTGTTGGATCTGTGCTGATGATTTCGTTGACACTCCCATGACCAGGCTGATGTGACGGGAGCCTTCATTTGGTGCTAATTGTTGACTGTGTGACCAAGTGTTCTGCTGACATGATGGAGCCCTACTGAGGCGACATATGGCACAGCTTTCCTCACACAGGAGTGGAGTCCCCTCATGGCAGTGTGTACTCCTGTGACATCGCCTGCACCCAAGGTGTGTGTTGTATGAGCATGTCTGTGTGTTCACTTCCATTTTGCTGTGCATGCTGGGATCCCTAGTGATGTTCCTGTTTGTGATGCTTGCTGAGTTGACCTATGTTCCCCCAAAGTCTTCTCCCTGGGTTCTCTGTGATGTGGGTGCATGGCACATTACTGGTCATCAGGGTGTCACCCATAGGTGTGTTTGCTGTCAGGGCTGAGTTTGTGGGCAGACGCTGATGGGTCACAGTCAGGATTCCCCTTGGCACTTGTTGTTTACACCTGTCATGTGATTTCCGGTTTGTGTTAGCTTTCATTGGTTGTGACACGTTGTGTGTGTGACTGCTGGCACTCCTCAGGGTCAGGGCTGCAATGTTGGTAGTTGTCTATGTGTGTTCTTTGTGGGTGACCTTGGCTTCTTCATTGGTGTGTGACTGTGGCTGGGATCCCATTGGTTGGTGTGGTATTGCCGTCATGTCCATGTACAGCGTAGTGTGCAGTGTGTCAGACATTCAGGAGTCTTGTTGAGTGGCCATGTGTGATGTGTTTCTGCACCTTGGTTCCCACCACCCCCCTGGGATTGTCATGGGTGCATGTGCAATGTCACCAGTGCATGTGAGCTTCACTGCTGCACATTGTTGGAGGTCGAGGTGTGTGGTGTTGAGTGTGTGCAGATGAGTGTTGTTGCCCGGCTAGACCCCTGCCTCCATGTTGGCCTTGGCTTACTGGCCGTGCTGATTGATTTGTGCTTGTGTAGGTGTGATGGTAGTTTGTTGCTCAGGACACATGACTGTGGTTCACAGTGTGAACGACATTTAGCTTTGTCATCACAGTGGGATTGTAATGCAGCCCAGGGTCACCACATTGTGGGGGCCCTGGGGGTAGTGCTGTGGTGTCTCTGTGTCTTGCTGTGTCAGTTGCTGTTCCTACATGCTTGTGTGACATGTGTGATTTGTGCTCCCTCTCATCTGACAATGCCTGATTGCCCACATAGGGGATTTGGATCCATGAGTTACCTTTGTGTGGCACTGTATGCACATCTGTGTAATTGGTATTCAGGCCTCCTCATGTGTTGTGTGGTTGCCTGGGGACACTGGCACCCCCCCCCTCTCGCCTGTTGTGTTTGATGTGCAGTGTGGGTCTGCCTGTTTTTGTTTGTGCATCTGCACCACTGCATTGGCATATCTTTAGTGTGCCATTGGCTGTATGTTGTTTGGTGTGTTTCCCCTGCTGTCCCTGGGACTCCTAGGTCATCAGTCAGCACAATGATCATTGTTTGTGTGTCCCATTGCTGCCATGGTATGGTATCTGTTCACCTCACATCTACAGTCTCCACAGGGTATCTGCATTTGTGTGCCCATTGGTGCAAATATGTGGGTCTGCATTCTGATGGTCACTTCTGTCATTGTGTCATTGATGAATGTTGACAGTGTCAGCCCCCATGGGTGATGTTTGTCTGCACATGGCCAAAGGTATGTCTTATTTGCACTGCACTGTTTGCCTCCCCCAATCTATGTTGCTATGGGACACAAGCACTACTTTGCCACTGATGTGTTTGTTGTTCTGTGACCAGGAATCATCCATGCAGTTTGGCAGTTGCAGCTTTTTCTTTGTCAACACTTACATTTTGGTCACTGTGATGATGGGGGTTTGGACCCCATTGCCACAATTTTCAAAATGTGCTTCAGCTATGGACCCCACACTTACATTTTGGTCACTGTGATGATGGGGGTTTGGACCCCATTGCCACAATGTTCAAGATGTGCTTCAGCTATGGACCCCACACTTACATTTTGGTCACTGTGATGATGGGGTTTTGGACCCCATTGCCACAATGGTCATGGCCTGCTTGCATTGTGGGGGCCACACACATTTATGTGTGGCACATGTGATAGGGGGTCACATTGTATGTTCAAAGTCATGTTCAGTGTTGTAGGCATTTGACACAGTCTACACACGCTTGTCATGGTGTTGGGGGGATGTCTTTATGTTGCATTCTTTATGTTGGTGTGTGCTTGATGTGTCATGTATTAGCCATCCTGTGAGTGGGGGTGTTGTTGGTGGTAGGCATCCAGCCCCCCCATGGGTAGGGGTGGTAGTAGTGACAGGCATCCATCCCCCCATGGGTAGAGGTGGTAGTAGTGGTAGGCATCTGGCACCCCCTGGGTAAGGGTGGTAGTAGAGGTAGGCATCTGGCACCCCCTGGGTAGAGGTGGTAGTAGTGGTAGGCATCTGGCACCCCTGGGTAGAGGTGGTAGTAGTGGTAGGCATCTGGCACCCCTGGGTAAGGGTGGTAGTAGTGACAGGCATCCAGCCCCCATGGGTAGAGGTGGTAGTAGTGGTAGGCATCTGGCACCCCCTGGGTAGAGGTGGTAGTAGTGGTAGGCATCTGGCACCCCCTGGGTAAGGGTGGTAGTAGTGACAGGCATCCAGCCCCCCATGGGTAGAGGTGGTAGTAGTGGTAGGCATCTGGCACCCCTGGGTGGAGGTGGTAGTAGTGACAGGCATCCAGCCCCCATGGGTAGAGGTGGTAGTAGTGGTAGGCATCTGGCACCCCCTGGGTAGAGGTGGTAGTAGTGGTAGGCATCTGGCACCCCATGGGTAAGGGTGGTAGTAGTGACAGGCATCCAGCCCCCCATGGGTAGAGGTGGTAGTAGTGGTAGGCATCTGGCACCCCCTGGGTAAGGGTGGTAGTAGAGGTAGGCATCTGGCTCCCCCTGGGTAGAGGTGGTAGTAGTGGTAGGCATCTGGCACCCCTGGGTAGAGGTGGTAGTAGTGACAGGCATCCAGCTCCCCATGGGTAGAGGTGGTAGTAGTGGTAGGCATCCGGCACCCCTGGGTGGAGGTGGTAGTAGTGACAGGCATCCAGCCCCCCATGGGTAGAGGTGGTAGTAGTGGTAGGCATCTGGCACCCCTGGGTAAGGGTGGTAGTAGTGGTAGGCATCTGGCAGCCCCTGGGTAGGGGTGGTAGTAGTGGTAGGCATCTGGCACCCCCTGGGTAGAGGTGGTAGTAGTGGTAGGTATCTGGCACCCCCTGGGTAGGGGTGGTAGTAGTGACAGGCATCCAGCCCCCCATGGGTAGAGGTGGTAGTAGTGGTAGGCATCTGCACCCCTGGGTAAGGGTGGTAGTAGAGGTAGGCATCTGGCACCCCTGGGTAGAGGTGGTAGTAGTGGTAGGCATCTGGCACCCCTGGGTAGAGGTGGTAGTAGTGGTAGGCATCTGGCACCCCTGGGTAAGGGTGGTAGTAGAGGTAGGCATCTGGCACCCCTGGGTAGAGGTGGTAGTAGTGGTAGGCATTTGGCACCCCCTGGGTAGAGGTGGTAGTAGTGGTAGGCATCTGGCACCCCCTGGGTAAGGGTGGTAGTAGTGACAGGCATCCAGCCCCCCATGGGTAGAGGTGGTAGTAGTGGTAGGCATCTGGCACCCCTGGGTAGAGGTGGTAGTAGAGGTAGGCATCTGGCACCCCTGGGTAAGGGTGGTAGTAGAGGTAGGCATCTGGCACCCCCTGGGTAGAGGTGGTAGTAGTGGTAGGCATCTGGCACCCCTGGGTAGAGGTGGTAGTAGTGGTAGGCATCTGGCACCCCCTGGGTAAGGGTGGTAGTAGTGACAGGCATCCAGCCCCCCATGGGTAGAGGTGGTAGTAGTGGTAGGCATCTGGCACCCCCTGGGTAGAGGTGGTAGTAGTGGTAGGCATCTGGCACCCCCTGGGTAGGGGTGGTAGTGGTGGTGAGCATCCGGGCCCCTATGTGTATATGTGGCATTGGTGATGGCCATCCCGCCCCTATGGTGCTGCTGTTGCTGGTGTAAGTAATTTCTGCATCCCTCTGGGTGTGTGATATGTCGGGTACGTGTAGTTTGTTTTTGTGGTTGGTGTCTGACTCACCTTCTGCGCCGTACGCGTCCGTGCCTGTTCCGGTAGTAGATGTAGAATATTGGTAGGATCGGCACGATGGGATTCATGGTTGGTTCGTCTCGTTCGTCTTTCTCATTGCTTCGCCTCGTCCTCGTCGCTGGCGTGTTCGTCTTGTAGCCGTGGATCGTGTTGTGCGCCTCTCCCGGATGCTTTGACGTGCCGTGCGTAGCGACGGGTTCGGCGCGTACGGGAAGCGCATCGTACTTGTACGGCCGGACGGGGCTGCATTTTGGCTTCCCTGCGACTCGATTCTGCGTTTACGGATCCGGCTCGGTCGGGGAACAGGACCTGGATTGGGTGAGTACGACTGCTCGGTCGGGGAACAGGACCTGGATTGGGTGCACGATGCTGTTGTGCGCATCGTACTTGCTCGTTCGGAATAATGTGCGGATCGGTCGGGAAACAGGCATTCGCATGGCTTTTTTCCCGACCGAATGGTGTTAGGTGCGCCTCCGACCGAGATCGGAATCGGCCCCTTTGTCTTTAACAGGTCTTTTTGGCTTGCTGTATCTGTTAGGGAGTTTTCTTGTTCTGTCCTACAGTTCTTTTAAGTTTCCATGACTTGCTGCTTCCTGGATTCTGTGGCAAGACCATTGATAAATCTTCACTAGTCTACTCTTAAGCTTCTCTTTGCTTTCTTGTTGGTTTTGCTGTATTCACCTTAAGCTTTCGCTTTTTCTGCTCTTGTTCAGGTGGTGTTGACTGCACAGTGCTTTGCCTTTCTCTCTTGGATTTTGCAGAGAGTTTTGTGGAGATCCATTCTTTATGCTGGTGTTTCTTGTGCCCCAGTAACTCCTGGCAGGTTGATTACACTATTTATTTGATCTTCTCCCACTGACTTTCTACTGGGTCTCTGTCGTCTTCTAGTTCTGGAAGAGGTTGAGGCATTCACTTACCTGGGCAGTGTCATAGACAAGCAGGGCAGCACAGACGCCGATGTCAAGACAAGAATTGGCAAAGCAAGGGCTGCCTTCATTCAGCTAAAAAACATCTGGGGTTTGAAGGACCTAAAGCTGCAAACCAAGATCAGGCTTTTGAACAACGGCGTAAAATTGGTCCTTCTGTATAGAGCAGAAACTTGGAGGACAACATTGATGACCACCAACAAAGCCCAGATATTCATCACTACCTGTCTGAGGAAAATCCCCCAAATCCACTGGCCAAACACCATCAACAACAACGACCTATGGCATCAGACTTTCCAACAGCCTGCTCATGAAGAAATCATGAAAAGACGCTGGGGCTGGATAGCTCACATACTCCGCAAGCCCACATAAAACACCACCAGGCAAGCCCTGCCCTGGACCCCTCAAGGCAAAAGGAACAGAGGAAGGCCAAGAAACACCTGGCGCCATGGCCTCGAGGCTGACTGCAAGGAGATGGGTTACACCTGCAGTCAGATTGAAAGAAAAACCCAGGACAGAGATGGCTGGTGACTCCTGCTTGATGGCCTATGCCCCAGGAGGGGCTATAGACATAAGTAAGTAAGTAACTTAATGTTTGTAGTCTATATGTCTGATTTTTAGTTCATTTCACTGGAAGTAAGTTGTGGGAATGTGCTGCTGTTCGTCTGACCAGGTAAGACCTTTTCTAAGGTTTTTTCTAAGGTTTCAAGGGAAGTGGATGTGTTGGTAGTAGTAGTAAATAATATTTGTAGTATTGTTTTGGGGTTTTTGGATGGTTTTTAGTAGTTTTTGTAATTTTGTTTAGAAGTACGTGTATATTGATGTTTTAATGTCTGCCTTTGGTGCCTCTGAAAGAATGTTGTTAGGTCCTGCTGCCTTCCCGTTTCTTGGATGTTTAATGGCTTGCCATATTTATTCCTTGGTTGGACTGCTGGAAGTCCTTGCCACCTGGCTGTGTGTCTGGTGGAGACTGCAGCACAGGCTGGGTCAACAGTTTTTAAAAGTTCTCCACCCATCTTTGTTGTTGGCCTTTGTTACCCATGATTGTCTTCCCAGCTTTGTCTTTAACAGGTCTATTTGACTTGCTGTATCTGTCAGGGAGTTTTCTTGTTCTGTCCTACAGTTCTATCAAGTTTCCATGGCTTGCTGCTTCCTGGATTCTATGGCAAGTCCGTTGATGAATCTTCACTAGTCTACTCTCAAGCTTCTCTTTGCTTTCTAACTGGTTATTTTCTGTTTACATATAATGTTGTTATTTTTATGTTGTGTTATTAAATGTATTTATTTTTGGCAATATTAATGAAGTTGCTATTGTGTTTTGTGATAGTTTTGACTGTCTAAGTTTATTTAAGTGTTATGATATTTTTGTTTCTGATATTTTTGTTAGCAATACAAGTGAAAATAGATATTTTTAACAGCAACATTTTGGTTAGTGATATTTGTGTTTTTAGTAGTTAAGTATAGGAAGGCATCAATTTTGTGAACAATACTTATTTTCCGATATTTCCATTCATCACATGTTGTGTTCCTCAGTGCAAAATTCGAAGCATGACAGGTATGCCCAGATGTGGGTCTAATGGTCACTGTGCCACTGCAACCAATTTGCACACTGATGCCAACCCAAAATAGCAAACACTGCTCTGGGGTGCTTGTGTTCCGTTTCATAGGAAACCTGGCTGGGTAGTTTGTGCTGAACTGTTCCCATTGGGGTATATGGTTAGTTTGTGTCTGAGGTGCTATGGTGGGCAAAAAATGATGCACAGTAACGGGGCCTCAGTAATTACCAGTGGCTGGGAATAATTCAAGCACTTCATCCATAACTTTTTTCGTATACGCTGGTCAAAAGAGGCAATTTTTATAGCAATAAATTATCCTTAATTCTCATCCCTGAGGGCATCCCAAATTACTCAATCAACCCAAGAGCCTCTCAGAATGCTTCAATGCTGATTCCTGGAGATCATACTGAGATATGACTTTAGACTCGCTAGAAATTGATTTCATGAAGATGACTCTGCGCCTGGTGATACAGGCCAATACCACAGCCGCTGACCTATATCAAATATCACATGGAATAGGAGACAACACTGACTAGCACATTGGCATATCGCTATGAAAATAATTGCTCTTAAGCCAAGCCAATGGAGAGGTATGTGATAAAATGACCTACTTGAGTAGAAACTTACCAATTCTAAAGAGAGACAAAACAAGTGTCATATGTATTTGGTTTAATATGTTTGACTCTTTTTGCGTATCAAATTAGACAATAGCTGACATTAGATGACAATAGCAAAGGGAGAACTGTGCACATTTTGTACATTCAATCAGGTAAACAATCTCCTGAGATTAGCCATTGTATTATTTCCCATAGTAAAAATGTGCTCAAAGTGTACACATTTAGGTAAAAAAAAAAAAAAGGCCAGGCAATTTGTAACCACTCTGTCCAAGATCTTTGCATCCACAATAATGAGTGATAATGATCTATATAATCCACAGTACTCAGAATCTTTTCTAGGTTTTATTAACAATACTATCAGTTACTCTTGCATAGGACTGGGCAGAATACCCATCAATAATATTTGATCAAAAAACAATATTAACTTAGGGGCCAACACAACAGACTATGTTTAGAGTTCCACACTGAGTGCTTCGACTCCAGGTGGTTTATGTTTACTCATTTATTTGATGGCAGACAAAATTTCCTACAGCACAGTTTTTCCTTGTTTGTAAACAGAAGAGTTGGAAAATCAGCTTCCATCAGGAAACGTAGACCCATATTTATCAATATTTCATGCAACGCAATGCAGCAAGCCACCTTGTTGCGCACGGGTGAGTGGCGTGCTTATAATTCCCCTGTTTGATTGATTCTTCAACTGACCGATTTGCATCCCCCCCCCAGCGCCTTGAGTCCCTCATGGGTAAATAGCTTGCTTATAATTCCCCTGATTGATTGCGCTGCGCTGTGCTGCGTGAAAGGGAGAGTGCAAGAATGCACCATATTGCACAATGGTGCAAGGGTGCCTGCACTGTAGGCAGGATTGTTTTTGTGCAGGTAGGGACATCTTCCTGGACAAAAACAATTCTCAGAGGCATTTTCCCCTTTCTAAGAGTGCTGCAGAATGCAGCACATTCAGAAAGAGGAAACACATGGAGAAATAAAGATTTTTCTCCTTGTTGCACCTCTGGTGGGGAGGTGTACAATTCTCATGCATTCCAGCGTCCACCAGTGTTGGTAAATCTGGGAATGTGTCAGAATGCATGGGTGGATGTGTAAGAACACCCACGCTCCACCCAGGGCACGCCTTCCTGCCTCAGAGTAATGCAAGGCAGCAATTGCGCTGCCTTGCGTTACTCTAGATTTATCAAGCCATGCAGGGCCACGTGAGATGGCAATGCATGGTTTGATGAATCTCATTTAGCTTTTGCATTGCCTTTGCATCCCGTTGCGTGGCGCAAGGGTGACGCAAAACATTGATAAATATGGGCCCTAATGTTTTATTGTGTGGGTGAATCTCTTCGCCATGAAGGCTTTAAAATTGTATAAAAACATTTCTCCAATGTTTCCTGGTTGCAAGTCCTCTCAGTTAGCCACGAGTCCACACTCTCACTCCCATTCTTTAAGTTTTGAGAGCCTTGGCCTGCTTGACAAAGGAACCAATTTCAACAATCTGCCAAGCTTTCCAGCATGCGACTAAAGACAAAGTTCTTCAGGACTTAAGGTAAGTATTGGGCAAGGTCAAAGGCAGCACCAATAGGTCACCTCGGTCGGGTCTGGGGCGTCTGGGTGCAGAGGTGCTTTTTGGCGTCGGGTGCCCTATTCAAGTCAATGGGAGACGGTCCTATTAGAAAGAGGCTGCAAGCGGGGACTGTGGGGCCAGTCCGGGAGACCCCACAGGGAGGTTCAATCTTGAGGGTCTTGGGCGCACAGGCACACTGCCGGTCCACTTGAACTTGGGCTCGGGGGGGCTCATATGCAGTGGGGCTTTGTCTGGCGGGGTCGTGTCACTGTAGACACTTGCGGTTCTCGGTTCCTGCAGAAAAGAGGCTGCAGTTGGCGACTGGGAAACCAGTCTGGCCAAAGCCAAGGGTGGGCTCAGCTTTTGCAGGTCTCAGGATCATGTTGTCCCCATCGCCTCCCATGGACTCTCACTGTAGGGCGCGGGTTCAGGGGTGCTTTGAGGTGTCGGGTAGCGGTCAGTCAGAGACTTACATCAAGTGTTGGTAACACGATGAAGAAGAGAAACAGGGCACCAGGGCTGCTCTCTGTGTTGGCCTGGTGATTCCTCATGTCCCTCGATGGTAGGTCTTGCTTTCTGCTGTTGGAGTCTGGACTGGGCCACCAACAAGCCTTGGTTGCTGCAATGGCTCCAGTGCCCAGGGTATTGGTGCTGGGCGGCTCCTGGAAGTACTGGCATCTCTAAACTCGGTAAGGAGATGGATTTGACCTCCTCGAATATGAAGACTTTTCTTCTGTTGTGCTGCTCCTTCGGTGAGCCTGATGGCTGGCAAAACTGTGGACAGGCAGATGCTTTAGGGTACCTGCAGATGCAGGGGAGAATCTCCTCTATTCCAAGGCAGATCTTTCCCAGTTATTGAGAGGCTGGGCAGTCCTCCAAGGGTTTTGGGGAGGATGTCCAGTGTTCAGCGAAGTCGGTCCAGCGATGGTCGAAGTGCAAGCAGCCTGGCAGGGTTTTGTGCCAATCTTTGGTGCAGATCTTCATTTCACGCTCTCTTCAGCCCTTCTTCTCTCTTCCTCAGTTCCCAATAGTTGAATCTGAATTCCTGGTGTCCGGGATTCCCCTAAATACTCAATTTAGGGGTGTTAAGGGGTGTGAAGGGTAGTAGCCAATAGGCTACTTACCCTTGGGGTCACTACACCCCCCTAGATTACCACTTCTTTTGGGGAGTGGGCATCACCCTGTCCCAGTATTCCTAATTCCACCACACACAAGATGGTGGAATTCCTATCTTCGTGTTCACATCAGGCTGCCCCCCCTAGAGGGGTGCCCAGCCTGGCAGTGCAACACGCCCCCTGAACAGGTAATTTTTCCACCTATCCTGGTGCCAAATGGGCCTCAGGGTAGGGGGTGGTGTCCTCCAGGTCTGGAGAAAGCCAAGCTTGCATATCAAAGGAGGTGTGCTCTTTGAAGCTCCCTGCCTTGACATGCTAATTTACAAGCCGTCCTGGTGGCGAGGTGTAAACGTCCCCTGCCAGAGCATTTATTGTTTCTGACCTCTGAGAATGGTGCTCTCACCTCCTACAGAGTCAGAAACTCCTCTGTGGTGGCAGGCTGGACAGGACCAGTCAGCCAGCACACTAGAGTACTAGTAGGGTTCAGGGGGTACCTCTAAGGTACTCTCTAGGTACATGCACTAATAAATCCAGCACTGGTATCAGTGTGGGTTTATTAATACAAGGTGTTTGATACCAAACACCATCGGTTTCAGTGAAGCCATTATGTAGCTGGGAAACTTGTTTTGACCAGTGCCCAGTACATACCTTAAGATGGCTTCTCTGCTCACTTGTAATATCCAGCAATGGAACTAGACATTACAGGGGCATATCTGCTCATGCAGATATGTCCTCACTTGTGCTATAATGCACCCAGCCTTAGGGCTGCAAGGCCTGCTATAGGGGTGACTTACATATAGCCCATGCAGTGTCTTTGGCATGGCACACAGGAGGGTGCCATGTCATGTTTTCAAACATGATTTGCACCATGTCACACAGTCTCCAGTGGCAGTCCGTGTGGAATTTGGTACCCATGGCCTACGTACCAGGGGTACCATTTACTATGGACTTAAAGGGGTACTAAAGTCCTTTGCCAATTGTAGAACAATCAGTAATCACTTTGTTTTAAGGAAGGAGTACTGGCACTGAGGTCTGATTAGCAGACCTCAGTGCGCTGTCAGGGTCGAAATCAGCATCTAACAGCTAAAAAGGGGGAATAAAACGGAGGGACAGCTGTAACAAAAGCCCAGTTTCCTACATAAGCCACCTCTCTTCATGGATCCATTAAGAGAAGTGGATTTTTTTACAGGGCAAGTAGATGTATTAAGCAATTAGTCCCTTGCACAAGTAAGATTTCACAACCACTTTTAATGAAACACTCCAATGACAATTTGTCACTGCCATTCATAATGTTAAATGCGTTATTCTTATCTGCAAAGTTTGATACTAATTGCCTCCTTCAGGCATAATCAGCACAATACTTGAAAGTAGACAACTTCATAAATATTTCCCCTAAAACCACAGGTTTCCAGACATAGAGCCAGATTTACACGGGCTTTTTGTGGTTCGAAAACCTATAATTCACTAAATTTCAAGGTCTGCAAACTCAAAAGGGCTATTTTGAAGGGACGCTATAAACCTGCCGCTTCCAAATAGTGCTTTTCTAAACCCTTTTTGCAGTTCTGAAATTTGTTACAGAGCCGCTAAATGGGTTGTCCAAATTCCAAAACACATTTTTGCAGTGCATACTCCATATAGGGCAATTTGTGACCAGAAAAATGCATTGCACATCTGATAATTTCTATCCAAAAACACCTGCACTTCCAAATACATAAATTTCTGACCTTGGTCTGAACAGATGGTAACAGTCAGCAGCCCAGTTTACCATCCCTGGTGCAAAATGCAAGGAACAATCCGGGAACGTTTTACTACATTTGGTATTATTTCTTAGACCAATTCCCGCATCAAAATTAAATGGAGAACAAATGATGCATCCGCAATAAATCCTTGTCGTAGATGTAGGCTATGCATTGAAAGTGTATTTAAAAGAACCCCTTGGCCAAATGATATAAGTGGTGCTGTCAACAGCAAAAGAAGGAAGAGAATGACAAATATGTCCACTTCAAACAATAATAAAGACGATGCCGTACATGTTATTCAATGCAGGCAGAGATAATACACATTCATAACTGCATCATAAAAGCATTAGTTTCTTTTCAGTTACCATCATTAACTGTAATAAGTTAAGGCTCTTTGTACACAAATGCCAACAAATCCAGGCGCACAGAATAATGGATGGGTTTTTGAATCAATGCCATTAGGTGTAAATTGTGATGCTTAACGATGTGATCCTTAGTGTGTGAATTAAATTGCATTTTTCTGCCTGTATGACCCGAGTTCGGCTGAAATTATATGAATTGCAATAGTTATGTTTTTCATCTTCAATGATACTTCTTGATAACATGGCATGGTTTCAGCTGGTCTATTAGTCATGGCAAATCTATCTCTACGTGTGCTTAGCAATTACCCTAAATTTCATCCTGACAATATTTTCATATTTTATATCATCTGCATATTGTACTTGCTTTCTTTCTCTGTGCAATGCCTGACTTTTTGCAAAAAACACATATTATCTTGACATTTATCAGTCGGCCAGAGCGGCAAGCACATTGTAAATATTGCTGATTCAAAGTGGGATAGTGTTGTCACACCCTAAATTACCAGCTGTTCGAATACTGTTCCCAATTTTAACATATTACCTACTGGCAGTCGCCAGTAGGTAATTAAAGTTAGGACCTGGTTTCCATAGGAAAAGCATTTTTTGACTTGGCTATAACTATGGCGTCGTTTGACCAATCTTCATGAAGTTTTTTTTTAAAAAGTGTCAAGGTAGGTTTTGGTTGTCATGGAAAGTTTGGGGGTGATCCGTGCAGTGGATACCGAGAATTTTGGGGCACAAAATAAGGGTGCATTTGTAATGTTAATTCCCATAGGAACCTTTAGCCACACTTACAGCCTGAACCACTGAACGGACTTCCACCAAATTTGGCAAGGAGGTAGATGTTGGTTCAAGGGATTGCCTTTTGCTGATTTGGTGTAAATCCGTTCAGTAGTTGTTTAGAAAATCAAGTTTAAAAATATAGTGATATCTCTGGCCACGAAGTCTTCATGAACAAAGATGAGCTCGTGCAGGGAAATGCACTGCTGTGATAGGCTGGCAACACTTCAACCAGGAAGTGTTGGCAGCCATCTTGGTACTCAGCTTCACAGAGTCCCAAAACAGAAAAGTGAGAATAAAGAAAAGAAAAGGAGGCAGGGTAGGAAGAAGACCCTGACCCCCAAAGCATGGTCTTGGGGTCCCCCTGGTACCCTGCCACAGAATAAAAAAAACATTTTAAAGAAAATTTGCCGGGAAATCACAATATTCGCGGCAATTCTTTTTTTTTAGAAAGCAAGCGCGGGCTCCTACGCTTGCTTTAAAATAACCTCCGGGTGGGCCAGGTCCTGGAGACATATGATTAAAATAGTAGGGGGATGCACAGGGCCCCTCTCCTATGCTTAACAAAGCCCCAGGGACCGCCACCTCCCCGGGGCACTTTACATTATTAATGCGGGTGGCCCACTTGGCCCACCCGTAGCCCTGGGGACCACCACCTCCTGGGGCTATTGAAACAATATGGGGGGCCTTGCGGACCCCCCTCTGCCCCAGGGACTGCCACCTCCCCAGGGCTATTTTCTATTATGTGGAGTGAGCCTCAGGAACCTCCCTTCCCCGGGACCCCCACCTCCCCGGGTCTGATTTACATGATATGGGGGCCTTGTGGATCCCCCTGCCCGGGGACCACCACCTCCCTGGGGCACATGTGTTTAAAAAAATAAATAAATGGGGGTGGTCCTACAGCCTCCCCCACAGCCCCGCTGACCGCTACCCCCTGCTTGGGCTAAAATAAATAAATAATGATGCATGGAGGGCTCTGGCCCCCCCATGCAGCCCCAGGTACATCCAGTCCCCCGGGGCACACATACACTAATGAAGGGAGTCCGCTGCGGCCCCTCGGCCCCGGGGACCACCACCTCCCTGGGCTATATACAAGATGGGAGGGGGCTGTGCGGCCCCCCTCATGCATGGCCCCGGGGACTGCCACCCCCCAGGGCCAGCTCCAGCAATGTACCGGGGAGACCACCCCTGGGACATTGCAGTTTGCTATGGCTTGGCAGGAGCACTGCTCCTGCCAAGTCATAGCAAACACTGCACCGCTTCATGGAATTATGTTTAATAAAGTTGGTATGATGTTTTGTATATACATAGATATATATATATATGTATGTATTGTATGTATATATATATATATTCAATGAAAAAACCATAGATTTTAGGGACAGTTATAGTTAGTTGGATATTTCACTCGTACAAAACCATAGAAATTCCCCCGTTATAGTTAGTTCAGCTAACTATAACTCGCGCCCCCGCAATGCACTGCTGATGACGTCACATATTACATCACTCATGACATGGTCAGTGACATCACTGATGACATCTCAAATGACATCACTGAAGACATCATCCAGTAACTGTGTGTTTCTGTAAAGTTTAAATATGTTTAATATATATAGGGAAAGGCGTATTGAAGAATGGGTGGGTGTATAAGTGTCTGAATGGATGATTTAGTAGGTGCGTGACTGACTCTATAAGTGAGTGATTAAACGTATCTTACTGAATGCATGGGTTAGTGACTAAACTGTGTGAATGTCTGTATCCATCTGTCTGTTGGTGTGTAAGCGGCTGCATGGGTTTGTGAATAGCTACATGAGTGTCTACATGGGTTATTGATTGGCTGTCTGAGTATCTGTATGGGTGCCTGAGTGTTTGTGTGGGTGGGGTGTGTGTGACTCTGTGCATAGATGTGTGAGTGGGTGATTCACTGGGTGCATGGTTTCAAGAGTGCATCTGTGATGGACTGTATGGGTGGGTGAGTGTGTGTATGGGTGTGTTAGTGAGTGAATGTATATCTCAGTGGTACATGTGTGAGTAACTACATAATGTGAAAGGCAGCATATATGTGTGTTGGAGTATATAAATGGCTATAAGTGAGAGTGTGTGATTGTGGCTGTATGGATGAGTGTGTACTTGTATCAGTGATTGTATAAGAGCGTAAGAATGTGCTAGTATTTATATGAGTAAGTGAGCTGGTGTGTGTATAACTGTATAGGTGAGTAAATGGCAGTGTGATTAATTATTTGCATGACTGACTAGGTGTGTGAGTACCTCTATGGATGAGTGGCGGTGTGTGAGTGTCTATGTAGGTGTATGAGTGCATATGATAGTCCTGTACTGAGTGACCGTAAGTATGAGTCACTGTACGGGTGAGTGAGTGGATGTGTGTGTAGACCTAAGAATCAGTGAGTGGGTATGTAGTTATTGGTGTTGGAGTGTCTATGGTTTTGAGAATGGCAGTCTGTAATTTAGAGTGGGTGTATCAAAGGTTATATTAGGGTGTGAGAAGATGCATCAAATTATCACATGGATGATGTCATCAGTGATGTCATCAGTGATGTCATTTGAGATGTCATCAGTGATGTCACTGACCATGTAATGAGTGATGTAATATGTGACGTCATCAGCCGTGCATTGCGGGGCGCGAGTTATAATTAGCTGAACTAACTATAACGGGGGAATTTCTATGGTTTTGTACGAGTGAAATGTCCAACTAACTATAACTGTCCCTAAAACCTATGGTTTTTTCAGTGAATTTCTAAGGTTTTTTAAATGCTAATTTCTAACTATAACGTGCCTGAAACCTATGGTTTTTTAAGTGAATTTCAAAGGTTTTTTAAATGCTAGTTTCTAACTATGCCTACAGAGGTAGAACTTGTGAAGAAAGAAGAAAAAACGCACAGAAAGAAGCAAAAGAAATGCAGAAAGAAGCACCAGAAGTCCACAAAGACGAAGAAAAGAGCAGGAAGAAGAAAGACATGTGCAGAAAGAACCAACAGAGGAGCAGAAAGAGGCCTTGTTGTAAAATCATCCTGTGCCCACAACTTTTTCAGACGGGTACTGGTGGTAACTGACTCGGACTAACCAGGCCTAGAGCCAGTGCTATGCTAAAAGACACTTAGAATACAGTGAAAACACCTACATACACTAGGGAACACTATGCGTTGGGGTACCTCTGTGATTAGCATGAGCTCCTCTGTAAGGCCCTAGTATATAATAGGGCAGGGGGATTAAAACTTCCTCTTAAAACGCGCCCCGGGGCGCGTTTGCACAGTGGTGAAGGAAGGGGGCGTGGCCTGAGGTGACATGTCTGCAAACACGCCCTGTGGCGCGTTTTAAGTTGGAGAATTAATTCCTCCTCAATCCTAAGGGTCCCTGGGGGCCAACTAGCCCACCAGGTACCTCCAGTATGCGCCAGAGAGCTGCGTTGCAGAGAGGTGTTCAGAGGCCACGCCCCTTTTTACAACACTCTGCACATGCAGCTCAGTGGCGCTTACTGGAGGTACCTGGTGGGCTAGTTGGCCCCCAGGGACCCTCAGGATTAAAGAGGTATTAATTCCTCAACTTAAAATGCGCCACAAGGCGTGTTTGCACACATGTCACCTCAGGACCCGCCCCCTCCCTTCACCACTGTGCAAACACGCCCCGTGGCGCGTTTTAAGTTGGCGGATTAACTCCCCTTGAATCCTGAGGGTCCCTGGGGTGCAACTAGCCCACCAGCTACCTCCATTAAGCGCCACAGAGCTGCGTTGGAGAGAGGTGTAAAAAGGGGCGTGGCCTCAGAACACCTCTCTGCAACGCAGCCCCCTGGCGCATACTGGAGGTTCCTGGTGGGCTATTTGGCCCCCAGGGACCCCCAGTATTCAAGGGGAATTCGTTCCCCATCTGCAAACACGCCAGGGGGCGCGTTTGCAGAGTACTGCAAGGAGGGGGCATGGCCTCCGGCGCGATGCCGGTCTTTTATTTATTTATTTTTTAAGAAGGGGGGCTGTGTGGCCCCCCTTCTTTTTCTAATTTATTGGCCCTGGGGACGCCATCCCCCAGGGCCTGCCCCCTAATTTTTTTTAATTTAAAAAAAAAAAATCTTTTGGAGAGGGGCTGCGTTGCCCCCCTCCTCAGGCCACTTATGGCCCTGGGGACCCCATCCCCCAGGGCCGGCCTTTGTTTTATAATTTTATTTTATTTTTCTTTAAATTTTAGCGACCGCCAGTAGATAATATATATATATACATATATATATTATCTACTGGCGATCGCCAGTAGATAGTTATAGTTAGGACCTATTTTCCATAGGAAATTCACAACATTCTATTTCCAATAACTTTGGCGCCGGTTGATGAATCTTCGCGGAATTTTCCAAAACTCGTGGGCGCTCCGGTCTGCTCTTATCCTGAAAGTTTCGGGGTGATTCGGCAAGCGGGGGCCGAGAACAAAGGGGGGTCCCAAAACGTGTTTTCCCCATGCAATTTCCTATAGGAAACTTTAGACACGGCTACAGCCCGAACTGCTGAACGGAATTACACCAAATTTGGCAAAGAGGTAGTTCTTGGTTCAGAAAGAACCCTTTTTGTTAAATGGTGTAAATCCGTTCAGTAGTTGCTGAGAAAATCAAAAGTAAAAACACATATATATCTATGGCCGCGGAGGATCCGTGCACCCTCCCGATCACGAGCTGTATGCTAATTGGCTGTCACCACTCCAAACCAGGAAGTGTTGGCAGCCATCTTGTGCCTCGGTAGAACCGAGGCACAAGAAATCAGAGAAACAAGTGCGCAAAACGCAAAAAGGGGGCAGGGTAGAAACACCCTGACCCCCAAGGCCTGCTTAGGGGGTCCCACAAGGAGCCCCAGGGCCCAATTTTTTTTAAAAAAATCGGCAAAATCCACGCAGGGTGCGCGGATCCAGCCGAGAAAAAAAAAAACGAAGCGCGGTCTCCCGCGCTTCGTTAATATTCAGCCCCCGGGTGGGCCAAATCCCGGGGGCAATAGTAGTATTGGGATGGGGTGCCCAAAGGGGCCCCCCAGCCCCGGGGCTCGCCACCCCCTGGGGCTTATCTTACATAATTGCGGGGGGGACTCACAGCCCCCCCCAGCCCCGGGGACCGCCACCCCGGGGCTTAAAAATACATGGGTGGGGGGGCTCAAAGGCCCCCCCAAGCCCCGGGGAAAGCCACACCCGGGGCTTTATGACAATATATGCGGGGGCTCACGGCCCCCCTCAGCCCCGGGGACCGCCACCCCCCGGGGCTTTAAATTTTAACGTGGGGGGGGCATCCAAGCCCCCCAAAGCCCCGGGGACCGCCACCCCCCAGGGCTTTTTTTTTAATAAGTAAACCTGTGTGGGGGGGGGCTTGAGCCCCCCACACGCCCCAGGCACCGCCACCTCCCCGGGGCACTAAGTCTTTAAATTTGGGGGTCCGTTATGGACCCCCAAGGCCCGGGGACCACCACCCCCGGGGCTTTGAAAATGTTGGGAGGGATGGCCGCGCAGCCCCCCTCCTGGAGCCCTTGATGGCCCTGGGGACCGCCACCCCCCAGGGCCGGCTCCTGCAGTGTCCCGGGGTGCCCACCCCCGGGACACTGTAGTTTGCTATGGCAGGGCGGGAGCCTCACGGCTCCCGCCCTGCCATAGCAAACTGCTTTGGTTTTTGGAAGAGAGAGCAGGAAACCTGCCCCGGGGGATGGGGTCCCCGGGGCTACAAGTGGCTACATTTGAGATGTCATCAGTGATGTCATCAGTGATGTCACTGACCATGTCATGAATGATGTAATAGGTGACGTCATCAGCAGTGCATTGCGGGGGCGCGAGTTATAGTTAGCTGAACTAACTATAACGGGAGAATTTCTATGGTTTTGTACGAGTGAAATGTCCAACTAACTATAACTGTCCCTAAAACCTATATTTTTTTCAGTGAATTTCTAAGGTTTTTTAAATGCTAATTTCTAACTATAACGTGCCTGAAACCTATGGTTTTTTCAGTGAATTTCAAAGGTTTTTTAAATGCTAATTTCTAACTATAACGTGTCTGAAACCTATGGTTTTTTCAGTGAATATATATATATATATATTCCAGCTCCAAAGTCCACCTCGGCAATGTATGCACTCTTGCAGACGGGTGCGGTTAGTATGGGGGTGGGTCCATACAAATATCAAAGCTCCGGTTCCAAAAGAAACACACCGCACTCACGGGGCCCAAGTTAAAGATGCTTTATTCACAAGGACGCGTTTCGGCATTCTGCCTTCATCTGCTTGTGTTTGAAAAGCGGCACAACCTATCATGATGGTTTATAACAGGTGAGTCCCATTGGATATGGCACACAAACACTGAAAGAGGACTCGGACCCAGCATTTTCCTTCCCTGATGTATTCTGGGATTCTAAGTCCGTGAAAAAAATCAAGGAATCAGGGCACCGACGCCGACCTTTGTCGACAGGAATCATGCCTGTGGAAGCTAGGGCCATCTGACCTGCTCCCGCGCTGAGTGCAGTGAGACCCTGTGGCAAGGCGAGGGGTCCTCGGAGAAGATGCACTCCACGGCGCAAAGGTGGTATGGCTGGTATGATTAACAGGGCACTAAAAGAGGACGCATTGTGCCGCCAAAGGAGAAATATTTTTTTCACGGACTTCGAATCCCAGAATACATCAGGGAAGAAAAATGCTGGGTCCGAGTCCTCTTTCAGTGTTTGTGTGCCATATCCAATGGGACTCACCTGTTATAAACCATCATGATAGGTTGTGCCGCTTTTCAAACACAAGCAGATGAAGGCAGAATGCCGAAACGCGTCCTTGTGAATAAAGCATCTTTAACTTGGGCCCCGTGAGTGCGGTGTGTTTCTTTTGGAACCGGAGCTTTGATATATATATATATATATATATATATATATATATACACAACCTGGGTTTTGTGGATTCCGGAGTGCATCCTGAGCGAAAGTGGTGCTGGTTTGAGGCGATGCCACACCACGCCTCTAACAATCGCAAAAGCCCATCTCTCAGATAAGGAATGGACCAGCACTCAAATCTCTGGAATTGTCCAATTTACTTCAAAAGCAGCATTCGTACAGACATAGAATGCATTTTGGCTGCTCAGTCAGCCTTTGTGAACTATAAAATGCCTCGTATACACTTGTTTAATTTATATCACTTTGTTTGCAGTCCCATGTATAGCCCTACTCCAAAGGCAAACACAGGCCCTCTACGCAGTAGAATCCGCGGCAGCACAAGTCACCTACAATCCTCCAGGCGACACAGTGCTGACATTTGCGAGGTGGTGCCATCCCGTACCGATGTTGGTCTACGCCGTCAAATATATAGTTCACTTCTCCAATACCCACAGAGAAAGAGGGAGGCATACAACTGCAAGCATCCAATCTATTTATTTTAGCCAGGACATAACATAAAGAGTACCTCCCCGACACGTTTCGGTCTCCTGACCTTATTTATGTGGTAATCAACTTGTCATGTGACTGTTGTCCTTTATACCAATGACACTTCTGATACGCCAGTCAATCGGAGTTGCAAATATTGCATATGGTCATTATGGTCTAAATAGAAAATCAAAACAATCATGTTTTAGCAATCTAACTGGAATACATCTTTAGGTATAAATATCACAGTTCTTTAATTTCAATCAGTTCACTTTGGTCAGGTCCATAAAACAATCACTTTGCTTGCTTTCCCTACTCCCAAGGCAAACACGGGCCCTCTACGCAGTAGAATCCGTGGTAGCACAAGTCACCTACAATCCTCCAGGCGACTGTAATAAAATGAAGTTTCTTCAGTCGAGGTATTTTCAGGAAGGTATATTCAGGAGATAAGTTATATAAGGAATGAGCCCCACCAGGAGCAGCCTGTATGGTGGTCAGCCCTTTCAGCAACTGACTGCAGCTTTCTTTCTAACGTTCCAAATCCCAACATTCTAAAATACATTCATAATGGCTGAGCATCATATTACAACATCTCCCTCCTTTACAATGAAGAGGGAGAAAGTTACAAGAGGCATGAGGAAAATTACACGGAAAGAATCTAGTGAAAATATCGTAAAAATGTAACATGAAAAATTAACTTTGAAACCTGAAAAGGAAGAATGAAAATGGAAGAATGAGAAGACGCCAAGAGACAAAGAGAAAGTAGTGAAAATGAATGACAGGGAAGACAGAAGGCACAAAAGACAACACACTCATGCACCATCCATCTATCTCACACAAGAGCAAACACACACTCCCTCACTCAAACAACAAAACAACCTAAATACACAGATCATGAAACTGGCCAGGCTGACACGAGGAGAGTAAAAGGTGCTGGAAGGAAGTGATGAGTGAAACAAACAACGAAGTACAGAGAAAGGGTGAGAGACAGCCGCAGACAGAGAAGGAGATGGTGGCT
The DNA here is from genome assembly GCA_963921515.1 of Calotriton arnoldi. Taxonomy (NCBI): domain Eukaryota; kingdom Metazoa; phylum Chordata; class Amphibia; order Caudata; family Salamandridae; genus Calotriton; species Calotriton arnoldi. The sequence goes on along the minus strand of CAWUFW010013035.1, from coordinate 83,637 downwards.
GTAAATAAACAAAGCAGAAGAATGAGGGTACATCCCCAAAAACACAGCGAATGAAGACGTATTGAGCTCACAGGGGTGGGAAAGAAAGAGGTGAGCTAGGGCAGTAGGACGTACTGAGCTCACATGAGTGGGAGAGGAAGAGGTGAGCTAGAACATAGTTTTCCCCCAAAGCAAGTTGAGGTGAAAGGTGTGCGGAAACGGCACACGGCACAGTGTACAACATGAAACTGTGAAACGGATGTGGAGGAAGACCACATGAAGCAGTAAAATTTCCCTCAAAGCAGGTTGAGGTAAAAGGTGTGCGAACAAGGCACACGGCACAATGTACCACAAGAAACTGTGAAACAGATGTGGAGAAAGACCACATGAAGGAATCAAATATGTGCAACAGGCAAAGTGGATGTGGGGGACACACCACATGGAGAAGATGTGGGGACGCACCACATGAAACAGTAAAATCTCCCTCAAAGCATGTTGGGAAGAAAGGTGTGAGCAGGGACCACACGTAATAAAATAGGATGCATGAAAAGTAAATATGGAGCAAGGTACCACACAGTACAGTATACAATTCATACATGAAGAACACGACAAGGTGGAGTGGACAATACCGCATGGTACAGTAAGAGTATGGTGGTGAATTCCACACAGTGCAACGTAAAACAAGGAAGCTTCAGAGCTTGGTGTGGCTGTAAGTGCCACACAGTAGAATGCATTTTTCATTTTTTTTAAAAACAGTAGAATGCATTTTTTTTTTTAAAACAGTAGAATGCATTTTTTTTTTTTAAATGAAAACCCCACATTACAATATGAAGACAATAATTGAAGAACTACCCCCTTTTTTTTAAAAAAACAACACAGTAAAAATTAAATTTGCAGCAACAGAAGGGGTTTGGTTAGGCATGTAGGAATACTTTTTTGAAAACGGAACATGCAAATATTGTAATTATGACCATAAAGCTGTCACGAATTACTTAACTTAAAAATGACTGTCAACATATCATGAAGTACTTATTCTAAATGTAAATGCAAAGATTTCAGGAAGTACTTGTTATAAATATGACTGTTTTAAATATATAACGTAAAGTACTTATTTTAAAAATGAGCGTAAAGGCATCATGAAAGAAAACTACACAGCATATTATTTGATCGAGGAATCTAAGAAGAAGAAAACTGATGCTGATGCAGGCAAGACAGGTAACACTTGCAAGAAACTTCGGGCGCAGTCGAGTTTCACGAAGACAACTTGAATTCATGTTTTATTTTCCTTGTTGAGGTGTAGTGGTGGAAGATGACCGCTAGGTGGCACTGTTACATAGACAAAACTGCAAATGCTGTACTCACGGTCTTCGTGCTTTGACGATAAAGGTTGTACTCCCACCAACCGGCAAGAAGATTGAAGATCAAATTGAAGTGCCGATCGGAAACTGGAAAACACCTCAGGATTGGCACTCAGCAAGGAATGGAAGTACCTGATGTGCAGGTCAGGACGAAGTGACAACGTTGTCAAAAGCTTAAAAAACGTGGTTGGCGTGGTTGGCAGGGTAGCGCAAACCAATAGAAAGTCCAAGAGCACTTCGACTTTAATGTGCTCCGGTGGTGCCAGACAAAATGGATGCACGTAGCACGATGACGCGCCGGGTGGCTCCAGGCACGTCGAGGCATGCAGGGGTCCAGAGGAGGCAACGCAGCTCAAATTACAGGAGACGTCACAAAGAAGGCATTGCAGCTTGAGAAGTATGAATGTAATATCGCGCAGCTCTGTATGCGCTCGTGTCATATTTGAAAATATGGCGGAGGCGGTTCAACTGCCATGGGAAGGCGCACACAGTTAGGCAAAGCACAATTTGGAAGAAAATAATGAAGTACTCACAGCCAATGTTCCAAGAACCGTAATCTGTTCCTCCGAAGCAAATAAAAGTATGCGTGTGTCCCGATGGCTTCGTAGTTTCAGTGTATTAATTAGTCAAAGCAAGGTCGCTGGGGCGAAGCTCATTAGTGGCAGGTCACGCTAGGGTAGAGACCATTAAAGGCTGGAGGCAGACAGCAAGGCGAGGGTATCCTCTCTCCGACGGTCCTGAAATAGGGAAGCACTTGGAAGTGGCACTTGAAACTCGAGGCTCTGGTGTGATCAAGGACAGGGACCACTAAAAAAATGGCAGAAAGTGTGGAGAGGGGAAACCAAGCAGGGACTGGCACGCTGGAGTTGAGGGCGACCGGTGGGAGGTCACTGGTGGGGCTCGTGGTGCCAGTTAAGTTGAGCTGACATTAAGAGGAAATTCTTCATCTTGAGGTCGTTGAATTAGGAGGCAGTAGCATACGCAGGTTCTTCCAATCGTCGCTAATTGTAATAAAATGGAGTTTCTTCAGTCGAGGTATTTTCAGGAAGGTTTATTCAGGAGATAAGTTATATAAGGAATGAGCCCCACCAGGAGCAGCCTGTATGGTGCTCAGCCCTTTCAGCAACTGACTACAGCTTTCCTTCTAATGTTCTAAATCCCAACATTCTAAAATACATTCATAATGGCTGAGCATCATATTACAACAGCGACACAGTGCTGACATTTGAGAGGTGGTGCCATCCCATACCGACGTTGGGCTACGCCGTCAAATATATAGCTCACTTCTCCAATACCCACAGAGAAAGAGAGAGGCACACAACTGCAAGCATCCAATCTATTTATTTTTACCAGGACATAACATAAAGAGTGCCTCCCCGACGCGTTTCGATCTCCTAACCTTATTCATGGGTGTAACAGGCAAATCAACTTGTCATGTGACTGTTGTCCTTTATACCAATGGCACTTCTAATACACCAGCCAATCAGAGTTGCGAATAATGCATTATGGTCATTATGGTCTAAATAGAAAATCAAAATAATCATGTTTTAGCAATCCGACTGGAATACATCTTTAGGTATAAATATCACAGTTCTTATAATTAATTTCAATCAGTTCACTTTGGTCATGTCCATAGAACAAACACTTTGCTTGCTGTCCCATGTATAGCCCTACTCCAAAGGCAAACACAGGCCCTCTACACAGTAGAATCTGCGGCAGCACAAGTCACCTACAATGCTCCAGGCGACACAGTGCTGACATTTGCGAGGTGGTGCCATCCTGTACCGGCGTTGGGCTACGCCGTCAAACATATAGTTCACTTCTCCAATACCCACAGAGAAAGAGGGCGGGACATGACTGCAAGCATCCAATCTATTTATTTTTGCCAGGACATAACACAAAGAGTGCCTCCCTGATGCGTTTCGGTCTCCTGACCTTATTCATGGGTGTAACAGGCAAATCAACTTGTCATGTGACTGTTGTCCTTTATACCAATGGCACTTCTGATACGCCAGCCAATCGGAGTTGCGAATAATGCATTATGGTCATTATGGTCTAAATAGAAAATCAAAACAATCATGTTTTAGCAATCCTACTGGAATACATCTTTAGGTATAAATATCACAGTTCTTGTAATTAATTTCAATCAGTTCACTTTGTTCATGTCCATAAAACAATCACTTTGCTTGCTGTCCAATGTATAGCCCTACTCCAAAGGCAAACACAGGCCCTCTATGGAGTAGAATCTGCGGCAGCACAAGTCACCTACAATCCTCCAGGTGACACAGTTCTGACATTTGCGAGGTGGTGACATCCCGTACCGGCGTTGGGCTACGCCGTCAAATATATAGTTCACTTCTCCAATACCCACAGAGAAAGAGGGAGGCACACGACTGCAAGCATCCAATCTATTTATTTTTGCCAGGACATAACACAAAAAGTGCCTCCCTGACGCCTTTCGGTCTCCTGACCTTTATATATATATATATATACACATACATAGGAAAAGCATTTTTTGATTTACCAATATCTTTGGCGTCGTTTGACAAATCTTCACGAAATTTTCAAAACTAGTGGCCCATTCACTTCAGCTGCTGTGTTAAAAGATTCAGAGTGATTTGTCAAGCGGGGCAGAGAAAAAGGGGGGGTCCCAAAATGCTTTTTCTCCATGTTAATTTTCATAGGAAACTGGACGCAGCTACAGCCCGAACTGCTGAACAGAATTACACCAAATGTGGCAGAAAGGTAGCTTTTGGTCCAGAGTGCACTCTTTTTGTTAAATGGTGTAAATCCGTTCAGTGTTTCCTGAGAAATGTAAACATTTCTCAGATATACAAATATGACCGCGGAGCCTGCGATCTTCCAACCAGGAAGTGTTGGCAGCCATCTTGTGACTCGGTTGAACCGAGTCGCAAGGAAAAAGGTTCAAAAACATTAAAAATTAAGAAAAGGTGGCAGGGTAGAAACACCCTGACCCTTTAGGCCTGCTAAGGGGATCCGCGAATCCAGCAGAAAAAACGAAGCGCGGGCTCCTGTGCTTCGTTTTCTTTAAGCCCTTAGGTGGGCTACGTTCCGGGGCAATGACAAATGAGATGCAGGGTCCTGCTTATAGATTGTATGCAGGGGGCTACGTGCCCCCCCGCAGGCCCGGGGACCACCACCTGTCCGGGGCCTAATTTGTTATGAAAGTGCGTGGGGGGACTCCTGCATCCCCCATGCAGCCCCGGGGACTGCCATATACCCAGGGCTCTGTTTGTGAAATGCAGGAGGGCCACATGGCCCCCCTGTAGCCCCAGTGACTGCCACCTCCCCGGGGCTTAGTTTATAATGAAAGTGCGTGGAGGGGGCACCTTCCCCCATGCAGCCCTGGGGACCACCAACTCCCGGGGCTATTTACATAATTAGGCGTGGGGGGCTCCTGCCCCACACACAGCCCCACGGACCACCTCCTCCCTGGGGCTATGTTGAAAACAATGTGTGGGGAGGCTCAAGCCCCCCCACACAGCCCCAGGGTCCACCACCTCCCCTGTCCTACTTACAAATGGAAGGGGGGCCACGCGCCCCTTCTCCTGTAGCCCACCATGGCCCTGGGGACCACCACCCCCCAGGGCTTGCTCCAGCAATGTCCCAGGGTGCAGGTTTCAGAGACGTTATAGTTAGGAATTAGCATTTAAAAAACCTTAGAAATTCACCGAAAAAAACACAGGTTACAGGAATGTTATAGTTTAGGCTGATATTTCACTTGTACAAAACCTGTGAAATTCAGCCGTTATAGTTAGCTAAGCTAACTATACCTCGCGCCCCCACAATGCACTGCTGATGACGTCACATATTACATCACTCATGACATGATCAGTGACATCACTGATGATATCACTGATGACATCTCAAATGACATCACTGATCACATCACTGATGAAATCATCCAGTGACTGAGTATTTCTAAAAAGTTTAAGAATGTTATATATATATATGCCATGGTGTATTGATAATGAATGGGTGTATGAGTGTCTGTATGGATGATTCAGTGACTGACTGTATAAGTGAGTGATTATACGTGTTGCAGTGAATGTATGGGAGAATTACTAATCTGTGTGAATGTCTGTATCAGTCTGTCAGTTGGTGTGTAAGTAGCTGCATGGGTTGGTGAGTGGCTACATGAGTATCTATATGGGTTATTGATTGGTTGTCTGAGTACCTGTATGGGTGCCTGAGTGGCTGTGTGGGTGGGTGAGTGGGGGTGTGTGACTCCCTGCATTGATGTGTGAGTGGGTGAATCACTGGGTGTATGGGTTCATGAGTATGTCTGCGAGAGGCTGTATGGGTGAGTGAGTGTGCGTATGGCTGTGTAAGTGAGTGAATGGATGTCTCAGAGGTATGTGGGCGAGTGACTGCATTTGTGAAAGGCAGTATATGTGAGTGGTGGAGTATATAAGTGACTGTATGTGCTTCGGAGTGATTGTGAGAGTGGCTGTAGGGATGAGTATTTGCTTGTGTCAGTGATTGTATAAGAGAGTAAGTATGTGTTAGTATCTGTATGAATAAGCAAGGCGGTGTGTGTGTATAACTGTGTAGGTGAGTAAGTGGCAGTGTGATTTATTCTTTGGGTGAGTGATTAGGTGTGTGAGTCGCTCTATGGCTGAGTGGTGGTTATGTGTGAGTGTCTGTATGGGTGTATGAGTGGATACATCAGTGGTTGTATTGGTGAATGACTGGGTGTATGAGTGGCTGTATGGGTGAGTGAGTGGATGTGTGTACAGACCTATGAATCAGTGAGTGGGTATGTAATAACTGGTATTGGTGTGTCTATGGTTTCGAGAATGGTAGTCTGAAATTTGGAGTTGGTGTATGAAAGGTTATATTAGGGTGTGAGTAGGTGCATCAGAGATTATGTGGTTGATGTCATCAGTGATGTCATCAATGATGTCATTTGAGATGTCATGAGTGATGTCACTGACCATGTCATGAGTGATGTAATATGTGATGTCATCAGCAGTGCATTGCGTGGGCGCGAGTTATAGTTAGCTCAGCTAACTATAACGGCTGAATTTCACAGGTTTTGTACAAGTGAAATGTCAGCCTAACTATAACGTTCCTGTAACCTGTGTTTTTTTTCCGTGAATTTCCGAGGGCTTTTAAATGCTCATTCCTAACTATAACGTCCCTGAAACCTGTGTCTTTTTCAGTGAATATATATATATATATATATATATATATATATATACATATATATATATATGTATGTAGATATATATGTATATATATAAGTGCATATATGTATATGATATATATATATGTATATATATATATACATGCATATATATCAGTGATGTCATTTGAGATGTCATCAGTGATGTCATCAGTGATGTTACTGACCATGTCATGAGTGATGTAATATGTGATGTCATCAGCAGTGCATTGCGGGGGGCGAGTTATAGTTAGCTCAACTAACTATAACGGCCGAATTTCTCTGGTTTTGTACGAGTGAAATGTCCAACTAACTATAATGACCCTGAAACCTGTGGTTTTTTCAGTGTATTTCTATGGTTTTTTAAATGCTAATTTCTAACTATAACGTCCCTGAAACCTATGGTTTTTTCAATGTATTTCTATGGTTTTTTAAATGCTAATTTCTAACTATAACGTCCCTGAAACCTTTGGTTTTTTCCGTGGATTTCGAAGGTTTTTTAAATGCTAATTTCTAACTATAACGTCCCTGAAACCTATTGTTTTTTCAGTGAATTTCTAAGGTTTTTCAAATGCTAATTTCTAACTATGCCTACATAGGAAGGACATGTGCAGAAAGAGGAAGAAAGGTACAGAAAGAAGCAAGAGGTGTGCAGAAAGAACCAACAGAGGTGCAGAAAGAGGCCTTGTTGCAAAGTCATTCTGTGCCCTGGGCAACCCCCAACTTTTTGCTGACTGGTGCTGGTGGTAACTGACTCTGATTGGCCCTGGGCTCTGCCTAACCTGGCCCGGAGCCAGTGCTATGCTGAAAGACACTTAGAATACAGTGAAAACACCTACATACACTAGGGTACACTATGGGTTGGGGTACCCCGGTGATTGGCATGACCTCCCCTGTAAGGCCCTAGTACATAATAGGGCAGGGGGATTAAAACTACCTCTAAGTCCCTAACATATAATAGGGCATGGCAGTTTAGAGGCCAGCAGCCCTTTTCTGCACTTGCATGTGTGCACTGCTGAGCCTGAGGTCGGTTTAAAAGTAGTCCTGTGTGTGCAGAAAGAGGCAAGAGAGGTGGAGAAAGAAGCAAGAGAGGTGTAGAAAGAAGCAAGAGAAGTGCAGAAAGAAGCAAGGGAGGTGCAGAAAGAAGCAAGAGCAGTGAAGAAAGAACCAACAGAGGTGCAGAAAGAGGCAAGAGGGGTGCAGAAAGAGGCAAGAGAGGTGCAGAAAGAAGCAAAAGAGGTGCAGAAAGAGGCAAGAGACGTGCAGGAAAATGGAAGAAAGGTGCAGAAAGAGGCACGATGGGTGCAGGAAGAAGCAAGAGAGGTATACAAAGAAGCAAGTGCAGTGCAGAAAGAAGCAAGAGAAGTGCAGAAAGAAGCAAGAGAGGTGGAGAAATAGGGAAGAGGGGTGCAGAAAGAGGCACAAGGGATGCAGAAATTTGCAAAAGAGGTGCAGAAAGAAGCAAGAGCAGTGCAGAAAGAACCAACAGAGGTGCAAAAAGAGGCAAGAGGGGTGCAGAAACAAGCAAGAGAAGTGCAGAAAGAGGCAAGAGAATTGCTGAAAGAAGCAACAGAGGTATAGAAAGAAGCAAGAGAAGTGCAGAAAGAGGCAAGTGAGATGCAGAAAGAGGCAAGAGAGGTGCAGAAAATGACAAGAGAACTGCAGAAAGAGGCAAGAGGGATGCAAAAAAGGGAAGAAGGGTGCAGAAAGAAACAAAAGTAGTACAGAAAGAAGGAACAGAGGTGCAAAAAGAGGGAGGGGGGTGCAGAAAGAGGCAACAGGGGGCCAGAAAGAGGGAAGAGGGGTGGAGAAAGAGGCAAGGGGGTGTAGAAAGAAGCAAGAGAGCTGTAGAAAGAAACAAAAGAAGTGCATAAAGAAGGAACAGATGTGCAGATAGAGGCAAGAAAGGTGCAGAAAGAGGGAAAAGGGGTGCAGAAAGAGGCATGAGGGGTGCAGAAAGAAGCAAGAGAAGTGCAGAAAGAAGCAACAGAGTTGCAGAAACAGGGAAGAGGGGTGCAGAAAGGGGCAAGAGAAGTGCCGAAAGAAGTAACAGAGATGCAGAAAGAGGGAAGAGGGGTGGAGTAAGAGGCAAGAGGGAAGCAGAGAGAAGCAAGAGAGGTGCAGAAATAAACAAAAGAAGTACAGAAACAAGGAACAGATGTGCAGAAAGAGGCAAGAGGAGTGCAGAAAGAGAGAAGAGGAGTGCAGAAAGAGGCACAAGGGGTGCAGAAAGAGGCACGAGGGGTGCAGAAAGAAGTAAGAAAAGTGCAGAAAGAAGCAACAGAGGTGCAGACGAGGGAAGAGGGGTGAAGAAAGAGGCAACAGAAGTGCAGAAAAAAGCAGCAGAGATGCAGAAAGGGGGAAGCGGGTGGAGAAAGTGGCAAGAGGGGTGCAGAAAGAAGCAAGAGAGGTGCAGAAAGAAATAAAAGAAGAGCAGAAAGAAGGAACAGAGGTGCAGAAAGGCAAGAGAGGTACAGAAAGAGGGAAGAAGGGTGCAGAAAGAAGCACGAGTGAAGCAGAAAGAAGCAAAGAGGTCCAGAAAGAAGCAAGAGGGGTGCAGAAAGAAGCAAGAGATGTGCAGAAAGAAACAAAAGAAGTGAAGAAAGAAGGAACGGAGGAGCAGAAAGAGGCTAGAGAGTTGCAGAAGGAGGGAAGAGGGGTGCAGAAAGAGGCACAAGAGTTGCAGAAAGAAGGGACAGAGGTGCAGAAAGAAGCAAGAGAACTGCAGAAAGAAGCAACAGAGGTGCAGAAAAAGGGATGAGGGGTGGAGATAGAGGCAAGAGAAGTGCAGAAATAAGCAACAGAGATGCAAAAAGGGGGAACAGGGGTGGAGAAAGTGGCAAGAGGGGTGCAGAAAGAAGCAAGAGAGGTGCAGAAAGAAATAAAAGAAGAGCAGAAAGAAGGAACAGAGGTGCAGAAAGGCAAGAGAGGTACAGAAAGAGGGAAGAAGGGTGCAGAAAGAAGCACGAGTGAAGCAGAAAGAAGCAAAGAGGTCCAGAAAGAAGCAAGAGTAGTGCAGAAAGAAGCAACAGAGGTGCAGAAAGAGGCAAGAGGGGTACAAAAAGAGGGAAGAGGGGTGCAGAAAGAGGCATGAGGGGTGCAGAAAGAAGCAAGGGATGTACAGAAAAACAAATGAAGTGCAGAAAGAAGGAACAGAGGTGGAGAAAAAAGCAATAGGGGTGAAGAAAGAGGGAAGAGGGTTGGAGAAAGAGGCAAGGGGTGCAGAAAGAAGCAAGAGAGCTGCAGAAAGAAACAAAAGAAGTGCAAAAAGAAGGAACAGAGGTGCAGAAAGAGGCAAGAGTGGTGCAGAAAGAGGCAAAAGGGGTGCAGAAAGAGGCAAGAGGGGTGCAAAAAGAGGGAAGAGGGGTGCAGAAAGAGGCACGAGGGGTGCAGAAAGAAGCAAGAGATGTACATAAAAACAAATGAAGTGCAGAAAGAAGGAACAGAGGTGCAGAAATAGGCAAGAGGAGTGCAGAAAGAGGGATGAGGGGTGCAGAAAGAGACACGAAGTGTGCAGAAATAAGCAAGAGAGATGCAGAAAGAAGCAAGAGAAATGCATAAAAAAGCAACAGAGATGCAGAAAGGGGGAGGTGGGGTGAAGTAAGAGGCAAGAGGGATACAGAAAGAAACAAGAGAGGTTCAGAAAGAAGCAAAAGGGGTGCAGAAAGAAGCCAGAGGTGCAGAAAGAAACAAAAGAAGTGCAGAAAGAAGGAACAGAGGTGCAGAAAGAGGCAAGAGGGGTACAGAAAGAGGGAAGAAGGGTGCAGAAAGAAGCACGAGTGAAGCAGAAAGAAGCAAAGAGGTCCAGAAAGAAGCAAGAGTAGTGCAGAAAGAAGCAACAGAGTTGCAGAAAGAGGCAAGAGGGGTACAAAAAGAGGGAAGAGGGGTGCAGAAAGAGGCATGAGGGGTGCAGAAAGAAGCAAGGGATGTACAGAAAAACAAATGAAGTGCAGAAAGAAGGAACAGAGGTGGAGAAAAAAGCAATAGGGGTGAAGAAAGAGGGAAGAGGGTTGGAGAAAGAGGCAAGGGGGTGCAGAAAGAAGCAAGAGAGCTGCAGAAAGAAACAAAAGAAGTGCAAAAAGAAGGAACAGAGGTGCAGAAAGAGGCAAGAGTGGTGCAGAAAGAGGCAAAAGGGGTGCACAAAGAGGCAAGAGGGGTGCAAAAAGAGGGAAGAGGGGTGCAGAAAGAGGCACGAGGGGTGCAGAAAGAAGCAAGAGATGTACAGAAAAACAAATGAAGTGCAGAAAGAAGGAACAGAGGTGCAGAAATAGGCAAGAGGAGTGCAGAAAGAGGGATGAGGGGTGCAGAAAGAGACACGAAGTGTGCAGAAATAAGCAAGAGAGATACAGAAAGAAGCAAGAGAAATGCATAAAAAAGCAACAGAGATACAGAAAGGGGGAGGTGGGGTGAAGTAAGAGGCAAGAGGGATACAGAAAGAAACAAGAGAGGTTCAGAAAGAAGCAAAAGGGGTGCAGAAAGAAGCCAGAGGTGCAGAAAGAAACAAAAGAAGTGCAGAAAGAAGGAACAGAGGTGCAGAAAGAGGCAAGAGGGGTACAGAAAGAAACAAAAGAAGTGCAGAAAGAAGCAACAGAGGTGCAGAAAGAGGCAAGAGGACTGCAGAAAGAGGGATGAGCGGTGCAGAAAGAGGCACGAGGGGTGCAGAAAGAAGCAAGAGAGATGCTGAAAGAAGCAACAGAAATGCATAGAAAAGCAACAGAGATGCAGAAAGTGGGAAGTGGGGTGGAGAAAGAGGCAAGAGGGTTACAGAAATAAACAAGAGAGGTGCAGAAAGAAAAAAGAGAAGTGCAGAAAGAAGGAAAAGAGGTGCAGAAAGAGGCAAGAGGGGTACAGAAAGAGGCAAAAGGGGTGCAGAAAGAAGCAAGAGGTACAGAAAGAAACAAAAGAAGTGCAGAAAGAAGGAACAGAGGTGCAGAAAGAGGCAAGAGGGTTGCAGAAAGAAACAAAAGAAGTGCAGAAAGAAGCAACAGAGGTGCAGAAGGAGGCAATAGGACTGCAGAAAGAGGGATGGGGGTACAGAAAGAGGTACGAGGGGTGCAGAAAGAAGCAAGAGAGATGCATAAAGAAGCAAGAGAAATGCATAAAAAAGCAACAGAGATGCAGAAAGTGGGAAGTGGGGTGGATAAAGAGACAAGAGGGTTACAGAAATAAACAAGAGAGGTGCAGAAAGATGCAAAAGGGGTGCAGAAAGAAGCAAAAGGTGTAGAAAGAAACAAAAGAAGTGCAGAAAGAAGGAACAGAGGTTCATAGAGAGGCAAGAGGGGTGCAGAAAGAGGGATGAGGGGTGCAGAAAGAAGCAGGAGTGGTGCAGAAAGAAGCAAGAGAGGTGTAGAAAGAAGCAAGAGGAGAGCAAAAAGAAGCAACAGAGGTGCAGAAAGAGGCAAGAGGGGTGCAAAAAGAGGGAAGAGGGGTGCAGAAAGAGTCACGAAGGGTGCAGAAAGAAGCAAGAGACGTGCAGAAAGAAACAAAAGAAGTGCAGAAAGAAGGAACAGAGGTGCAGAAAGGGGCAACAGGGATGCAGGAAGAGGGAAGAGGGGTGCAGAAAGAGGGAAGAGGGGTGCAGAAAGAGTCACGAGGGGTGCAGAAAGAAGCAAGAGACGTGCAGAAAGAAACAAAAGAAGTGCAGAAAGAAGGAACAGAGGTGCAGAAAGAGGCAAAAGGGATGCAGAAAGAAACAAAAGAAGTGCAGAAAGAAGCAACAGAGGTGCAGAAAGAGGCAAAAGGACTGCAGAAAGAGGGATGAGGGGTGCAGAAAGAGGCACGAGGGGTGCAGAAAGAAGCAAGAGAGATGCAGAAAGAAGCAAGAGAAATGCATAAAAGCAACAGAGATGCAGAAAGGGGGAAGTGGGGTGGAGAAAGAGGCAAGAGGGATACAGAAATAAACAAGAGAGGTGCAGAAAGAAAGAAAGAAAAGAAGTGCAGAAAGAAGCAACGGAGGTGCAGAAAGAGAGATGAGGGGTGGAAAAAGAGGCAAGAGAAGTGCAGAAAGAAGCAACAGAGATGCAAAAATGGGGAACAGGGGTGGAGAAAGTGGCGAGAGGGGTGCAGAAAGAAGCAAGAGAGGTGCAGAAAGAAACAAAAGAAGAGCAGAAAGAAGGAACAGGGGTGCAGAAAGAGGCAAGAGGGGTGCAGAAAGACAGAAGAGGGGTGCAGAAAGAAGCACGAGTGGTGGAGAAAGAAGCAAGAGAGGTGCAGAAAGAAACAAAAGAAGTGCAGAAAGAAGCAACAGAGGTGTAGAAAGAGGCAAGAGGACTGCAGAAAGAGGGATGAGGGGTGCAGAAAGAGGCACAAGGGGTGCAGAAAGAAGCAAGAGAGATGCAGAAAGAAGCAAGAGAAATGCATAAAAAAGCAACAGAGATGCAGAAAGGGGGGAGTGGGGTGGAGAAAGAAGCAGGAGTGGTGCAGAAAGAAGCAAGAGAGGTGTAGAAAGAAGCAATAGGAGAGCAGAAAGAAGCAACAGAGGTGCAGAAAGGGGCAACAGGGGTGCAGAAAGAGGGATGAGGGGTGCAGAAAGAAGCAGGAGTGGTGCAGAAAGAAGCAAGAGAGGTGTAGAAAGAAGCAAGAGGAGAGCAGAAAGAAGCAAGAGAGGTGCAGAAAGAAACAAAAAAGAGCAGAAAGAAGGAACAGGGTTGCCGAAAGAGGCAAGAGGGGTGCAGAAAGACGGAAGAGGGGTACAGAAAGAAGCACGAGTGGTGCAGAAAGAAGCAATAGAGGTGCAGAAAGAAGCAAGAGTAGTGCAGAAAGATGCAACAGAGGTGCAGAAAGAGGCAAGAGGGGTGCAAAAAGAGGGAAGAGGGGTGCAGAAAGAGGCATGAGTGGTGCACAAATAAGCAAGAGAGGTGCAGAAAGAAGCAACAGAGGTGCAGAAAGAGGCAAGAGGGGTGGAGAAAGAGGCAAGTGAAGTGCAGAAAAAGAAAGAAAGGTGCAGAAAGAAGCAACAGAAATGCAGAAAGAGGCAAGAGAGGCACAGAAAGAAGCAAGAGTGACTTGCACACCATTAGTACCAATTTTACACCCACATTTAGCAATAAGTAACAGATGACCATTCTAGGTTTACAAAGGACCTTCCACCACGCTGTAACACTTGTCACTGCATTTTTGGTAACGTTTGAGCCGTTTGAGCTAGAAACAAGGCTTTTTAGGTTCAAATCTGCAGATTAAGCAGCAGATGATGGATTATGTGGCTAATGCGGAAAATGTATAATTGTGCGAAAGTTGGTGCAGCCAAACAGTTGCATAATTCCAGTGGCCCTGCTCATACCTCTGACTCGGTCCAGAAGTGCTCCTCAGTGAGTCCTTCTTTTTTTTGTCTCATAGAGTTCATAGTTTAGCTTCTATGGAAACGAGGAAGACTAAACCTGAGGTTACCACTCCACAACACAGACTACCATACCACATAATTGCTCTCCATAACACATAATCCCACTCTACATAATTCCTATACACTAAATACCACATACTTTCTATCCACATAATTTCACTGCACAACATACCACATAATTCCACTACACACAACGTACATCCACTCCACTCCAAAAAACATTAGTAAAAAACTTTCACATTTACAATGCCAATAGCTCTAACTCTTGCAAATGCGAGAACTATTAAATTACAAATGCTTCTTTAACTGGTAGTCATGTTTGCAGAGTGGTGGAGAAAGAGGGCTGGGCCTCCAACCAGCGCTCAGGAATTCCACTGCGTAGGACATACAGGAGGTACCAGGAGGGCTTCTTGGCCCCAAAGTCCCTCAGGAGTTAAGAGGACTTCATCCCCCAACCAGTACTGCGCCAGGAGGCGCGTTTGCAGAGTGGTGGAGAAAGGGTGGGTGTGGCCTCCAAAGACCTCTTATCAATCCCACTGTGTTGGATTTAGTGGAGGTAACAGGAGGGGTAGTTGGCCCCCAAGGAAAACCTTGGGGGCCAACTACCCCTCCTATTACCTGCAGTAAGTCCCACACAGTCATAGCAGGCCACGCCCCCTTTCCCTACCACTCTGCAAACGCACTCCCTGGCATGCTCTTGGATGGGGATTAAAGTCCACTTCGCTGCTGGGGGTCCTTAGGGGCCAGCTAGCCTACCTGATACCTCCAATATGCCCCAGATAGTGGGATTGCTGATAGGTGGACACAGGCCATGCCCCCTTTGTCCACCACTCTGCAAACGCGCCTCCTGGTGCGCTCTTGGTTGGGGATGAAGTCCCCTTGCCTCCTGAGGGTCCCTGGGGGCCAACTAGCCCACCAGGTACCTCCAGTAAGCCCCACACAACTGGATTGCTGAGAGTGGTCCGAGGCCATGCCCCCTTTTTACACCACTCTGCAAACGTGCCTCCTGGTGCACTGCTGCTCGGGGGATGGAACCCACTTGTGTCCTGAGGTCCTCAGGACACAAGAGGACCTCATCGCCCCACCAGCAGTGCGCCAAGAGGCACATTTGCAGAGTGGTGTAAACAGGGGCGTGGCCTCGGACCACCTCTCAGCAATCCCACTATGTGGAGATTACTAGAGGTACCTGGTGGTCTAGTTGGCCCCTAACGACCCTTACGATTGAAGGGGACTTAATCCCCCAATTCAGAATGCGCCAGGAGGTGCGTTTGCACAGTGGTGCAGGGAGGGGGCGGGGCCTCCGGCAAGATGCCGGCTTTTCTTTTAAAAAAAATATTTTTAGAAGGGGGCCCCCCTCCCTGAAATTCAGTGTGTCCCGGGGAGGTGGTGGTCCCTGGGGCTGTGTGGGGGTGGCAGGAGCCCCCTCCACACTTCTTTTTCTTTTAATTGAAGCCCCGGGGAGGTGGCGGTCCCCGGGGCTTAGGGGGGCCAACGAGGCCCCCCCACACGCATTTTAATTAGAAAGCCCTGGGGAGGTGTCAGTCCCCGAGGCTGTGGGGGCCCCGCACCACAATGAAACATTGCCCTGGGACCGGGCCCACCCGGGGGCCTAATTAAACGAAGCACGGGCTCCCGCGCTTCATTTTTTAAAAATATATTCAGCCGGATTTGCGCACCCAGCGCGAATTCGGCCAAAATTATAAAAGAAAAATGCTTTTTTGGCCCCGGGGGTCCTTGTGGGACCCCCTGAGCAGGCCTAGGGGGTCAGGGTGTTTCTACCATGCTCCCTTTTCTTGATTATCATTTTTTTACTGTTTTCTTGTGACTCAGTTCAACTGAGTCACAAGATGGCTGCCAACACTTCCTGGGTTGGAGTGTTGGCAGCCAATCAGAATCAAGCTCGTGCTCGGGAGGGTTCGCAAATCCTCGGTGCTCAGATATCGATATTTTTATTTTTGGAATTTCTCAGCAACTACTGAACGTATTTACACCATTTAAAAAAAAAGGTCTCTTTCTGAACCAATACCTACCTTTTTGCCAAATTTGGTGTAATTCCGTTCGCAGTCCGGCTGTAGCCGTGTCTAAAGTTCCCATGGAAATTAACATGGGGAAAATGCATTTTGGAACCCCCCATTTTTCTCGGCCCCCACTTGACGAATCACCCGGAAACTTTTAAGACAGGAGCTGACCTGAGTGAACCATTAGTTTTGAAAATTTCGCGAAGATTCGTCAAACGGCGCCAAAGATATTGGCAAAAGAAAAAATGCTTTTTGAATAGAAACAAGGTCCTAACTAGAACTACCTACTGGCGACTGCCAGTAGGTAATATATATGTATGTATTACCTACTGACAGTCGCTAGTAGGTAGTGATAGTCAGGACCTAGTTTCCGTCGGAAAAGCGTTTTTTTGACTTAGCTATAACTTTGGCGCCGTTTGACCAATCTGCATGAAATATTGCCAAACAAGTGTCACAGTAGGTACTATTGATTGGGAAAGTTTGGGGGTGATCCGTGCAGTGGGGACCGAGAATTCGGGGGGCAAAATAAGGTTGTGAATGTAATGTTAATTTCCATAGGAACTTTTAGCCACCTCTACAGCCCGAACTGCTGAACGTACTTACACCAAATTTGGCAGGGAGGTAGATGTTGGTTCAAGGAAGTGCCTTTTGCTTATTTGGTGTAAATCCGTTCAGTAGTTTTTGAGAAATTTTAGCTGAAACTTATAGTGATATCTCTGGCCGTGGATATTTCGCGGTGGTTTCGCGATGAATCGCGAATGCACGCGCCAAGGAAATGCTCTGATTGGCTGTATGCAACCTGAAAAGAAAGCGGGGGCAACCATTTTATCTATCAGGAACAGTTCCCGGGGCTGAATATCTGTGTGAGAGGCCACATAAGGGGTCAGGTGAAGGTACTCTGACCCCATGGTTGAGAAATGGAGGTATTAGTAACACAGGTTATGTGTCCAAAATGTATTATTTTAATCACGTGCAACATTCGCGACAATGCCCTGACCACTAGCGGGTCCCCCCATGGGTGTACCATCGCGGGTACGTCGCGACTACCGATGTCGTCGCAAAAATTGGTGGAAATAAAAAAAAAAATTATCAGTGAATCATTAATACGCATTGTTATAGAGATATTGAGATTCTGATAAATGTTTTTATAGAGTTATTTATATAGCAAGTTATCTAATAATGATGGTTAGAATTAATTATATAGTTTTAATTTTTGAATGTGGTGGTGGCTATTGAGTTCCTGCTTTTGCTTTCTGTTTTCTCGACGTACCCGCAGGGATCGCAAGGAGCGACGTCATCGCGATCTCTGGCCTCACCACAAAAACAGAAAATAGGTTTTAGAGATGGTTGTTCTAGAAATACACTAGAAAATTATGGATTTGAAGTGTACAGTAATAAACCTCTAGTGTGCAGAATACTGTAATGTGTGCATATATGTGTTTTCTTTTTGTGGGAAAGGTGCGATCATCGCAGTTAACGACATCATTGCAACGTCTCGAATAGCCGCAAAAAACTGAAAATAGGTCTGAAGGATGGTTTTTAAAGAAACTTTTTACAAAAATATGAGTTTAAACATGCTTTGGAAGAAGTATGTATATAGTAATTTGTGTAGGACAATGTTCAGAATGGATTTTTTTACATATTATTTTTGGATGTGCTGGTGGCCATTGAATGTCTGCTTTTCTTTACTGTTTTTGCGACATGTCCACAGGGGATTGCGACATCGTCACGAAGATCCCCAGAAACTAAAGAAAAAAAACGTTTAGAAAAAAACTTCACAATACTTCAAGTAAAAGGGTGGCTCTGACAACAGAAGTTGCGTTGATTGTGTGTATATGGCTGCTACACATTAGACCAGATGCAGAGTTTCAGGTTACTTAGAAACACCCTGTTGCCTTCATCTGTAAAGTGTACTCCATCATTTCTATAAATTCCATGCATGTCAAAACGCAGATTTTTGTTATAGATACAGCCCATGCAATGGTCTCTGACGAATGCAGAAACAGTTTTATTAACATGTTTCCTGGCTTTGTCAATCTGTGGACAGAATTGATTTGACCACTTTCATTTCTGTCTTTGGCATATATTAGAGTGCACCTAGACTGAGTGAGGGAAAAGCGTTATCAGTTTTGCAAAGGTTTCTTTCATTAGGATTTCCAGCCCTACCCCAGTCAATGTGCCTAGGTCATTGCCACCACAGTGCACAATCATGAGGTGAGGAGCTTGGGAATCCACACTGGATTTAACCTAAGCCAGCAACTGATGAAACTTTAAACCTCTCTGGGCAAACCACGTAATCTGCACATGTGGAAAACCCAAGTCCCTGTCAATACCTCTTTTTTTGCAGCCTCTTTAGCCCAATAGATATAGCTGTGGCCAGCAATCCATACAGCATGGCCAAGCAGGTGGTAGATTATGGCTGGAGACTTTTTTTGGACTCATGTGGGATGACGTTCATGTTCTATCATCTTAAAACTTATCATAGAAAATGTCTCCAACTGCCGATGAAGCAGAAGGAAGCTGGAGGACCATCTACATCAGTGGCAGCAGCAACAATTCCCGGCCAGAAAGTCCCTTTAGAGCAGAGGTCTTCAAACTTTTGGATGCCGAGACCCCCCTGTCAACATTTTGAGGCGTAAGGACCCCCTCCTGACAAAAATTTCTAAACCTGTAGGCAGGGCTACTGGAATTATGAGGCAGGTGAGGACCAAATTACGTGACAGGCTTGACTAAATTGTGTGGGAAGAAAAGGTAAATGATGTTATGTGATGCCGCGTACACAGTAACACTGAGGAAAGATTTCACCCCATCAGTACCAGTGTATAACCAAAATACAGCAATTAACATCAGAAAGATTTCTAGTCAACCTTTGTGAAGGGCCTTCCACTCCGCAGGAATACGTGCTGCTACATTAGAAGCTCACTTGGCCCTGGCCGGGAGAAGCAGGGGTCCCTTAAAACCCTGGCGGTTTTGTGCAGAGTTAAGCAGTTTACCCATGCAGCTTTCCTCTCACCCCCTCCCTTCCACCCCTCTGTCCTCTCCTAACCCTGGATCCCTCTCTCACTTTGCAGGCCATTTTATTTCACCCCTTTTTACAACTTCTGAACTCTCCCCATTCAACCTCTCACTTCACCTTTAACACTCCCAGCCAGGGCTGTTCCTAACACTGGTCGCACACGGTGCAACAGTCTTTTTTGGTGCATCCCCCCCGTTTCCTCCTTCTCCATGAATTCTTTCACTGCCACTCACCAACAATTCACCTCATCTCTCTATAGCACCTTTTTGACAAACATTTCATTTTTTTATAGCGCTACTCATAGTTTACTCACACTCATTTCTGTGATTTGCATGGTACATATTCTTTGTAGCAGGAACGTTACCCTCTGCACTGTGTGGGTGACAAGAGTGCCCATGTGAGTGCACGGTGAGCGATGCAACAGTGTGAGAGTAGGGTAAGAGGAGTGACTGCAGGGTGAGTGAGGTGGCTTATGAATTTAGGTGCGGATGCAAGTTCAGAATGGGACGAATGAGTGTATGATTACTGATGGGCTTGTTTGAGTGAGTTGCATATTGAGCAGTGAGGGGGACAGGTGAGTGAAGTGTCACATAAGTGCAGGATGAGTAGTGTACTCGTGTGGCTGCAGGGTGAGGTATAGGATGAACAGCGCAAGTGCATTGTGAGGGCAGAGTGATCACTGTGAGTGCAGGGTGAGCGGGTGAATGGTGTGAGTGCATTGTGATCGCTGTGAATGCAGGGTGAGCGTTAAAGTGAAGGGCGAGAATGACGAGTGAGTTGTCTGAATGCAGAGTGCATTCCCAGACACTTGAAGTAACTCAGCATGTTATGGACGGCGGCGTAGGGTTTAAGATCTAAGTTAAACTATTGCTATTATGGCATTAATCGGGGATCGAGGAAATAAATAATGTGCTGATCCTGCAACAAACTTCCAGTCCTATGGTTAGGGTTGCCAGCAGATTATTTTGATGGCCCAGTCGGTACAAAAATAAGCAGTCACCTAAAGCTGTATTTTCAGCACTTATCTGTGCATACTTCGAACAGCAAATATAAATAGAAAGCACTTTTAATTGTGTTCTAGGGCTGCCTGAATGATCCATGACTGATAATTAAAGAGAACAAAGACAGAAAAGTCACATAACAAATGCATACATACTTCTTTATTTATAAGTCTATTTAGTGTCAAGAGGAGGTCTTTGCAGGCTCTTTAAACAAAACACGGCAGGCATTTTTCTCTTGGCAACCCTACTTTATATTCCTTTTCATGAAATGCATTCTCACACTATGGCAGTAAAGGTAAAATACAAATGTAAGGAATAGGCAGAGTGGGGGCCCAGGGGGTACTGGAACCAGGAAAAAAACTAAGCCTCTGTAACCAGTTTACAAAGGCATGTAAATATGCAACTGGTCTTTAAAGACCTGTGAAAAACTCGGGCGTGCCGGAGATAAGACTCCAGACACTGCCCAGCTGAGCCCCCAGCAGCTCGAGTTGCACTGCAGCAGCCCCGGCTGAGACACAGGACGGGGGAAGAGAGGGGGCTGAAGCCCTTGGGCCTCGGCAGAAGTGTGACTGGGAAGGCGCGACCCCCTTTGCATTGCTCCACGGCCCCCCTGGGGGTCGCGCCCCACAGTTTGAAGACCCCTGCTTTAGAGGTACAGACCACTTCAACAAATATGGCTCCAGAGTTTTCAAGAATGGCCACGTATTGCATCGACTGTACTGTTGTTATACCAGCTGGTGAGCAGTGTGTTACAACTATTCACAATGCTGCCAAAAATCATACATGGTAATTTTTTCTCCCCTTTTATATTTTGTGCACATTTCATAAGAAGAGTTCATAGTGAGCAGCAAGAAGGCAACACAAAGCTGAAGGACCCTCGACTTCAATAGCAGCACAACAACACTGAAGCAGAGTGTCCATTCAAAAGTCAAATCTCAACTTGCCACAGTTTTCCCCGATGGCATCATATTGCAAGGATTGTTGAGTTGCAGTGAGTGCTGGTGAGCAGTCCATAACGGCTCTTCGCACTGCTGCAAAGAATAATAAATGTTGATTTGTTTTATTTTTATTTTTTTACATTAGCAGGCATTTTATTATCCTACAAAATGGGTATCTAATATCTAAATGTTGTACATTTTCTTATCTTCTAATTTATTGTAACACTACTTACATATAACTTGCTGTATAGACAAGTCAAAACGTCCCTCTACAAATAAATACACAGGTAACTTTTGCCAGTTATCATGATTTACTTTTTTAATAAAAGTGAACAGTCTGGGGCCTAATAGGATGACGGGCGGACTTTCGTCCGCCCGCCACCCTAGCGGTGCTGGGACCGGCCGCCAGTGGTGCGGTGGTCCCGCACAGGCGATTAGGATGCCACCGCCACCGTGGCGGTGGCATCCTCCATTCCCAGCATTGTGGCGGGCGGTGCGCACAGTACCGCCCGCCACAATGCTGGGAATGCATTGTGTGCATCGTCATGCACAAGGTGACAGGCACCGCGAGGTGCCTGCCCCCATGTCCATGACAATGCCATGTGCACCCCCCACCCCCCCAACATCTTGGGGGCCCAAAACGGGCCCCCGAAAGCGGAATCCGCCTGGCTTTCCATGGCGGAGTCACCGCCATGGAAAGCCCTGCACCGCCGACCATCGTAATATGGATGGCGGTGCCTGCAAGGCACCGCCACCATATTGCAGACCTTTCCACCCGGTAGGCAATCGGGCCGATTGCCTACCGGCGGAAAACCGGCGGACGGTCTTTCCGTCCGCCTGGGTCCCCACCGCCATCGTAATATGGCGGTGGGGAAATGTGCAGCGGGCGGTGGAAAATAGCGGGCGGATCGCCACCGCCATACGGGCGGTGGCGATCCGCCCGCTATCCTAATGACCCCCTCTGTGTTTAAATCTTCTAGTAAGTGCATTGACAACATATACAAACATACTCTGTTATTTTAACACAACACTGTCTTAAATTTTGTAATCTCTTCTTTAAAACTATCAACTGTAATATATGTGTCTTGTTCTGCAACTCCTCCTCTTAACAACTCTTTATTTTCCCTAGAATCTTACTCAGGACCAATGAAACGAAACTACACATCACCAGAAACCTTTTCTACGTGTGCCACACTACCATGCAAAAGTGCTCTACTTATTTCTCCTAAACATAAAGCAGGAGTTTTCACATAATACAGCCACCTACCTAAAGTTCGCATTGTTGAGTGGTATAACCTATTTTGTGTTTTAAACTTCGCCTTGGAAAGATACGTAGGAATTTTCTTAATTTATCAATGGATTGCTGTCTAATACTAGAAGCACTATTACAATTCCATTTGTATGTAGGACCCTGACTACGTCTTCCTTGTACCTCTTCTGCAATAACTTCTTCTACATTTCTAGGTGCCATCACCTCTTTTGCTATAGGACTACCATTCTTCATTTTATAACATCGTCCTCTTTAATCAATAGCATGAACTCATTTGTTGTTCTGGAGATAGCTTGCTTCATTAAAGAAAGCCTCTGTGCAAGAAGTATGTCTCCACTGTCCACTAAAAACTGTACAACAGTTACTTCTATTCACTAATCTTTTCTTCTGGGATTGTCTCCTCATGCAAAACACTATTTTGTCAAGCGTCTTCATTCTATTTAGAATCAAAATGAAAAGTTTCCTCTTCAAAGCAAAGGTCTTAACAACTACTCTCTCAACTCATTCTTTCTGTTTCACTGCATCTCTCCTCTTTTACACTTTTTTAAATTTAACACTAAATTTACAAGGCTGTATCTATGCAATCATTATAACATTTGCGCAGAATCTATGCAGTCATCTAAACACCCACTTACAACCCATGTAGTCATTGAAATACTGAGGCACACGCAGGCATTCATGTAACACTCAGGCTCTACTCATGCACTTATGTAATTACGTGGAGAGTTTTCAGATCATTTCAGGAGAAATCACAAAAAAAACAAGAGTTTAAACTGATATCAAGCTTCATTTTTCTGAAATTTACATACTACACAACAGTTTATTACATAGTCCTGAGTTGAAAACTAAAACTTGCCATTACTTACATTGTGTCATCACTCCTCAACTTTTCAAAAAAATGTTCTGTCTCTTTAACACCCTTCCCCCCAATACAGTCTTTGCTCAGTGTAGCTAGCAACCCAGTGGAACCAGTCGGTCAAAAAATCACAGCACATTCTAGAAGGAACATGCTGCTTCCAAATAAGATACAGCAGGTATGGTTTACTCCACAAGTTCAAAAGCATTTCCATGTCCAAATTACATTTCTTTTTTTAAACAACAGCCAATAATAAGACTTCTTTCTGAGCCATCCAACACACTACCTAATTTTATTCACTTTCATGCTGACAGCATCCAATGAAATATATATATATTTTTTGTGGAAAAAAAACACCTCCATTTTAACTGCTTTTCCTTTGGAAAACTATCTCATTCAGCTCCAGCCTTCTCCTGACTACCATTGCTGCTGCCACTGATGTAGATGGTCCTCCAGCTTCCTTCTGTTTCATCGGCAGTTGGAGACATTTTCTATGATAAGTTTTAAGATGATAGAACATGAACGTCGTCCCACATGAGTCCAAAAAAGTCTCCAGCCAAAATCTACCGCCTGCTTACAATAAACTTCTGGAAAAAAAGATTCAAGAAGGAGGAGTGGGTGTATACTTCCTATTCATTTTACTGATCAGTATATTATTCAATGATATTCCTTACTTTCCCGGTCATGTGATGTTTTCAGATTGTGCAGTGCACTAGTTTGGTAACAGTTTTTAATTCCCCATGAGTTTGGGTAACAGTGGGTAGTTTGATGGGTGTTTGGCAGTTATGTTGTATTTGTGAGTTTTAGATGTTGAGTTATTTTTTAAATTGTTACTTTTGTTAAATGTGTTGTTAAAATAAAGCAATGATGTTACTAAACAGCTAGATTCAAACTTTGTGTAAAATGTGTCTATATATCTGTTTTTCACTTTGTCATTTGTATTTGTGACTACTAATGTCATTGCGATCTCTGGTGTTGCTGTGAAGAAGGAAAATGCATTTTTGATTTAGTTATTCTCACAAATTAATACAAAGGGAAAAGTTAAATTAGTATATGACTAAATAGATACACTGAAACCTTATGTAAAATATTTCTATATATGTGTTTTACACTTTGTTAAAAACAACCGTTATTCGTAGTCTGTCCTTGGCAATGGCACTCATAGAATCATACAGGCACTACCTGTGTATTCATCAAGCACATCCTTTCTGCATCACTCTGCAAACGTGCCTCCTGGCATAGTAGTAGTTGGGGGATGAAGTCCCCTTGGCTATTGAGGGTATTTGGAGGCCAAGTATCCCTCTTGTTACCTCCAGAAAGTTCCACAAAGTCAGTTTGCTAAGAGGTGTTCTGAGGCCACACACCCTTTCTGCACTACTCTGCAAAGATGTCTCCTAGCACACTAGTGGTTGGGGGTAAAGTTGTCTTGGATGCTAAAGGACCTTGGGGAGCAAGAAGCCCTCCTGGTACTTTCTATAAGTCCTACTCAGCGGGATTTTTGAGAGCTGGTCAGAGGCCCCATCCCCTTTCCAAACCATTCTGCAAAGACCATTGCTACTTAAAAAACTATGGAAATTCACTGAAAAAATCAAAGGTTACAGGTAAGTTATAGTTAGGAATTAGCATTTACAAAACCTTAGAAATTCACTGAAAAACAAAAGGTTACAGGGACGTTATAGTTAGGAAATAGAATTTAAAAAACCTTAGAAATTCACAGAAAAAACCCTTTGTTTTTTTCAGTGAATATATATATGTATATAGTTTGTTTTTCAGCCTCAATGATGCCACTGGCCCCTTTGAAAAAGGTCAATGTGACCGAAATGCATCAGAAACATCAATGCCAGCATTTGCAAATGCAAATAAAACCTGCTCATTTTTACCGTAATGTGTGCGGCTCATTTCTCTGAGAGAGAGGTTCTTTGGATGTAAACACGGCTTGGTCCTGCCTGGAGCAATGCACCACCGAGATAAAGAGCGCCAAATCTGCACAAAACTGGACCCTGTTTGTATGTTTGCGAGAGCAATTAAGTGCAGTGGTAGCCGCCAGGGACTGGACCTTGGTTTCGGACCCCAGCAACTTAAAAGATAGTGTGCACGGGGATTACGTGATAAAAAGGAAATTAAACAAGAACATTTTGGCATCGTCCACTTGTGGGACTGAAAGCGAACTACAGAAACCAGCATGCTTTTTTGATCTAGCCTATCGTGGCGCCCACCAGGGGGCAAACATTTGAAAAAGGAGCAATGAGGTCAGTTTGTTTTTCAGCCTCAATGATGCCGCTGGCCCTTTTGAAAAAGGTCAAAGTGACCGAAATGCATCAGGAACATCAATGCCAGCATTTGCAAATGCAAATAAAACCTGCTCATTTTTACTGTAATGTGTGCAGCTCGTTTCTCTGAGAGAGAGGTTCTTTGGATGTAAACACGGCTTGGTCCTGCCGGGAGCAACGTACCACCGAGATAAAGAGCGCCACATCTGCACAAAACTGGACCCTGTTTGTATGTTTGCGAGAGCAATTAAGTGCAGTGGTAGCCGCCAGGGACTGGACCTAGGTTTCGGACCCCAGCAACTTAAAAGATAGTGTGCACGGGGATTATGTGATAAAAAGGAAATTAAACAAGAACATTTTGGCATCGTCCACTGAAGGATAATAATTGTGGGACTGAAAGCGAACTACAGAAACCAGCATGCTTTTTTGATCTAGCCTATCGTGGCGCCCAGCAGGGGGCAAACATTTGAAAAAGGAGCAATGAGGTCAGTTTGTTTTTCAGCCTCAATGATGCCGCTGGCCCCTTTGAAAAAGGTCAATGTGACCGAAATGCATCAGGAACATCAATGCCAGCATTTGCAAATGCAAATAAAACTTGCTCATTTTTACCGTAATGTGTGCGGCTCATTTCTCTGAGAGAGAGGTTCTTTGGATGTAAACACGGCTTGGTCCTGCCGGGAGCAACGCACCACCGAGATAAAGAGCGCCAAATCTGCACAAAACTGGACCCTGTTTGTATGCTTTCGAGAGCAATTAAGTGCAGTGGTAGCCGCCAGGGAATGGACCTTGGTTTCGGACCCCAGCAACTTAAAAGATAGTGTGCATGGGGATTACGTGATAAAAAGGAAATTAAACAAGAACATTTTAGCATCGTCCACTGAAGGATAATAATTGTGGGACTGAAAGCGAACTACAGAAACCAGCATGCTTTTTTGATCTAGCCTATCATGGCGCCCACACGGGGGCAAACATTTGAAAAAGGAGCAATGAGGTCAGTTTGTTTTTCAGCCTCAATGATGCCGCTGGCCCCTTTGAAAAAGGTCAATGTGACCGAAATGCATCAGGAACATCAATGCCAGCATATGCAAATGCAAATAAAACCTGCTCATTTTTACCATAATGTGTGCGGCTCATTTCTCTGAGAGAGAGGTTCTTTGGATATATATATATATATATTCAGTGAAAAAACCATAGGTTTCAGGCACGTTATAGTTAGAAATTAGCATTTAAAAAACCTTACAAATTCACTGAAAAAACCATAGGTTTTAGGGACAGTTATAGTTAGTTGGACATTGCACTCGTACAAAACCCATGAAATTCCCCCGTTATAGTTAGTTCAGGTAACTATAACTCGCGCCCCCGCAATGCACTGCTGATGACGTCACATATTACATCACTCATGACATGGTCAGTGACATCACTGATGACATCACTGATGACATCTCAAATGACATCACTGAAGACATCATCCAGTGACTGTGTGTTTCTGTAAAGTTTAAATATGTTTAATATATATAGGGAAAGGCGTATTGAAGATGAGTGGGTGTATAAGTGTCTGAATGGATGATTTAGTAGGTGCGTGACTAACTCTATAAGTGAGTGATTAAACGTATCTTACTGAATGCATGGGTTAGCGACTAAACTGGGTGAATGTCTGTATCCGTCTGTCTGTTGCTGTGTAAGTGGCTGCATGGGTTTGTGAATAGCTACATGAGTGTCTGTATGAGTTATTGATTGGTTGTCTGAGTATCTGTATGGGTGCCTGAGTGTTTGTGTGGGTGGGGTGTGTGTGACTCTGTGCATAGATGTGTGAGTGGGTGATTCACTGGGTGGATGGTTTCAAGAGTGCATCTGTGATAGACTGTATGGGTGGGTAAGTGTGTGTAAGAGTGTGTTAGTGAGTGAATGTATGTCCTAGTGGTACATGTGTGAGTAACTACATATGTGAAAGGCAGTATATATGTGTGTTGGAGTATATAAATAGCTATAAGTGAGAGTGTGTGATTGTGAGAGTGACTGTATGGATGAGTGTGTGCTTGTATCAGAGATTGTATAAGAGCGTAAGAATGTGCTAGTATTTGTATGAGTAAGTGAGCTGGTGTGTGTATAACTGTATAGGTGAGTAAATGGGTGTGTGCTTAATTTTTTGCATGACTGACTAGGTGTGTGAGTACCTCTATGGATGAGTGGCGGTGTGTGAGTGTTTATATAGGTGTATGAGTGCATATAATAGTCCTGTACTGAGTGACTATAAGTATGAGTGACTGTACGGGTGAGTGAGTAGATGTGTGTGTGTAGACCTAAGAATCAGTGAGTGTGTATATAGTAATTGGTGTTGGAGTGTCTATGGTTTTGACAATGGCAGTCTGTAATTTACAGTGGGTGTATCAAAAGTTATATTAGGGTGTGAGAAGATGCATCAAATTATCACATGGATGATGTCATCAGTGATGTCATTTGAGATGTCATCAGTGATGTCATCAGTGATGTCACTGACCATGTCATGAGTGATGTAATATGTGACGTCATCAGCAGTGCATTGCGGGGCGCGAGTTATAGTTACCTGAACTAACTATAACGGGGAATTTCACGGGTTTTGTACGAGTGCAATGTCCAACTAACTATAACTGTCTCTAAAACCTATGGTTTTTTCAGTGAATTTGTAAGGTTTTTTAAATGCTAATTTCTAACTATAACGTGCCTGAAACCTATGGTTTTTTCAGTGAATTTCAAAGGTTTTTTAAATGCTAATTCCTAACTATAACATGTCTGAAACCTATGGTTTTTTTCAGTGAATTTCAAAGGTTTTGTAAATGACAATTTTTAAATGTATTAATTGTTATATTTATTTTTTTGATACTGATTTACTACATTTTTTAAACTATTTACTTTTAGATATTTTATTTTTTTAAATACATTGTAATTACATTATACATTACATTACAAAATATACTTTCTCAGAATGAATTACTTTAGTTTAAATACTTTGCAAATAGGCAAAAAACTTTTAAGTACAGTAGTTACAGTTGTTGCAATGGGCAACACAATTTCAAACACAATGCAACATTGAGCTCAATGTGAATTTCAAGTTAAATGCAATTAGTTACTTTATGGATTACTTTTTCTAACCACAGGACTGGATCCTAGATTCAGTCCTGGGACATCTCCTGTAAACAGTTGAGTAAAAGCGTTTTGGTTACAGTAGTGATTTTTAAGGAATATTATTGTATTTTAAAAGTTGACAGAAACTTTTTCACATAGAATCACCAATGTTATCCTATGGGAGGAAATTCACTTAGCAGGTAAGTAGTGTTATCGTTACTTTTTCTTACTCAGTGGTGGATCCTGGATCCAGCACTGGTGCAACTCCTGTAAACAGTTGAAAGAATGCGTTTAAGTCATACAGGCGATTTTTAAGGAATATTTGTAGTTTGTGAAAATCGACACTTTGAAACTTTTCTGCTGAAAACCAGACAATGGATTCCTATGGATGGAAATACAAATTACTGGTAAGTACGGTTAGAATTACTTTTCAGGGTCAGTGCTGGGCTAAAAGATGCAGCACTGGGTTCTCTCCTGATAACAGGTGAGTAAATCGGAATTCGTAGTTCGGCTGATTTTAGAGGAATATTATAAAGTTCCAAAACTCCACACACACAAGAATTTCCAAGTGAAACCAGTCAATGTTAGCCTATGGAAGGAAATTCAAGCTACTGGTAAGTACGGTTAAAATTACTTTTCAGGATTAGTACTGGGCTCAAAGATGCAGCACTGAGGTCTCTCCTGATAACCGGTGAGTAAATCGGAATTCGTAGTTCGGCTGATTTTAGAGGAATATTTGTATGTTTCAAAAATCGACACTTAGAAACTTTTTCAGCAAAAAGCAGGCAATGATATCCTATGGAAGGAAATTCAAGTTACTGGTAAGTACGGTTAAAATTACTTTTCAGGATCAGTGCTGGGCTCAAAGATGCAGCACTGAGGTCTCTCCTGATAACAGGTGAGTAAATCGGAATTCGTAGTTCGGCTGATTTTAGAGGAATATTATAAAGTTCCAAAACTCCACACTTAGAAGAATTTCCAAGTGAAACCAGTCAATGTTAGCCTATGGAAGGAAATTCAAGTTACTGGTAAGTACGGTTAAAATTACTTTTCAGGATCAGTACTGGGCTCAAAGAAGCAGCACTGAGGTCTCTCCTGATAACAGGTGAGTAAATCGGAATTCGTAGTTCGGCAGATTTTAGAGGAATATTTGCACAATGGTGAAGGAAGGGGTGGGGCCTGAAGTGACATGTCTGCAAACACGCCCTGTGGCGCGTTTTAAGTTGGAGAATTAATTCCTCCTCAATCCCGAGGGTCCCTAGGGGCCAACTGGCCCACCAGATACCTCCAGTATGCGCCAGAGAGCTGCGTTGCAGAGAGGTGTTCAGAGGCCACGCCCCTTTTACAACACTCTGCAACGCAGCTCCGTGGCGCTTACTGGAGGTACCTGGTGGGCTAGTTGGCCCCAGGGACCCTCAGGATTGAAGAGGATTTAATTCCCCATCTTAAAACACGCCACGGGGCCTGTTTGCACACATGTCACCTGAAGCCAAGCCCCTCCCTTCACCACTGTGCAAACGCACCCCGTGGCGCGTTTTAAGTTGGGGGATTAAGTCCCCTTGAATACTGAGGGTCCCTGAGTCCAACTAGCCCACCATGTACCTCCAAAAGCACCACAGAGCTGCGTTGCAGAGAGGTGTAAAGGGGCGTGGCCTCTGTACACCTCTCTGCAACGCAGCTCCCTGGCGCATACCGGAGGTTCCTGGTGAGCTACGCGGACTCTACTCGGCCATAGATATATATGTGACTTTACTTTTGATTTTCTCAGGAACTACTGAACGGATTTACACCATTTAAGCAAAAGGCACGACACTGAACCAAGGGCTACCTCTTTGCCAAATTTGGTGTAATTCCGTTCAGCAGTTCGGGCTGTAGCCGCGATGAACGGTTCCTATGGAAAAATGAATGGGAAAAACGCGCTTTGGGACCCCTTTTCTCGGCCCTCGCTAGACGATCACCCGAGACTTTCAGGATAGGAGCGGACCGGAGCGCCCCAACAAGTTGGAAACTTTCGCGAAGACTCGTCAACCGGCGCCAACGTTATTTCAAATAGAATGTTGCGGATTTCCTATGGAAATTAGGTCCTAACTATAACTATCTACTGGCGACCGCCAGTAGATAATATATATGTATTATCTACTGGCGGTCGCCAGTAGATAGTTATAGTTAGGACCTATTTTCCATTGGAAATCCGCAACATTCTATTTAAAATAACGTTGGTGCCGGTTGACGAGTCTTCGCGAAAGCTTTCAACTTGTTAGGGCGCTCCGGTCCGCTCCTATCCTGAAAGTCTCGGGGTGATTCGTCAAGCGGGGGCCGAGAAAAAAGGGGGGTCCCAAAACGCGTTTTCCCCATTCATTTTTCCATAGGAACCGTTCATCGCGGCTACAGCCCGAACTGCTGAACGGAATTACACCAAATTTGGCAAAGAGGTAGCCCTTGGTTCAGTGTCGTGCCTTTTGCTTAAATGGTGTAAATACGTTCAGTAGTTCCTGAGAAAATCAAAAGTAAAGTCACATATATATCTATGGCCGAGTAGGGTCCGCGTATCCTCCCGATCACGAGCTGCATGCTAATTGGCTGTCAAGTGGCTGTCAACACTCCAAATCAGGAAGTGTTGGCAGCCATTTTGTCCCTCGGTAGAACCGAGGGACAGAAACAAGTGCGCAAAGTGCAAAAGGGGGCAGGGTAGAAACACCCTGACCCCTAGGTCTGCTCAGGGGGTCCCACAAGGACCCCTGGGCAGAAAGCATTTTTTTTTTAAACGGCGGGATGCGCTTAGGGTGCCCGGATCCCGCCGATTAAAAAAAAAAAGCACAAGAAACAAGTGCGCAAAACGCACAAAGGGGGCAGGGTAGAAACACCCTGACCCCCAGGTCTGCTCAGGGGGTCCCACAAGGACCCCCATGGCAGAAAAAGCTTTTTTTTTTTTTTTAAATCGTGGATGCGCTTAGGGTGCGCGGATCCCGCTGATTTAAAAAAAAAACCACAAGAAACAAGTGCGCAAAACGCACAAAGGGGGCAGGGTAGAAACACCCTGACCCCCTAGGTCTGCTCAGGGGGTCCCACAAGGACCCCCTGGGCAGAAAAAAGCAAAAAAAAAAAAAGAGACGGCATCGTGCCGGAGGCCCCGCCCCCTCCCTGCAGCAGTCTGCAAACGCGCCCCCTGGGGCGTTTTAAGAAGGGGAAGTAATTCCCCTTGAATACTGGGGTACCTGGGGGCCAACTAGCCCACCAGGAACCTCCGGTATGCGCCAGTGGGCTGCGTTGCAGAGAGGTGTACAGAGGCCACGCCCCTTTTTACACCTCTCTGCATCGCAGCTCTGTGGCGCTTTTTGGAGGTACATGGTGGGCTAGTTGGACTCCAGGGACCCTCAGTATTCAAGGGGACTTAATCCCCCAACTTAAAACGCGCCACGGGGCGCGTTTGCACAGTGGTGAAGGGAGGGGCGTGGCTTCAGGTGACATGTGTGCAAACAGGCCCCGTGGCGCGTTTTAAGATGGGGAATTAAATCCTCTTCAATCCTGAGGGTCCCTGGGGGCCAGTAAGCGCCACGGAGCTGCATTGCAGAGTGTTGTAAAAAGGGGCGTGGCCTCTGAACACCTCTCTGCAACGCAGCTCTCTGGCGCATACTGGAGGTATCTGGTGGGCCAGTTGGCCCCTAGGGACCCTCGGGATTGAGGAGGAATTAATTCTCCAGCTTAAAACGCGCCACAGGGCGTGTTTGCAGACATGTCACTTCAGACCCCACCCCCTTCCTTCACCATTGTGCAAATATTCCTCTAAAATCTGCCGAACTACGAATTCCGATTTACTCACCTGTTATCAGGAGAGACCTCAGTGCTGCATCTTTGAGCCCAGTACTGATCCTGAAAAGTAATTTTAACCGTACTTACCAGTAACTTGAATTTCCTTCCATAGGCTAACATTGACTGGTTTCACTTGGAAATTCTTCTAAGTGTGGAGTTTTGGAACTTTATAATATTCCTCTAAAATCAGCCGAACTACGAATTCCGATTTACTCACCTGTTATCAGGAGAGACCTCAGTGCTGCATCTTTGAGCCCAGTACTGATCCTGAAAAGTAATTTTAACCGTACTTACCAGTAACTTGAATTTCCTTCCATAGGATATCATTGCCTGCTTTTTGCTGAAAAAGTTTCTAAGTGTCGATTTTTGAAACATACTAATATTCCTCTAAAATCAGCCGAACTACGAATTCCGATTTACTCACCGGTTATCAGGAGAGACCTCAGTGCTGCATCTTTGAGCCCAGTACTGATCCTGAAAAGTAATTTTAACCGTACTTACCAGTAACTTGAATTTCCTTCCATAGGCTAACATTGACTGGTTTCACTTGGAAATTCTTCTGTGTGTGGAGTTTTGGAACTTTATAATATTCCTCTAAAATCAGCCGAACTACGAATTCCGATTTACTCACCTGTTATCAGGAGAGAACCCAGTGCTGCATCTTTTAGCCCAGCACTGACCCTGAAAAGTAATTCTAACCGTACTTACCAGTAACTTGTATTTCCTTCCATAGGAATCCATTGTCTGGTTTTCAGCAGAAAAGTTTCAAACTGTCGATTTTCACAAACTACAAATATTCCTTAAAAATCGCCTGTATGACTTAAACGCATTCTTTCAACTGTTTACAGGAGTTGCACCAGTGCTGGATCCAGGATCCACCACTGAGTAAGAAAAAGTAACGATAACACTACTTACCTGCTAAGTGAATTTCCTCCCATAGGATAACATTGGTGATTCTATGTGAAAAAGTTTCTAAGTGTCAACTTTTAAAATACAATAATATTCCTTAAAAATCACTACTGTAACCAAAACGCTTTTACTCAACTGTTTACAGGAGATGTCCCAGGACTGAATCTAGGATCCAGTCCTGTGGTTAGAAAAGTAATCCATAAAGTAACTAATTGCATTTAACTTGAAATTCACATTGAGCTCAATGTTGCATTGTGTTTGAAATTGTGTTGCCCATTGCAACAACTGTAACTACTGTACTTAAAAGTTTTTTGCCTATTTGCAAAGTATTTAAACTAAAGTAATTCATTCTGAGAAAGTATATTTTGTAATGTAATGTATAATGTAATTACAATGTATTTAAAAAAATAAAATATCTAAAAATAAAGTTTAAAAAAATGTAGTAAATCAGTATCAAAAAAATAAATATAACAATTAATACATTTAAAAATTGTCATTTACAAAACCTTTGAAATTCACTGAAAAAAACCATAGGTTTCAGACATGTTATAGTTAGGAATTAGCATTTAAAAAACCTTTGAAATTCACTGAAAAAACCATAGGTTTCAGGCACGTTATAGTTAGAAATTAGCATTTAAAAAACCTTACAAATTCACTGAAAAAACCATAGGTTTTAGGGACAGTTATAGTTAGTTGGACATTGCACTCGTACAAAACTCGTGAAATTCCCCCGTTATAGTTAGTTCAGGTAACTATAACTCGCGCCCCCGCAATGCACTGCTGATGACGTCACATATTACATCACTCATGACATGGTCAGTGACATCACTGATGACATCACTGATGACATCACTGATGACATCATCCATGTGATAATTTGATGCATCTTCTCACACCCTAATATAACTTTTGATACACCCACTGTAAATTACAGACTGCCATTGTCAAAACCATAGACACTCCAACACCAATTACTATATACACACTCACTGATTCTTAGGTCTACACACACACATCTACTCACTCACCCATACAGTCACTCATACTTATAGTCACTCAGTACAGGACTATTATATGCACTCATACACCTATATAAACACTCACACACCGCCACTCATCCATAGAGGTACTCACACACCTAGTCAGTCATGCAAAAATTAAGCACACACCCATTTACTCACCTATACAGTTATACACACACCAGCTCACTTACTCATACAAATACTAGCACATTCTTACGCTCTTATACAATCTCTGATACAAGCACACACTCATCCATACAGTCACTCTCACAATCACACACTCTCGCTTATAGCTATTTATATACTCCAACACACATATATACTGCCTTTCACATATGTAGTTACTCACACATGTACCACTAGGACATACATTCACTCACTAACACACTCTTACACACACTTACCCACCCATACAGTCTATCACAGATGCACTCTTGAAACCATCCACCCAGTGAATCACCCACTCACACATCTATGCACAGAGTCACACACACCCCACCCACACAAACACTCAGGCACCCATACAGATACTCAGACAACCAATCAATAACTCATATAGACACTCATGTAGCTATTCACAAACCCATGCAGCCACTTACACAGCAACAGACAGATGGATACAGACATTCACCCAGTTTAGTCACTAACCCATGCATTCAGTACGTTTAATCACTCACTTATAGAGTTAGTCACGCACCTACTAAATCATCCATTCAGACACTTATACACCCACTCATTCTTCAATACGCCTTTCCCTATATATATTAAACATATTTAAACTTTACAGAAACACACAGTCACTGGATTATGTCATCAGTGATGTCATTTGAGATGTCATCAGTGATGTCATCAGTGATGTCACTGACCATGTCATGAGTGATGTAATATGTGACGTCATCAGCAGTGCATTGCGGGTGCGCAAGTTATAGTTACCTGAACTAACTATAACGGGGGAATTTCACGGGTTTTGTACGAGTGCAATGTCCAACTAACTATAACTGTCCCTAAAACCTATGGTTTTTTCAGTGAATTTGTAAGGTTTTTTAAATGCTAATTTCTAACTATAACGTGCCTGAAACCTATGGTTTTTTCAGTGAATATATATATATATATCAATCACAAAAATCCTTCGTTTCAAGGAAAGCCCGGCACTCCAAATGTTACTCTACTCAAACCTTTTTTTGTTTAGTGATGGCATTATCTACATGTTTCAGCTGCCGCTCGCAGCCTTGGTCACGATATATATATATATAGAAAGGATAGGAGGATAGGATAGGAGGAGAAAGGGGGCGTTACCTCTGACCCCAAGGACCATCAAGAGCTAAGGGGACTTCATCCCCCAAATAGGAGTGCACCAGGAGGCGCGTTTGCAAAGTGGTGGAGAAAGGGGGCATGGCCTCTGACCACCTCTCAGCAATCCAGCTGAGTGGGGTTTACTGGCGGTAACAGGAGGGCTAGTTGGTCCCCAAGGACCCTCAATAGCCAAGGGGACTTCATCCCCCTACTAGTAGTGCGTCAGGAGGTGTGTTTGCAGAGTGGTGGAGAAATGAGGCGAGGCCTGCTATCAGATCTCAGCAATCCTGCTGTATAGGACTTACTGGAGGCGATAGATGGGGTAGTTGACCCTCAAGGACAACCTTTGGGGCCACCTACCCCTCCTGTTACCTCCAGTAAGTCCCACACAGCTGAATTGCTGAGAAGTTGTCAGAGACCATGCCCCCTTTCTCCACCACTCTACAAATGTGCCTCCTGGTACACTACTAGTTGGGGGATAAAGTCTCCTTGGCTCCAGAGGGACCTTGGGGACCAAGAAGCCCTCCTGATACCTCCTGTAAGTCCTACGCAGCGGAATATCTGGAGCTGGTCAGAGGTCCAGCCCCCTTTTTCCACCACTCTGCAAACGTGACTGCTAGTTAAAAAAACCTTAGAAACTCAAAAAAAAAAATAAGTTACAGGGACGTTATAGTTAGTAATTAGCATTTAAAAAACCTTAGAAATTCACTGAAAAAACCAAGGGTTACAAGGACGTTATAGTTAGGGTCAGATTTTACTCATACAAAACCAGAGAAATTCAGCTGTTATAGTTACCTGAGTTAACTATAACTCACGCCCCCGCAATGCACTGCTTATGACCTCACATATTCCATCACTTATGACATGGTCAGTGACATCACTGATGACATCTCAAATGACATCACTGATATATATATATTCACACAAACTTCTTTCTGTTGCTGGCATCCACCTTACTCCTGACTGAAGGGGATGCCTACATCGGAGTCAGCAATCTCTGTAATAATCACAAACAATCCTTTATTCGTCTTGAAAAAGGCTGATGAACACTGGAGTCCTACAATTGCTATTTATTTTTGAAGTGCTGCTACTGACAAGTTTTGGTTGCTTCTGCAGCCTTGTTCACAATTTAACAGTTGTTAATTGAAAACATGTCTCCTGCAAAAAAATCTAGCTTTTTAAATACACATATAGGAATTTGTTACATTTTGTACTGCAATCAATAGTGATGATTACACACAATAAATCAAAACTACTTTATACTGTCTTAACATCTTATCATGTCGAAATGGGCTATTTCTTAATACATGTGCTTCCCGAATTAACATACTCCATTCTGAGTAGTTGTGTTGTCATTAAAAAACAATACATCTATGTAACACCTCAGCAATTCTACTGTCATGCAACAATTCAATCACAATAATCTACCAAAGTGCCCATGCTTAAAGTGGCTAGTGCAATACCAAAGTGCTATTAACTTTTAAAAAAACATGTAAAAGTTCCTAGTGCAAATTAAATTCATAATTCTGCCATAAACTCTTCTCACTCTCACTCTCATGTTCATTGTTAAGTTATTATTATTTTTAAGAGAAACTCTTCAGGTTACAATAAAGGATAATAGAACTTCAGTTAGAACTATGGTTGGTTGGAATAACATAACTTCCTCTAACTGATCGAGTTGGGCAGATTGCGAATAGATGGGTGTGATAGTCTTCCTTCATATTGAGGCCCAGGGGGGACTTGATGCGAAGTTCTATGACATTCTTAGGTTCTAATTTTCTCTGTCACACCCTCTGTTATTACTGTGTACAGAATCTGTAACTAAGTAGCTCTTCTCTCTATCATTGCATTTATGTTTCTCTTCAAAGTGGCGGGCAACTGGGCAGTTTCCATTCTTATTTTTAATTGCTCTTATATGTTGTTGTTTTCATTTGTGAACTGATTGGATAATACTTCCAACCATATTGTAGTTTACGGGGACGCCTCAAGACATATGCTGCATATTCGCTCTTAAAAACGGTCATACCCCACTGACATGCCTTGCACTTGCTACATTTTTTAAAACCATGTTATGTTATGTTATCAGTGTTATATAGCACGCAAACCATCCGTGAAGATCTCCAGGTTCTTTATAGCAGGTGTGCGAAGCCAGTTCTGGGGACTTATTTGAAAAGTCAAGTTTTCAGCTGCTTGTGAAAGTCAAGAAAAGAGGAGGAGGCTCTGATGTGTTGTGGGAGGTCATTACAGGCTTTAGGGGCCAGGTGCAGAAATGCAGGGCCCCCTGCTCTGTTTTTGTGTATGCATAGGGTGTGTGCTATTTAGAGACCGGCAGAGAGGAGGTGTCTAGAAGGTTGATGGAAGTGAATGTGTAAGCAGGTGCACAGGACCAGTGTTGTGGAGAGCTCTGTAGGTGTGGTTCAGGAGTTTAAAGTGTGCATGCTTGTGTATTGGGAGCCAGTGGGGTTCCTTAAGGTGGGTTTTATGTGGGCTCTACGTGGGAGGTTGAGGACTTGTCTGGCTTCTGGGTTTTGGGCAGTCTGCAATCTTCTTGTGAACTGGTTCGCAATCCCTGCATACATGGTGTTTCATAGTCTAGTCTGCTGGTGATAAGGGCTTGGGGGATGGTTTTCCTGCTTTTGCATAGTAGCCAATTGAAGATTTTCTTCAGCATCCTTAGTGTGTTGTAGCAGGTCGAGACCATTGCGTTGACTTGTGGCTATGGATGCCATGAGGATGGTGATGAGTTGATGGCTGATCTCTTTGCTTCCTAGGTTGAAGAGATGGTGGGAGGGCAGGGTTTCGTGGGTGTTCCTAAGT
The DNA here is from genome assembly GCA_963921515.1 of Calotriton arnoldi. Classification (NCBI taxonomy): domain Eukaryota; kingdom Metazoa; phylum Chordata; class Amphibia; order Caudata; family Salamandridae; genus Calotriton; species Calotriton arnoldi. The sequence continues at coordinate 45,451 of CAWUFW010013035.1, read as the reverse complement.
GGGTGGAGTTCATGATGGCTGTGTCGTTCGGTGTGGTGAGTTGTTCGAAAGCAGTGAGATGGTGGTCGGGGGAGGCTTCTGTTGGAGTGAGGTGGCTGTGGAGGTTGGTGGGTTGGGGCTCAAAGTTTTTGTAGATGGTGGATATCTTGGAGGGAACAGCCTTCGACCTCCTTGATCCTAAGCGCCGCTCTCCCACTCTGACGCGCACACCTGCTTTGGTTCCCCTGCTCATTGACTGCACCGCAGTCTCTGAGACGCTGGTTTGAGCCCCCTGGGTCGACCTTGACTGCCCATGATTGTTTGCTCACTGTTAATTTATTGGTTTAGTTTGGTCTAATTTAGTACCCTATTGTTTTTTTGGTCTATTGGTTTTACACTTGTTGTATTATTTACACTTGTTGCACCTTTGCCATATCTGCATCAGCCTTTGCTGATTGCAAGTATCTTTGGATGCCATTCTTCCCACCATTTCTCCGCTGCCCGCCCTCCCACATCCCTGCTAATCCCTCCAACCTCCCAGGGCCATATATGGAGGCCACAGCGTGACCCCTATAAGCAGCTCTCCCTTGCTGCCGCTCACAACTACTTTGGCTCCCCTGCTCATTGACTGCACCGGTTTTCCACTTGTTGCACCTTTGCCACATCGGCATCAGCCTTTGCTGATTGTAAGTTTCTTTTAATTAATTTTTTCCTGCCATTTCCCCGGCTTCACGCTCCCGCCCTCCTGCCTCCCTGCTGGCCCCTCCCACCTCCCAGTGCTACATATGGAGGAAGCAGGGTGGCCGTTCTGCTGGATTGCCAAAGGCAAGTCCACCTGCGCCTGTCCATGCCAGGACCATGCCCAGAGCCAGGACCCCTGGCCCTTCCATACCATGAAGATACACCACCGTAGACCTTTGAGACCTGAAACCCTGATGCAGCAGCAGTCTCTGCTGCTGCCCATCCCCCACGGACTACCAAAGCACCATTCTCCTGGCTTCACCTTCAGCACTGAGGCTACCAACGACACCAGCAACACCACCATGTGGCTGCACCCGCTACATCAATGGAGACCCCCACGGCAACACTCCAGTGCATCCTCCTCAGTGCGCTTTCTCTCAGGAAACACGCCACGGAGGTCTGGGACATACTGTCCTCCCTCACCCCATATGTCATCTTCCTCACAGAAACCTGATTTCACACTGCGTTTGCACCAGACATCGCCACATCCATCCCCGAAGGTTACGAAATAGCGCACAGAGACTGAACCAACAAGAATGGAGGAGGAATCGCCATCATATACAGGGACAACATCCACTGCACTACATCCCCCGACGACCCCACACTGGCAATGGAACACCTCAACTTCCAGCCCCACACAGATGGGAAAGCATAATCAGAGTTACCCATACCTACAGAATACCAGGACTACACCCCAACTTCTGCAACATCATCCCGGACATCACCGCCCGCTTGCAATTGACTCACAGCACTGCATCTTCCTAGGGGACCTTAACTTCTACCCGATGACCCCAGGGGCAACAACTCCACCGACCTCCTGGAAAGCATGAGCATTATTGGAATTAACCCCTTCCACATTGCAGGACACATGCTCTACCACATTTTCACCTCCAGTGACAGAGTCAGATACATCCACACCACACCACTCACCTGGTCCGACCATCACAGTGTACACTTCACCATCGCAGGACCCATCTACCCCAGCACCAGCCCCCTTCCACCACGTTTTCCACCATCTCACACCACATCCTGATCAACAGACTTCACCATATTGGGATTCAAGGAAACGTCTTCAAGTGGATCGCCTTGTACCTCACCTACAGAACCCAAAAGATCCATCTTCCGCCGTTCACCTCAGAGCCAAAGAAGATCATCTGCGGGGTCCCCCAGGGTTCTTCCGTCATCCCGACCCTCTTCAATACCTACATGATTACCCTGGCCAACACAGTCAGATCACAAGGACTCAACATCCTCTCCTATGCCGACGACACACAGCTCATCCTCCCTCTGTCCGAAGACCTGTCCACCACAAAAGCTAACTTCCACAGATGCATGATAAACCTCGCAGACTGGATGAAGAACAACTGTCTTAAACTCAGCTCGGAGAAAACGTAAACCCTCATCTTTGGGGAGAGCACCTCATCGTGGGAGGACTCATGGTAGAGCTCAACATGTAGTAAGGTAAACAAGGGTACCCCAATATTGGAACCTGGGGTGAATTAATGTTTTGAAAGACAATGGTTGCTATATGGCCAAAATGGTCCAAAGATTAGACACACTGGTTGTGTCAGAAATGAGAACAATAGGTCTGAGATGACGAAAGACAGTTAATGCCAAAAGGAGCAAATACATGTGTAGTCAGGGACACATTCAGTTCAAAATAACATTGGTTATTTATTTTTTCATTCTGCAAAAAGATATAGTTCAGGAGCTCACATTAAAGAAATGTGACAACAAGCATGATGTAATAAGTGAGAGTGACTTTAAAATATATACATCGCATTGACAACAAACGAGAGAACTCCTTATGAATAAATTATACAAAATGCAAGGAGTTCTTGTTGTAGGGGGTCGGTGGCGTTTCGACCTCAGTTACTAGAGATCATCTTCAGGACATGGCAAATGTGAGCAAGCTGAATCTATAAGAAACATTACAAGGTATGTTAATATATTGTCCCTGGATTTTCTCTTTTATTAAATCATAAATTATTAGGCCAAACATGTGAAAAAGTGCTCCCAGTGAGAGATACTGCTGGATGAGGTTAAACACTTAGTTAATTGGTGCCATCCGTAGTCTGTCAAAAAATACTTGTGTCAGACGTAAGTATTAAATATAGTGGGGCAAAACAAGAATAAGTGCCCAACATCGTTTATAGGCTTGGCGTGGTAGGAGTGCATAGTTAAGGATAAAACATCATGAGATGAGAAAGGGAAAAGCATGCCACAGAGTGAGTGGAGAGACCAACAGAGTAGGTGCTAATAGCTAAGAGCCAGAGACTTACTCTGAGAGCGGGCGAAGCCGGTGAGAATGTAGAAAAATAGAAAAATCAGGACGCAATTAAGGTGAACAGGCAGTGACCGGAGGGCGAATGATAAGTGAAGAACACTGGGAGTGGCGTGAAGCCGTTTGTTGCTCGACCCAGGTGACTGCAGGAAAAAGAAGAAAGGATCATGAGGGCTAATGAGATCCGAGAGGGAAATTAATTGATTAAGGAGAATTGGACTTGCAGGGTAATAATCACAGCGAGCTGGGCCTGTTGTGAAGGCTGGGTTAGGAACTCGAAAGTAGGTTCCAATTGGTCAAGTATCAAAGAATTGTAAGAGAGATTAAGGTAGTGGTGAGCGCATATTTGCGTAAAGTGGTTGATTATCCCATACCAGGGAAAGCAGGAGGACTTACATGATCTGTAAATTAGGACTTTGGCGATGTCGAGCAAGGGAGGATGGTTAATTCCCTTCCGCTGTAGTATGTCTCTGTTAAAAAAGGGATCAATTTTATACAAAGTAAGGCTTACACCGAAAGAGGCAAAAACCGGTGAGTGGGACACTTACTTCCAGCTTCAGGCCCTGTGAGTCCGTCTATATGGGCGAGGATCGGGCTGCGTCTCCGGTTCCTGAGAGGGCGCGCTGAGTGCAGAGAGCATTGACAGTAAGCCAGGTGCTCTTATAATGAGTAGCCGGTGCTGCGTGCAGCAGCTCAATTAGGACGGGGGGGTGGCTGGTCAATCCTGTGCCGGCCATGCCTCATGTTGCGGCCTCTAAGGAAAGTGGCAGGGTGTTAACCCTTCATGCACTAACCTTGTGGGGTAGTTCAAGAAAAAAATAGAAGCTTACGCGCGATGAAGGGGACAATTTGGTTGCAAACGGGGGGCATCTCCAGTGAATTAAAGTGGAAATTAAGTAAAGTGAGTAAAGCAGAAATTAGTTGAGGCAAGATACAGGGAAGAGTAGTAAGTCAAACAACTAAACCACACTAGCGAAATAAATTAATTATACATGATGATGAAGAATAATGCTTGAAATTGTATAGAACTAGTGCATAAACACAGAATTTAACTCAAATGAACAATTAGTGGCAGAGAGAGATATAAGACTGGCAGAATGGGCATAGTCATGTATACATAGCAGAATCTATATCAAGAGGTGTGAATTTACAGTTAGTAGATTATATGAAGGCATTCCATTCATCCATCGAGTTTAGTCCATGTTCAATGGTGCGACAGTTAAAAATCCATTTGCACTCCAGTCTGTTTAAAAGCTGTTGTTGACTGCCACCTCTGCTGTTGGGGTGTAGGTTTTCGATCACTTGCCATGTGAAATCCAGTTCTGAGTGTCCTTTTTCTAGAAAGTGTTCCACAAGAGGTGCTGTGGTGATCCTGCAGCGAATCCGACTCTTATGCTGTGAGATCCTGGTTTTTATCTTCTGGGTGGTTTGACCTATATATAGCAGTTTGCATGGGCATTGAATGCAATAAATCACATTCTGTGAATTACAGTTGGAAAAGAATTTTAACGAGTGTTTTATATCCCCATATTCAAACACTTTGGTATTCACAGTGGAATCACAGGCTAAGCAATTATTACATTTGTAGTGACCTTGTAGAGGAGGTAGGTTGAGATAGGATTGGAGGGAGTTATCCCTACGTGCAGGTTTATGAGCCCTAACCAGGTGATCTTTAATATTCCGCCCTGTTTTGAAAGAGAACAGGGGGGCTCCTGTGGTCAGGTCCAAGGGGGCAAGGACTGACCAATGTTTTTTTATCATTTTGGTCACTTTGTTGCTAACTGGGCAATATGTAGTGACACACGTGATTTTTGGTGGAGATGTTTTTTGAGTAGGTTGTAGCAGGTATTCACGGTGTGCGTACCATGCTCGTTTCATGGAGCGTTTGACTAAGCGTTTGGGATAGCCTCTGTCAGTCAGTTATTTACAGAGTATCTCCGCTTCTCTGAAAAAATGCCCTTTGAATTTGCAATTCCTGCGGATTCTGAGGAATTGTCCGTATGGTAGCCCGTCCCTAAGTGCTCTGGGATGTGAACTATTGTACTGGAGCAGAGTATTGTGCTCAGTGGGTTTTCTGAACAACGTGGTATATAGTTCTCCATCCAGGCATTTTACAGTTACATCTAGGTAGTCTATTTGTGTGTTACTGTGGCTATACATAAATCTGAGGTCAGGCTGGCTGTTGTTGAGCCAGGAACAAAAATCATGTAGTTCTGTCCTATCCCCCAACCAGATCAGGAACACATCATCTATATAACTGCGCCATACTCAGATTTTTTCGAGGTATGGATTGGCTATGTTGAGAATGATTGTGGTCTCCATATTGTCGACGAACAGAATGGCAAAATTAGGGGCAAAAACAGCCCCCATGGATGTCCCTTTACATTGTCTGTAGTATTTGTCTTGGAAAAGGAAATAGTTTTTTGTTAATGCTATTTCAAGAAGTGAGACAATGAAGTCGGTAGGGACTTGGTGTGGGGCTTGTTGTTGGTTGAGGTGACTTCTGATAACATCAATACCCTTGTCCTGGGGTATATTAGTGTATAGTAATTCGATGTCTAGAGTGACAAGGAGCTCAGTTTGGGGGTCAAAAGATTCTGATTCGATAAGATTTATGAAGTGCGTGGTGTCCTTCACATATGTTGTGGTGCACTGTGCCAAGTCCCTATGAAATAATCTATATATCTGCCCAGTGGTTCTAGGATAGAACCGCAGCCTGATAGGATGGGTCTACCTGGAAGTTGTTCCAAGTTTTTGTGTATTTTTGGAAGTGTATACAGGACAGGGGTCCGTGGGGTCTTAGTGTTGAGAAAGAGGAATTCATTCCTGCTAATAAAACCTTCTTCTTCAGCTGATTTTGTCACATTCATGATGAAATCACTAATATCTTTGAGGGGATTGCGCACAAGGTGCTCGTAGTGTGTGGTGTTATTCAGCTGGCGATAAATTTCATTGTCATAGGCTGTTTTATCTTGTATGACTATGCCACCACCTTTATCGCAGGGTTTTATAACTATGTTGTCAAGGTCTTTCAATCTCGTGAGACTTTGCTTCTCTTCTAGGCTCACATTGTATGGAGTAAACTTGTCATCTCTTTGTATTTTGTCCAGGTCTTTCAGGACTAGGTGTTCAAATGTAAGAATTTCAGGGGGCATAGAGCCACTGGGGGGGTTAAATGTGGACTTAGGTCGTAGTCCTGTAACGTCTGACTTGCTCGTAGGTTCTCTGTTGTGGAAGAATGCGTTCAGTTTAACCTTTCTAAAGAACTGAAAGATTTCCGTTTGTATAAGGAACCAGTTAGGTTTTTCAGTTATTACTTAGGATAGACCTCTGCTCAGTAGAGCAATGTCTGTGGATGCCAGCTGGTGTTGAGATAAGTTGAAATAGAGATTTCTTCCGTGTTGGATGAGGGCATATTGGGCAGAAGATCTAGTATTGGTACCCCCATTGGTAGAACTTGTGTCTCGTCTGACGCTCCCCTGGAGGGAAGTTGTACCTGGTTTTCACTCTGCCTCTGCCTCTCTCCCCTCCAAAAGGTTGGCCTCTTCCTAAAAAATTAGGGTTGTTGGTCGAGGTGCTTGGTCCTGCCCCTGGGTCAGAGTTGTCAGAATCTGCTGAAGAGTCAGAGAAGGTTACAGGCTGTCTATTTTTGAATCTTCCCCACGTCTCGGCTGGGTTTCTCTGTTGTTCTTGGTTGGGTGTTGTGAAATAATCTTCCTGTAGATAGGGATATGTTCTCTCTTTATTATAGTTTTTTATGTCTTTAGACACTTTTGTTGATTTCTTGTGGTGCTCAAAGCTTTGGAAGTCAAGTATGGTGCGTTCTAGCTTCTCAAGGACTGCTTTGGCATCTGCTAGACTGTCTATTTCTAGAATAGCCTTCTCTAGCTCGAGAATCTCTTCTAATTTCTTTTTTCTGTGTTCTAGTGCGGTATCGATACCGAGCACCATCCAATGGCAGGAGCACGTAGTCCCAATGTGTGCAAACCCGTTCTTAAATTTTTTGTTTTGGAGGAAGATTGCTGGGATATTTCGCACCTGCAGATCTTCTGGGATGATATCTGCTTTCAGATATTCGGTAAGCATCCGTGCATGAAGTTCTGTCCGTATATGTTTCTTTTTTAGTCTTTCTAAGGCAGTTAATTTTTCGGTGGCCAAGTCCGTGGGGGTAGTGGTATTAGGGACTGGGGTCTGGAACAGAGAGAGACCACTCAATATTTTTGGAATGTATTCCTCAGTGTATGTTGGAATTACAGGTGTAGACATTCTGGGGCTGATTCCGATCTCGGCCGGTAGGGCTCCGAATCGGATTCGGCTTAACCGGATCCGATTCGGAGCCCTATTTCCCGACCGATTCGTACGCGCGACCGGGCGAGCGAGTACGATGCGTATTCACCGACCGACTCGTCCGGGCGTCTTGACCGCTCCGACCGACTCGATCCCGGGTCGAACCGCACCGATCGACTCGCACGGACACGACTCGCACCGCGCAATGGAGACGTTCCCCGGCCGGGTAAGTACGATGCGCGCCGCGGGCGAGTCCGACCGAGCCGCGCACTCCGGCTCGAAAGAGCAGTCGGAGCCGTACTTTGGGGGTCCGTGTCGGACCCCCCTGTACGCGTAGCCGCGCGAGTCGCACACAGGGGGAACCCATGGGTCCCCCCTACCTGTGCGTGTACGGCGCGAATCGCTTCGCCGCGTACACGCTGTAGGGGGCGCCCTTGTACGCATCGCACCCATTGAGTCAATGGGAGCCCGCGTACGCGTTGTACGACAGGCTCCCATTGACTTCAATGGGAGTCCGACCGACTCAAGTCCGATGGCATACGTGCGCATCGTACTCGTTCGGTCGGGCTGCACGGGTCCGATTCAGTCGGAAATCTCTCCGGGTCCGGCTCGGTCGGAGAGATTTCCGGCCCGAATCGGAATCGGCCCCTCTGTGTGTAAATGGCCAGGATGAAGTCAGGGTGCTGTCTATGTTTAGTGTCTGTAAAGTTGCAGTGAAAAGATACACATAAGAAATTACACATAAAGAACTTTTTAAGAATAATCAATATAACCACTAATAAGCGGAAACCCTTGCAGTGTAGCCACTGCGCTTAACATGTAGTAGGGTAAACAAGGGTACCCCAATATTGGAACCTGGGGTGAACTACCCCACAAGGTTAGTGCATGAAGGGTTAACACCCTGCCACTTTCCTTAGAGGCCGCAACATGAGGCATGGCCTGCACAGGGTTAACCAGCCACACCCCCGTCCTAATTGAGCTGCTGCATGCTGCACGCGCGCACCGGCTACTCATTATAAGAGCAGCTGGCTTACTGTCAAAGCTCTCTGCACTCACCACGCCCTCTCAGGAGCCGGAGACGTAGCCCGATCCTCGCCCATATAGACTGACTCACGCGGTCTGAAGCTGGAAGTATGTGTCCCACTCACCGGTTTTTGCCTCTATCGGTGTAAGCCTTACTTTGTCTAAAATTGATCCCTTCTTTAACAGAGGCATACTGCAACGGAAGGGAATTAACCATCCTCCGTTGCTCGACATCGTCGAAGTCCTAATTTACAGATCATGTAAGTCCTCCTGCTTTCCCTGGTATGGGATAATCAATCACTTTACGCAAATATGCGCTCACCACTACCTTAATCTCTCTTACAGTTCTTTGATACTTGACCAATTGGAACCTACTTTTGAGTTCCTAACCCAGCCTTCACAACAGGCCCAGCTCGCTCTGATTATTACCCTGTAAGTTCAATTCTCCTTAATTAATTAATTTCACTTGCGGATCTCATTAGCCCTCATGATCCTTTCTTCTTTTTCCTGCAGTTACCTGGGTCAAGCAACAAACGGCTTCACGCCACTCCCAGTGTTCTTCACTTATCATTCGCCCTCCGGTCACCAACTGTACGCCTTAATTGCCTCCTGATTTTTCTATTCTTCTACATTCTCACCGGCTTCGCCCGCTCTCAGAGTAAGTCTCTGGCTTTTAGCTATTAACACCTACTCTGTTGGTCTCTCCACTCGCGCTGTGGCATGCTTTTCCTTTCTCATCTCATGATGTGTTATCCTTAACTATGCACTCATACCATGCCGAGCCTATAAACGATGTTGGGCACTTATTCTTGCTTTGCCCCACTATATTTAATACTTACATCTGACACAAGTATTTTTTGACAGACTACGGATGGCACCAATTAAGTAAGTGTTTAACCTTATCCAGCAGTATCTCTCACTGGGAGCACTTTTTCACATGTTTAGCCTAATAATTTATGATTTAATAAAGAGAAAATCCAGGGACAATATATTAACATACCTTGTAATGTTTCCTATAGATTCAGCTTGCTCACTTGCTCATATTTGCCATGTCCTAAAGATGATCTCTAGTAACTGAGATCGAAACGCCGTCGACCATCTACAACAAGAACTCCTTGCATTTTGTATAATTTATTCATAAGGAGTTCTCTCGTTTGTTGTCAATACAATGTATATATTTTAAAGTCACTCTCACTTATCACATCACGCTTGTTGTCACATTTCTTTAATGTGAGCTCCTGAACTATATCTTTTTGCACAATGAAAAAATAAATAACCAATGTTATTTTGAACTGAATGTGTCCCTGACTACACATGTCTTTGCTCCTTTTGGCATTAACTGTCTTTCGTCAACTCAGACCTATTGTTCTCACTTCTGACACAAACAGTGTGTCTAAGCTTGGACCATTTTGGCCATATAGCAACCATTGTCTTTCAAAACATCATGGTAGAGCTCAACACACCCTCCAACCCAAAAGGCTATGCCGGCAACATTAACATTGTCCTGGATAACAAGCTATCCATGAGGAAACAAGTCAAAGTAGTTTCTTCCGCCTGCTTCCACACCCTTGGCATGCTCCACAAGATCTTCAGGTGGCTCCCAGTAAACACCAGTAGAACCCTCATGCAGGACCTCATCACCAGCAGACTGGATTACGGAAACACTGTCTATTTAGGAATCACTACACGCCTCCTGAAGAGACTCCAAACAATACAGAACTCAGCGGCAAAACTCATACTGGACCACCCCAGAAGGACCCACATAACACCTCACCTCAGGAAACTACACTCGCCCTGATCCAGAAGAGATGCCAGTTCAAGATGCTGACCCACACCTACAAGTAGCTCCAGAACGACGGACCAGCATACATCAACAACTGCTTAACCTTCCATCAACCATCCAGACACCTCCGTTCCACCTCATTCTCCATCACAGACTCCCCACGGATCTATTGAACCAACAGCGGACGAAGCTCCTCCTCGCACCTGGCACCTGGCACTCCCGGGTGATTTGCCACGCTCGACAAATAAGTGATTGATTGATTGAAATCTTGTTGAGGAAGTGATTTACTAGAGCATCACGGACTTCCTGTGCAATAGGTATTGTGTTCTCAGTGGACATTGCGCAGGGAAACTCTCTGACGATGGTGAAGAGTTCCTTGGTCTGGTTGGTGCTTCCCTCAGTGCTGTCTGCAAGGGCGTCCTTTTTCTCGTCTTTGAGTCATTGGTGGCATTCGTTGAGGGCTACCTTGAAGATGGCTCGGTCTGTAGTGTCTCTGCTGGTGTGTCACCTTCTCTCCAGTTGTTTGCAGCTGTGTTTTAATGTATTGAGTTCTGGTGAGTGCCAGCTGACTTGTTTGGTGGATCTGCGGGTTTTGGCAGGTTTGGTGGGGGCGACTAGGTTGGCGGTTCTATTCTGCCTGCGTCTGTCTACAGTGCTGAGATACCACTCCGGGGGAGATTTGTGCGCTATATTAAATAAATTAACATAAGATAACAAAATTAACATAACACAGAGGGCTCCCAAACAGGATGGAGCATTAGGAGTCCTGGTACCGGACCGGTCTGGCAAGAGGGCAGTAAAACCATGCTTTCCAACAGTAGGACCCCTTAGATGTGAGGTGGACTGAAGAAAATGCCTCCAGGCCAGAATTGGTTGGAGGAACAAAGAGAGACCAAGATCTTCTAAATTGGCCCTAACGAGCCAGAGGAAACAGCCTTTATATCCTGGTCCTCTAATGGGACTGAGCTGGAAAAGCAGTGAGTAGCAATCGGCTGCATTTCTCTAAATATCCCCTTGGGAGGTCAGCACAACCTTCTTGGTTTAATTTTTATGGGTCAGGGTGTGTGTGCCCTCTTTCTGGAGCCACTCTTGTCTCCAGGGAACCCATCCAACAGGCACCAACAAAGAAGTGCCGTAGCCCATATTTCACGCTGGTCCTTGGGAGGACCCAGTTCCTGTGGACCGAGGAGTAGACTGTGTGCATGCATGCTCCCATCCTGCTTTGGGCCCATGTATGTGGTGACGGAGCACTTCTCCCTGCCTGCATGAACCACAGACTGGAGATAGAAATGTGAAGCCACCTCCTGCGCTCAGCACTATGAGTGCAGTGCATGCACGGGGATCTAGTGGGGACATTGGGAGCATTGGGGCTCTTCCTGCTGCCCTCAGTGGAATGTACCACCTTCCTCTCTCTCTCTCCTCCACTCACAAAAAGGACATCCCACGCATCCATTGCATACCCACTCTCTCCACCTCCTGTTTTTTTTAAATGTATTTCTTGATTCTTTAACCATTCTTTGTGCGAAAACTCAGCAGCACCATTCTGCTGCTGTCTCACTAATCTCCCAGTCCGTTGCTTACTACCCTGCCCCTCCCTTTTTTCATCTTTTTTATTATTTATTTTGTTTTATTTCTGCAAGGGTCCTGTAGCTATACCTTGCTACCAGGCCGCTCGCTTTTCTCCCAATGTGTAGGATACACATATTTTATTTTTTTATTTTACTGTTCCAAGATGGTCCACCATCTTGGAAGGGTAAAGTAAAAGTAAATACAAATGTCAAAAGATGGACACTGCATAAATGTGTATGCATGGCAGCTATGTTTGACTATTTTTTCGATTGGTTGAAGATTTTTTTTAAAGTGAAACAAACATCATTAGAAGATCGAGGCCATGCCCTTGTGTACATACAAGCCATGCCGGCCATCATTAAATATTTTTTCTTTAATGTAAATCATTACAAGATTACCACAATGACCGTGTGTGCATGAAAGAAGAGTGGCTAGATAAGTAAACCACAATGCAAAGCCAATAAATTTAATGGCATGACCTAGTGACTTTAACAATCTTTGTATTTAGGCTTTTCTTAGCAACACATGCAGACTTTAGCATTCCCACCATTGAGATCTGCAGGGAATAGCATCTTCTCTCATACTAGCTTTCCGGAGACCTGGCAGCATCTGTGAGCATATGGGCCAGCCTACTAAAATGACAAGTTATGTTCTCTTTTGGCTAGAATAAACTAACCCTGGGCATAAAACTCCGCTCCGCTTGCGGAGTTTGCGGATTTTTGGCAGCTCCGCGTTCCGCAATGGAGCGGAGGTTTTTTTTTGTTTGCGCGTTCAAAATGCGTTTTTGTGCGTTCGGGAGCGACTTACCGGTATTTCTGCGATCGCCGACGAGATTTCCTATCCGTTCGCGAGCGCCACGAGATTTGGTAGACGGCCGCACGGTCCTGCGAGGGTGTGCGATCGCGAACACGTCGTTCGGACTCGCCATTGGACTTCTAGCGGAAGTTCCGTGAAGATCGCGATGCCGAACACACAGAATTTTGCAAACTGGAGAAGAATATCTCTCGAGCAGCATAAAACCTTCTCGAAATGATGATTTGGATGAAAAAAACTTCTCAGATTGACTTTGGCTGTACTTTTTTGTGCTAGGAGTTCTCTTTCCTTTTTTACTTTTTTTTTTTAAGAGGAAGGAAGTGCCCCAGAGTATGTAACTTCCTGTTCCTGTTGAGCAGGCTCTTCCCAGTGCTTTGTCCATGTCCTGTTCACATTTCATTTGGATTTGGAGCTGGAAAGATCACTCTTTGTGGCTGCTGCATCATATATCATTGGATTTGAGGACTTTTGAATCTGAGATTTCACAAGTAAGTTGGAAAATTGTTGTTGTTTGTTTGATTGGCGCATTGCACCTACATTTTTTTGTACTTTTCCTCTTTTAAAAAAAAAAAATTGTGGTGGATGGCCTGTAGTTCAGTAGGAGCCTAGTTGTTTCTTTGTAAGTCATTTTTCATCTTTTGTAAAGGAAACATGTTGCACAGTTCTCTGCATTTTCTCAAACTTTTGAAATTAATTAATTTGCAATATTTATTTAATTCACTAGCCCAGTAGCCTGCCAATACTATAGGCCTTTCAGCCAGTAGGCCCAGAGCTACTCATGGGTGCATGAAACAACTGTTTCTGTGGTGTCTGTTGAATTTAAACATCATTTAGGGCATGGATGGCATTGGATTGAATTGCAAAATGTGTTTTTTGGGGGTATTTCACTTTTTTCGTGTGTGTTAAATAAATGCCTTTGTTGGATATGTTTGGTGTGGTTGTTGGGTAACTTGCAAACCTTTTTTAGCCCTGTGGAGTTTTGTTTTTGCATTGTTGCATAATGCATTAAAGCTATGCTGTTTAGCATGTCTCCTTTGTCTGGCCATATAGGCCTGCTTGAGTTCATTGTTTTACAGGCCTCCTGCTTGTTGTTGTGTGAGTGACCACCATGTGGCTGGTGGCCATTTTGTGGTGGTAGTTAGTGTGTTGCTTTTGCCATAGGCCTGCATGTCTTTCCTTTGTTCTTCTTGGCTTACTGCTTCTTGTTGTTGTGGCCTGGCCATGTGGCTGGTGGCCATTTTGTGAAGCCAGCCAGTGTGCTTTTGCCATAGGCCTGCATTGTCTGTCTTCCCTTTCTTGTTGTTGTGGTGGCCTGGCCATGTGGCTGGTGGCCATTTTGTGAAGACAGCCAGTGTGCTTTTGCCATAGGCCTGCATTGTCTGTCTTCCCTTTCTTGTTGTTGTGGTGACCTGGCCATGTGGCTGGCGGCCATTTTGTGAAGCCAGCCGGTGTGAATTTGCAATAGGCCTGCATTGTCTGTCTTCCCTTTCTTGTTGTTGTGGTGGCCTGGCCATGTGGCTGGCAGCCATTTTGTGAAGCCAGGCAGTGTGCCTTTGCCATAGGCCTGCATTGTCTGTCTCCCCTTTGTTGTTGTTGTATGGCCTGGCCATGTGGCTGGCGGCCATGTTGTACAGGCAGCCAGTGTGCTTTTGCCATAGGCCTGCAAGCTTTCTTTGTGGTGGCCATGCCTTGCCCTTGTTGTTGTTTTGCATGCAATTTTTTTCTTTTTACCCAGCAAAAAAATGCAGGACAGTTCACTACGTTTTCTAATACATTTGCAATATTATTGATTTGAATTGATTCACTATGTGGCCTAGTCTGCCAATAGGCCTTTTTCAGCCGGTAGGCCCAGAGCTACTCATGTGTGCATGAAACAACTGTTTCTGTGGTGTCTGTTGAATTTAAACATCATTTAGGGCATGGATGGCATTGGATTGGATTGAATTGTAAAATGTGTTTTTTTTGGGGTATTTCACTTTTTTTGTGTGTGTTAAATAAATGCCTTTGTTGGATGTGTTTAGTGTGGTTGTTGTGTAACTTGCAAAACTTTTCTAGCCCTGTGGATTTTCGTTTTTGCATTGTTGCATAATGCATTAAAGCTGTGTTGTTTAGCATGCCTCCTTCGTCTCGCCATTTAGGCCTGCTTGAGTTCATTATTTTACAGGCCTCCTGCTTGTTGTTGTGTGAGTGACCACCATGTGGCTGGTGGCCATTTTGTGGTGGTAGTTAGTGTGCTGCTTTTGCCATAGGCCTGCATGTCTTTCCTTTGTTCCTCTTGGCTTACTGCTTCTTGTTGTTGTGGCCTGGCCATGTGGCTGGTGGCCATTTTGTGAAGCCAGCCAGTGTGCTTTTGCCAATAGGCCTGCATTGTCTGTCTTCCCTTTCTTGTTGATATGGTGGCCTCTGGCCATGTGGCAGGCGGCCATTTTGTGAAGCCAGCCAGTGTGCTTTTGCCATAGGCCTGCATAGTCTGTCTTCCCTTTCTTGTTGTTGTGGTGGCCTGGCCATGTGGCTGGCGGCCATTTTGTGAAGTCAGCCAGTGTGCTTTTGCCATAGGTCTGCATTGTCTGTCTTTCCTTTCTTGTTGTTGTGGTGGCCTGGCCATGTGGCTGGCGGCCATTTTGTGAAGCCAGGCAGTGTGCCTTTGCCATAGGCCTGCATTGTCTGTCTCCCCTTTCTTGTTGTTGTGGTGGCCTTGCCATGTGGCTGGCGGCCATTTTGTACAGGCAGCCAGTGTGCTTTTGCCATAGGCCTGCAAGCTTTCTTTGTGGTGGCCATGCCTTGCCCTTGTTGTTGTTTTGCATGCAATTTTTTTCTTTTTACCCAGCAAAAAAATGCAGGACAGTTCACTACATTTTCTAATACATTTGCAATATTATTGATTTGAATTGATTAACTATGTGGCCTAGTCTGCCAATAGGCCTTTTCAGCCAGTAGGCCCAGAGCTACTCATGTGTGCATGAAACAACTGTTTATGTGGTGTCTGTTGAATTTAAACATCATTTAGGGCATGGATGGAATTGGATTGAATTGCAAAATGTGTTTTTTGGGGGTATTTCACTTTTTTCGTGTGTGTTAAATAAATGCCTTTGTTCGATGTGTGTGTTGTGGTTGTTGTGTAACTTGCAAACATTTTTTAGCCCTGTGGATTTTCGTTTTTGCATTGTTGCATTAAAGCTGTGTTGTTTAGCATGCCTCCTTTGTCTGGCCATATAGGCCTGCTTGAGTTCATTGTTTTACAGGCCTCCTGCTTGTTGTTGTGTGAGTGACCATGTGGCTGGTGGCCATTTTGTGGTGGTAGTTAGTGTGCTGCTTTTGCCATAGGCCTGCATGTCTTTCCTTTGTTCCTCTTGGCTTACTGCTTCCATCCCCATTGCCAGCTGCAGCTTCCTGAATGATGCTGCATCCCACGTGATGCACAATCACATTCACAATGCCAAACAGGTTCCATTACATTTGTATTTTTGTTTCTGTTCTTCTTTCCTATCCTTCCTGAGTGTACACAGTACACCATGAAAGCCCTTGTTGTCAAAGTCTCACAAATGGTAAACAGACAGAATATCGAGTTTTTTTCCGACCTATAAGAATATCTAGTTTTAAATATCGAGGTACAAGAATATCGAGATCAAGAATATTGTGGTACAGAATATCGACAGTAAAGTAAGAATTATCATTTTTTTTAATATCGAAGACAGTAATATCGTTTGTAAAAATATTGTTGTTAATAATATCAATTTTTATATTAGTGTTCTGTATTTTAGTATGTTTGTTAAAAGTATGTGATGTAATTTTTTTGTATGAGTATAGCAATTTTTTTTAATGTATGTGTTCAATTTTTAGCAATAAATAATTTTATGTTAATTAATTTTTTGCGTACTTTAGTTCTGTAGCAGGTTGTGGGTTTATAGGGGAATAGGGTGGGAAGTAATTTAATTATAATAAAGTAATTATTAAGTTTCATTTATTACTATTTATAATTAATTTATTATTAATTAATTATTAATTGGTTAATATATTTTATCAATAGATTAATTGATAATTGTAATAATTGAGGGGCTCATTACGATGGCGGGCGGAAGCACAACCGCCGTGCTGGCGGATGCAAAAACCACCAGTTACCGCCGGCACGCAGCAGTCCACACGCCCGTCCAATTACGATGCGAAAAGTAGGCCAAACACCGCCGGCAAGCCAGCAACACCGTCCGCCATCAAAGTGCGCCCGTACACGTAGCGGCGCAGCTAACTGACACACACCGTCCGACGAAACACGTCCCGCCCGGTGCATAAATTACGATGCCGCAAACAAACGGCTCCCACGGCCAAGAGATACCGTACGTGAAAGAGAGGCGGTAACACGGACGCAGAGCACGGACAACGAAGAAGCGGCACCCGAGCATGAATCCAGCACTGCAGGCCCTTCCCATGCTTCTGCTGATGCACCACCAAGGACGCAACGTACTGCGGAGACGCAGGTAGGCACACACACAACAAGTGCACGCAAACAGCGCACACAGTGCAAGGGCGGAAAAAGCGGACAACCCCCCACCAGCGCGTGTACACTACACATCCACCATTGCATCCACATATGACACACAGGCCAAATCGTAACATCGCGGAACACATGTGTACACACCACCTGGGACTAGGAACCAACCACCCCGTCACGGCCCCAAAGCGGCGATGACGCCGCCACACATGCGCACAACGCAGAGGCCAACCACAGCGCCATGCATGCATCGCACACAGACACAGGGACACAACCAAGCAGCACACACATCAGCCCCACCCCGAACGCACATGACACGTGACAGGCCTGCCACAGACATGTCCCCAACGCCCAAATCACGGACAACACCCAACGCCACACAACCGACGCACACATGTCAGTGAAGTCACGCAACAGCAGGACACACCCCAGTGTAACAAACATGGCGTAGCACACAGAGGCGGCAACACCAACTAGGAGAAGCAGGGCCCCTTCGGGAAGAGGAACGCCAGTACCACACTGAAAAACCCATACCACCCTGCACATATGAACAAGACATATAAAACGGAACACCAAAGAGCACGGGGACCGACAACAGGTGGCCCAAGAATAACATTCACACACAAGGCCCAACGCAGAGCGGAAAGGCAGCCTGCCGCCCACACAAGGGAGAGCAGACAGCACTGAATGACCTTCCATTCCAACTCCGAAACCACAGCCCTACGACAGAAGCCGGTGAATACAGCCATTGTCCAAGAATAGACCAACACAGGCATGCCGAGGAGACCGACCACAGGGCAGATAGCGCATATCACAGAAGCACACAACGGACGGGGAAGAAAGAAGAAAACACTCCCCCATGTCGGCCACATGCAAGTTAATTGGAAGGAGTCACACAGCACTGACCTTGAACTGTCTGAGAAGCATGTGGGAAGAGGGCCCGTGTCCTCCAAACAAGCCAACAGAACACAAGTCCTGTCTCCCTACGACTACACAGAGCTCACAGCAACCCCGGAGCGTGCACATTGCAGACTGCACACACAGCCGGAGCACGCCACCTCAACGAACCGCTGCGAAATGGCAACCGCAACACACCTACCCAACTACGCCGAACAGCTCAAGCTGTACAAAACCAACCTGTGCCATACATTGGGATGCGATCTCCTGTCCCTGCTGAACGTAAGTTACAGACTGACTTACCGCATCACATTGTTCAGCTGCGTCATGCCCGTCTTCTACTGTCGGAGGTGTCCCTACCAGCATCCCGTCGAGATATGCCTCTCCAACCCGGCATGTCTGAAGGCGGACCTGCTACCACTACTCCTCCCTCTGGACGCACACGACAGGGCCTGCTCTGCCTATGGGGGCATGGCGTATGTGGCCAACATCGCACCCGCACTGAAATGGGACCACTGTGCCTCCACACGACGGATCATCGATAACAGCTACATCGAATGTCACCCAGCATGCCCCATCATGGTCCTCCAAGGGACAACTTACGAACAACACCTTGACAGCCACCATCCGCTTCATTGGCTGGCAAACATGTACACCACCAATGACATGGAAGCCCTGCTGGACGGCATCGCATACCTGACAACCTGTAAATACGTCGGACCACAACGCAGGTTCCCCGAGTGACCTATGATGTCCAACCCCGCACCCATGCTTAGCTTCCGCACGGACTGGCCAGTCACCACCACAACAGCCATACCAAGCGACCGGCAACTGTAACCACACCATCAACGACATCGCCATGACATCGGATATGACCGGGACATGCACACTGTTCCCCATCACATCCAGGAACACCGCATGCATCGTGGGAGGCAGTGGCATGGGCTCTGTGTATCGCACCCACATGGACGGAACTGCACGAACAACCAGGACACGACATGGATCCAGCGCCCATGGACACACACACCGCTCAGTGGACATGAATAGGTCGCCTGGAGTCTGTGGGTGCTGCACCCCTCCCACCCCCGCCCGGGAATCCCATACCAGGACCTTTGCATGGACGACAAGTGCATACAACAACAACATGACCCCAGTGACTGTGACATGTCCAGTAACCACCACAGTGCAACAACAAGTGGCACGCCGCTGCATGCACGCAAGCACATGCCCTGATGTCATCTCACATGCACGCGTGCATGAGGAACAACCGCAGCAAACCTGTCACATGGAACTGAGATGGACTGTGCCCATGATGCCAAGCGGTCTGGTAGGCTACATGTATACCGTCTGTGTCAAAGTCCGCAGCTCCGCAGCTATACGTAAATGTACATTAGCACAGCCTTGGCCAAGCAGATGTCACTCTGAAGCCCACATCCCACATGCAACAGCCAATCACATGTAACCCCACACCCTATCCCATTTGCAATCATGCTCAGTATATCCTCAACATGTATTCCGCTGCCAGTAGTGTCCACTATACTGCATCACAGAGGACAGAAGACTCAATATAATGTTTGAAACCAAAACTGTCTCCGCTGACTCATTTCACATGTACGAATGAGAGAGGATGAGAGTATGTGAAGTACACGGCAGTCGTGACATGACCATGTAGTCCACTGGTATTGGATGTCAACGCAAATGAGTAGCACAACTGTGGAAGACACACATGTGTCGTGTGAAGTCGTATGGACGCAGTGCACAGGTGGGTGGGTGCGACGGGTAGATGCGCACATGCCAAGTTGGAGCACGCCGTGTTGGGAGGGGTCATGAACAGTACACCACCGCTTCCCTGGGCATTGTGAGAGGACACCTGTCGGGGGGAGTGAACACGTGTGTGCACAGCAGCCGGGCACACGTACATAGCGGTACCAGGCGCACCTCAGCCCACCCTCTGTGGACAAGCTGGATCCTGTTGTGCGCCCGCCATGCCCCTTGACAAGGCACACACAGCCCCAGTCGACCAGGTGTAACCCCAACATAGTCAATCCGCACAGGCGATACAGGGCACGGGATGGCAGTGGAGCATGGTGTGTGAGAGGTCTCCTCGCGCTCCTCCTGGTCATATCACGCAGGCAATAGAACCTCAATGTCTAGCATGGCAAAAAGTCAAATGGAAGTGTAGGGGGACGCACCACAGCACGAGCAGCACTGACGTCACGGGAGGTGGCTCGCACCATCCCATCCATTGCCCATCATACCAACCACGCCACATGCCATTGCGACTAAGTGCAAGCGCGTGCGCCACCACCCCGAGCCCTCCCCAGAGAGGCCAAAGAGTGAATGTGTGGGCCATCAGCCACAGACGGACGCGGCATGGCCGCAAGGGCAGCCACAGCCACTGGGTGTCGCAGGTGGCGGATCCGGAAGGCGAAGACTGTGATGCATAGTCCATGCAGGCCGGGTCTCCATTTGGGGCACCACGCAGGTGGACGGCGTCCCGCCACACATCATACCCTGAGACAGCCCACTCGTGCAACTGGACCCACACATACACTCCTTGCCCTCTCTGGTGCGAGCTTGGGGCTGCCTGTGCAAGCGCTAGCCTCGCAGGTGAGCATGCATATTGGGGGGCGAGGGGAGGACATGAGGGCTGGGGCGAAGATGACTATATCACTGTCAGTTAGTACAAGGGATGACCCAGATGTGGAAAGGAAGAGACGTGTTCCGTGTGTACTGCAACTAGTCGCCAATCCAACTACCCCCATGTCCGGAATGTAAGCCCGCACCTAGGCTCGCCCATCCGCCACATCGAACATACCACCAGCACGACAACCTTCCCATTCGAAACACTGACTGGGGGTGGCGACCAGTGAACAATCATGTGTAGCCTACCCACGCGTACATGTGGGCCCTCCATGAACCATGTCACCTGCGGCAAAGACATGACATGCGCAATGAGGGAAGTGAGGAGAGCTGTCCGCCCCACGCACAGACGGTGCATCAGCTCCACAGACCCAGCAGCGAGTCCAGCAGGGGTCACATGTGCAGGGGCAGCTGTGCCTGGTGTGAAGGCACATGCATATAGACAGCACATCGACCAATGTGTAGTCTGCCCACATCCACAGTCCATCATCATGCGGACATAGGAATTGAACACAGGGCAACACATCTTAGTTGGTGCACCCACCATGACCAACAATGCGCAATCATCGACGTACCCGCCCTGTGCATGGCCCCCACCCAACGGAGGCACATCCAGTGCCACCATCCCACACACACAAGCCTTCCACGGAACATGCTGTGTCCAATGCTCAGTACAGAGTCAGCGCCCATCTGGTGGATCCTGAACAGGAGACACATGCACACACATGCCAGCTCCCACTATGTACGTCTGCCACCTGGCACGTGCAATGTAACCTCTCACCTGTGACGTGTGACTGCAAGCACACAGCCGTCTTGGCATGGGGCTGTCAATGTGGACACCTGTCAATGTTACGGGAGGTGTGATCCGTACAGTGCTGTACATAGGGTGCAGTGCTGACACCTACTACTGTCTCATATCCCCTCGTGCCACAGGTCCCACTTGTATTGACCGCTCAGCCTGTGCCCACATCGTCGTACGTCGTGTGCCATACTCATCCAGCCTCGGAAGCAGTTCCATGCTCAGCAGACACTCATGTTGCCGTGGCGTTGCCGCTTGACGAATATGCAGTCAGTCCCCATCAGCACGCCACGCAAGTCATTGGGGCCTAGATCCCCATGTGCATGCACATGGCAGTGGTATGTCTCACTTGCCATTGCCATTGTTGGGAGACCTGTGTAAGTGTATTGTGGCCGTGCCGTCCCAGCTTGACAGCTGGGCTGTGGCTCATGTGCTTGCTCAGTCATGTCAGTGATGTGTATGCGAAATTGCTATGTGGTGTGTTGCTTTGACATGTGTCCTCTGCCATTTTCCCCAGGCGGAGACCGAACATTGACCACCCATACCAATTGCTGGCGGACATGGACGATACAGAGGTTATTAGGAAGTTTCGGCTGGACAGGCCAACCCTGCATCGACTGTGTGCCATGTTAGAGCCCCATCTCCGTCCCCGCAGGGTGTATCCGACTGCTGTCACCCCCACGGCTAAGGTGATGGCCGCCATGCATTTCTTCGCCACTGGGTCATTCCAGCACACGGTGGGCAGTGGAGGAGGGATGTCCCAGCCCATGTTCAGCAAGGTGCTGAGGGATGTACTGGCAGCCATGATGCTGTGCCGAAACAGGTACATCCGCTTCCCCAGGGCTCGTGAGTTGGCGGCAGTGAAGGGTGCATTCTATGCCCTTGGCAGAATCCCACACGTCGTTGGAGCCATTGACTGCACACATGTTGGCCTTGTTCCACCACAGGCCACTGAACACCTGTACCGCAACAGGAAGCACACGCACTCCCTGAATGTGCAAGTGGTGTGCCTTGCGGACATGGTGATCACCCACGTGTGTGCCAAGTTTCCAGGCTCGGCACATGGCGCACACATAATGCGCAACAGCATCTTGCCACGACTGATGGCCAATATGCAACAGGATCGTGGCTGTATTGTCGGTGAGTATGTGGAGTGGTGTAGCGTGCTGGTTGTGCGATGCTGTCCCCTGTCCAGTTGGAATAGCAACGGTTCTCTGTGTCCCTCACACCCAGGTGACTCTGCGTATCCGAATGGGGCATGGCTGCTTAGTCCATTGAGGAATCCTCGCACCCCAGCAGACGATCGATACAATGAGGCACATGGGAGGACCAGACGTGTGGTCGAGCGTACCTTTGGCCTCCTCAAGTCCAGGTTCAGGTGCCTGGACCGCACCGAGGGTGCACTGGTGTACTCCCCACAGAAGGTGTGCCAGATAGTGGTGGCGTGCTGCATGCTGCACAATCTGGCCATTCAGTAAGCAGATCCCCCTCATTGTGGATGACGGAGATCAACCAGGGCCCCAGCCCGCAGACCAGGACAGCTCGAGTGAGGAGGACAGCGGAGAGGAGGAAGCTGGGAATGTGCGGCAGCAGCTCATCGCCCGCTACTTCACTTGATGGTGAGTGTCCATGTACGACGGCTGATGTGGCTGTATCTGTGCAGGTGTGTGTGTGCTGTGTCAGGGTGGCCGTTTGTTCACTACGTGCTGTGTGTCAACGCTCCATGGCCAGGGTAGTATGCCACTGTTGGTGACTGTGGCATTGTGCCCTATTGCTCTGTGCGATGTGTGTACATTGCTTGTAGTTGTTGACATGTACTGTGTGATGGGTGTGTGACACACTCATTGAATGTGCTCCTGTTCTGTCTCCCACCCCTAGGTCCCTACAGGTCCCTCCGGATTCCATTGCCATGCCACGCATCAGGTGCCTTTCCGCCCAAGGTGGCCGTTGTATTCCGTACAAATAAAACACAGGGCACAAACAGCAGTTAGTGAAAAAGGTGCATTTATTACAAACTGTGACATGTGATTGTGTGTAAGGTGATGACAAAAGTGGTGCGTGCAGTGACAATGAGCTGTCGGTCATGGCTGCGTGATGCTCAGGGTGTACCCACTGGTTCTATGTCCATAGTCCAACACACACATGCCATCCAGCTGGCTGTGTGGAGTGGGATCGTAGAGCAAGTCAATGCAGTGGCTGGTCAAGGAAGGCTGGCGGAAGGCTGGCTGGCTGCCTCACTTGCGACTGGAGCGTGCGAAGTCCTCCCGGGAGATCTGTTTCCTCTTCGGACGGCCCCTTCCACGTTTGCGAGGGGGTGCCTGCTTGCGACATGCTGGTGGTTGAGGTGTGCTCACTGGCTGTGGACGCAGGGAACTGGACACTGCTGCTCGACCCTGCGCCCCGGCAGGTGGTGGCGGAGGGGAGCTGCTATCCCTGTCCGTGTCCTCACCGCCACCACCAGCTGGCCCATGAGGTCCACGAGTTGACCTATACGGGCGTCCATGGACCTCAGCACCCCCAGCACCTCCCGCGTGTCTGAAGCAGACCTGACCCATTGTTCTTGGGCCTCCTCATAGGCCCCAAGGACTCTGGCCATTTGAGGCAGGGCATGGCTCCCAGGGGAGGCTGGCGTTTCCCTGACCCTGCTCCTCCTACCAGTCCTGCTGCCACCGGCCTGCCCACTAGCCACATTGCTCACCACGGTCCTCGCTGTGGCTCCCAGGGTGGATCCAGTCGGCCGGGCCACCACCTGCGCTGGGGCTGGTGCCAGCGAAGCGTGGTGGTGGTGGCGGCGGTGGTGGTCGGTGCGGCGATGGTGGCGGTTGCGGCAGTGGTAGTGGCCGCAATGACCGTGGGTGTGGCCGCAATGACCGTGGGTGTGGCCGCAACGACAGTGGCAGCAGGGGGCTGGGACTGTTCAGCAGCCCTGGATGATGGGTTGGTGGGTAGGAGGGGTCCTGGGGAGCGGCTGGGCCCTGCCACACCAGATGGGCCTGCTTGGTGGTCCGTGTCCGAAGAGGAGGACAGATCCTCCACATCTGTGTGTCCTCGTTGGGGGCTTGTAGGCTGGCTGTGCTGGCTGCTGTCTCCATCCCCAGCATCCGGCAGTTCGTCACCTGTGGAGAGAATGAGATTTGTTATTGTGTTGCACCTGGCGAAGTATGTATTTGTCGTCTGACATTGGCAGTTCGTGCATTCTCGTACATGGGTTTCCCGGAGGCGAGTGTGTGGCTGTGGCATTTGTAGTTGTGTGTGCTTGGCAATGGGACTGTGTGCTGTGCACATGTGGCATGGGACGGATTGGCCATGCCGATGGGTGTGTTGCTGTGCCCCTACTCATTGTGACTCTGGTGTATGCGGGCTCCTGGCCCATCCTGGGTCTGGTTTGTACTTTGCTTTTGGGGTTCATATGGAACGCTTAGGAACGCATATGGCAACATGGGGGCCATGCCCCAGATTCGCATTTGGGAGGGAAGATGCTTTTGGGGTTCAAATGGAATGCTTAGGAACGCATATGGCAACATGGGGGCCATGCCCCAGATTCGCATTTGGGAGGGAAGATGCTTTTGGGGTTCAAATGGAACGCTTAGGAACGCATATGGCAACATGGGGGCCATGCCCCAGATTCGCATTTGGGAGGGAAGATGCTTTTGGGGTTCAAATGGAACGCTTAGGAACGCATATGGCAACATGGGGGCCATGCCCCAGATTCGCATTTGGGAGGGAAGATGCTTTTGGGGTACATGCTGTGAGCCATGGGTGCCGAACGTGACATGTGTTGTGGCAGCATGACAGTGCATGGTTTGAGGTGTGTGCATGCTTGACATGGCCTGCATATTTGCTGTCTGTTGTGATTACTGGACATGGCATTGGACGCATCGTTATGAGTGAGTGATGGTTGTGTGTGAAAGCCAACGTATTGCAGTTGTCCCATCTCCTTGGTGTGCGTGCTGCCCTGTGCCATGTGCATCACTGCAGTGCTCGTGGGGGGGTGTGGCCCATGTTGTGTGTTGTTGCTCACAGTGTGTCGTGCGCTTCATTGACTTCTGGCACATGGTTGGTCATGGGCATGTATCTTAGCGTGACTGCTGTATGTGTGGCAGCTGTGCGGATGACATGCCTTTCATGAGACTGGGGCTGACGGATGGGATGGATGGTATGTTGTATGTGCATGGTGTGTCTGTGTGTTTGATGGGTTCAGTGGTGTTCGTGTGCATTTCTGTTGTTCCGCTCTGTTGCGTCTAGTGTTGTTTGTCTTACATAGGCGTAGTTGTGGGGTGTGTGGTTGACAGGCAGTAGGGGCTACATGGACAGGACTTCAATGGTGTTTCGGTTGTGTGTGATGAGTTGCACAGTGGCATCCGTGTGGTACTATTTTCAGTGTGGCTTGTGCATGCAGACGTGGCTCCTTGGGTGTTGCTATGTCTGTGATGGGTCATGTGGGGTGTGAGTCTGTTGTTCATGTCCGTGTGCACATTGTTCACTTGTTCGTGACGGTGGGCGGTGCTGCGTTTTCGTCTGCTACGTGACATGTCCCATGTGTTGGTCGTGTGCCGGTCCTCATACCTCCAGTAATCCAGCCCTGTCCAGTTTCCCACCTGCAGGTTGTTCGTGCGTGCACTGTACTGGATGCCACATTGCTCTAAACGGGGGGTGCTCCATGTTGCAGGTCTGTGGGGGTGGGGGGGTGTTGTGGGTCGTGGGGGTGGCTGGACACCCACTGACACCGATTGCTGTGGACCGTGATGTCTGCCTTTCGGCTGTCGTTGTGCACTGCGGTGGCTGACACGTGGCTGTGGGGTGTGGGGGATGCTCCTCCTTGCTGTGCTGTGGGACTAGGGGCCTGGTGTGTGTTGTACTTGGGCTGTCCACCGTCCCACCCACTGCACTTTGTGTTCCTGCCACTTACCTGTTACTTGTCGGTTTGTGCAGCTGTGGCGGACACATGGGTGTGGTGGGTGCTCGTTGTGGCGCTTCTGGCATATTTGGGGACCTGTTGGTGGTTACGTGGCTGGCTGAATGTACACATGTCCCCACGCATCTTACAGTTGTTCGGTTTGGGCTGTGTGTGGTGGTGTCTGTTGCATGTGTGTGTGATGTGTTGTGTATTGTGTGCTGGACATGGGGGTGTTTGTCCCTGGGAGCTGTGGCATGGTGGTAGTGCATGTGAGTACATAGCGGTGTGCTGGTATACATTAGTTTGTACTTACCAGCCTCCACTCCCCCTGCTAATCCGGCGAGGATCTCGGGATGTATGATGACTCGCACCTTCTCCCACGCTTTGAAGGTCTTGAAGAGCGCGGGATTCCCTCCGCCAGTGACGGCAGCCAGCTCTCTGTTTTTGCCCTCCTTCTTCTTGACCAGGCTCTTGACGTCATTCCACCGTTTGTTAATTTCGACTCTGTTCCTGGGCAGGGTCCCGACTGCATTGACCTGGTCTACGATCCGGTTCCACATTCTGTTTCTGGTGGCTAGTGGTGTGTGTTGGACCATGTTCCCATAGATTTGTGGGTGCACCTTGATGATCTCGTCGACCATGACCGTCAGCTCCATGGGCGTGAACTTGGGCATTCTTTGTGGTGCCATGGTGTTTGTGGTGCTGGTGCGGTGTGTGTTGTGTAATGTGCAGGGGTTTGTGGTGCCGGTGTTTGGTGGTGGTGGTGGTGGTGGTGGTGGTGATGTGTGCGTTTCTGTGGTGTGCTGTTGTCCTCGCTGTGTCACTGTGTCCTCTCCTCTCCTCTCTGGTTTGCAATGTAGCAAGGGGTTGTGGTCTGTGGGAGTGCTGCTTTTGTACTCACCTATGTGGGTGTGTCCTCATGGTCTGTTGTTTTCAGGTGTGTTGTGTCTGGGGTTCTGGCCTTTGTAGTTTTTGTTTGTCCGGGGGGTGTTTTCGGGATGTGTACTGTGCTTGTCTATTTGTGCGTGCCTTGCTGTGTGGACTTATTGGCCATGTTGTGTGCTATTGGTTTTGTGAGCGGATGGTTTCTGTGCAGGGACGTGGGCGCCATGGTTTCTGCCGTGTCGATTGGCATCGGCGTTGTTTGCGCTGGCGGGCGGTATATTTGTGGTTTTCCCGCGCTCATGGCGGTGCGATCGTAATTTCACGTGCGGTGTGTCGGCCGTGAGGGCGGGCGGTTTTGTGTTGTCGTGCGTGTTTCCGTCCGTGGCGGGCGGTTTGACTCCGACTCGGACGATGGCGGGCGGTATTTTGTGTGATTTTTCCGCCGATGGCGGTTTTCGGTTTGTGTAATCGTAATGGCGTGGTCGGTGTTCAGACGGTGTATGCGGGCGGATTTTTGCCGCTTCCATGCCTGGCGGATTTATTTACGCCGGGTATCGTAATGGGCCCCTGAGTTATTTATTTTAGGAGCGGGTTGTGGGTCTATAGGGGAATAGGGTGGGAAGTAATTTAATTATAATAAAGTAATTTTTAATGTTTATATAGTAGTATTTATAATTAATTTATTATTAATTATTTATTAATTTGGTATTAATTTTAATTAATTGATTAATTGATAATTAAAATATATTTTATTTTTAGGAGCAGGTTGTGGGTTTATAGGGGAATAGGGTGGGAAGTAATTTAATTATAATAAAGTAATTTTAATGTTTATTTATTAGTATTTATAATTAATTGCTTATTAATTAGTTATTAATTTTTATTAATTGATTTATTGATAATTAAAATATATTTTATTTTTAGGAGCAGGTTGTGGCTTTATAGGGGAATAGGGTGGTAAGTAATTTAATTATAGTAAAGTAATTATTACTTTTTATTTAATAATATTTATAATTAATTTATTATTTATTAATTATTAATTTATTTTAATTATTAAATTGATAATTAAGTTAAAAGTGTTATTTTGTTAAGAAGTGGGTTGTAGGTTTATAAGGGAATAGGTTGGGAAGTAATTTAATTAAAATTAAGTAATTATTATTTTTTATTTATTAGTATTCATTTTATATTTCTATTTTATAGTGTTGTTTGTGGTAATTTATTTAAAAATATTTAATTATTAATTGTTTGAAAAGTATAAATATTTAATTGGTAAATATGTTAATTCTGTCAAATTTGTATGAGTTCTTTGCGCGTTTATAGTGGAATATGGTGTGAAGTAATTTATTTATAAATTATTAATAAATAATTTTTGGATTATAATTATGTATTTGTAAAGATAGTTGTTTTTAAAATGTTGTTTTAAAACTTTTATAAATTAATGTTTGTATTTAATTTTTAGTATTTTTTAATATTTATTTATTTTTGTATGTTTTGGAATTTTGTAATATTTTGATATATTTTTTTGTGTTATTAACAATTTTTATATTGTAATTGCTATTTTTTTTTTTTATTATTTTTAAAATTATTAATTTTAACCCTTTGCTATCCAACACTTTCCCTACTGTTGCACTCACTGGAGTGGGAATAGTAATTTTTACCCCTACGCTATCCAACACTTTCCTTACTGTTGCACTCACTGGAGTGGGAATAGTAATTTATACCCCTCCGCTATCCAACACTTTCCCTACTGTTGCACTCACTGGAGTGGGAATAGTAATTTTTACCTCTTCTGTATCCAAAACTTTATCTACTGTTTCACTCTTTGGAGTGGGAATAGTAATTTTTACCCCTATGCTACCCAACACTTTCCTTACTGTTGCACTCACTGGAGTGGGAATAGTAATTTTTACCCCTACGCTATCCAACACTTTCCCTACTGTTGCATTTATGGGAGGGGGAATAGTAATTTTTACCTCTACGCTATCCAACACTTTCCCTACTGTTGCACTCACTGGAGTGGGAATAGTAATTTTGATCCTCCGCTATCCAACATTTTCCCTACTGTTGCACTCACTGGAGTGGGAATAGTAATTTTTATTCCTACGCTATCCAACACTTTCCCTACTGTTGCACTCTCTGTAGTGGGAATAGTAATTTTGTACCCTTTCCTATCCAACACTTTCTCTACTATTGCACTCACTGGAGTGGGAATAGTAATTTTTATCCCTACGCTATCCAACACTTTCCCTACTGTTGCACTCTCTGGAGTGGGAATGGTAATTTTTACCCCTCCGCTATCCAACACTTTCCCTACTGGTGCACACTCTGGAGTGGGAATAGTAATTTTTACCCCTAGGCAGTCCAGCACTTTCCCTATTGTTGCACTCACTGGAGTGGGAATAGTAATTTTACCCCTTCGCTATCCAACACTTTCCCTACTGTTGCACTCTCTGGAGTGGGAATAGTAATGTTTACCTTTACGTTATCCAACACTTTCCTACTGTTGCACTCACTGGAGTGGGAATAGTAATTTTTTACCCTATCGCTATCCAAAACTTTCCCTACTGTTGCACTCACTGGAGTGGGAATAGTAATTGTTATCCCTATGCTATCCAACACTTTCCCTACTGTTGCACTCTCTGGGTTGGGAATAGTAATTTTATCCCCTCCGCTATCCAATATTTTCTCTACTGTTTCAGTTAATGTAGTGTAAAATGTATTTTTAAAAAGATTAAAAATATTTTACTATTTTAATTTATTATATACATATTTTATTTATATTTTTATGTTATTGGTGTATGTGTATATATATGTATTTATAATTTTTAATATGTTTTCTAACAATTTATTTATCAATATTATTAAGTAAATATATATATTATATTTTATATATGTATGTTTAATTTATTTTTACATTATATGTATTACTTATAATTTTAAACATTTTCTAATAGTTCTAACTAAGGGCATCATTACGATGGCGGGCGGACAAGTCCGCCCGCCACATAACGGCAAGCGGGACCGCCCGCAAGAGGTGCGGCGGTCCCGCCATGTCAGTTAGGATGCCACCGCCACGGTGGCGGTGGCATCCCGCATCATTACATTGCGGCGGGCGGTGCTGTGAGCAGCACTTGCCGCAATGTAAAAGACGCATGTTGTCGCATTGGCATGCACAAAGTGACAGGCACGCGTTCGGTGCCTGCCACCTGATGCATGCCAATGTGCAGGGAGTACCATGGGTACCCCCCGTGCACCCCCCACCCCCTCACCCTGGACCGTATGCCTTACCATGGCGGCAACGCCGCCATTGGAAAAGCACATCTCCCGCCTGCATCACAATATGGATGGTGGTGTCTTGCAGACACGCCACCCATGTTGCACGTTTTCCGCCCGGTCGACGAGTCGACTGGCGGGCGAAAGTGGCGGACGGTCATTCACTGTCCGCCGTGGACCCCCCAGCCATCCTAATATGGCGGGGAGTCACTGCAGGCATGGATGGCGGGTGGATTACCCCCGCCGGGCCAGTGGTGGCTACCGCCGGCCGGCGGGGCGTGCGCCACACCATCCTAATAAACCCCTATGTTTTTTTATATTATATGTATTATTTACTTTGTTTTACATTATTTTTCAAACATTAAAAAAAACGATATTTTTAAACGATATTTTTAACAACGATATTTTATTTTCGATATTTTTGTACTTACCTTTATGTAGATAGGACTTCGATATTCTAGACAACGATATTTTTGCTTCGATATTTTTGTACCTCGATATTTTCAATGTCGATATTCGGCCAGTGATCCAGGGAATTCATTGGCTGATGAAGCATACAAAAGGGCAGTATGAACTGCGTCTGTAGCTGCAATCACTCGTTCTAAAATGAAGAAAAGATGTGACAGATAATGGTAGCTGTCATTGCATCACGCGAAGACAATAAAGCATTGCCGAAAAGTTAGATGCACATAACGTTCCATTTGCTCAGATTCCCGGAGTGGAGGATAAGTGATACCAAACCTGGATCGCAGATTGGGCTTAATTTTAGCTGCACACGAGGGTCTAGGTTCTGCACACGCAGGAGGTTACGGCAACAGTTTCTTCATTAAAACAACGCAATTGGTGGCCAGGGTTAACGAAGCAGACCAAAGACCATGGGGCCCATTGGGATGGCCGCCAGACGTGCGGCAGTCCCGCACCACTAATTAGGATGTGACCGCCACCTGGCGGTGCATTCCGCATTTCCAACATTGTGGCGGGTGCTGCTATAAGCATGCACCCTCTTATGGTGAGAAGGCATGTTGTGCATTGCCATGCACATCATGGCAGGCACTGCGCGGTGCCTGCCACCTTGTGCATGGCAATGTAGGGGGCACCATAGGTACCCCCAAGTGCAGCCCCGACCCCGGGTGCCCACAATGGGCCCCAAAGTGAGATCCCCGCCAGCCTTTCCATCGTGGCATCGCCGCCATGGAAAGCCTTGGTCCACCACCATCCTAATATGGATGGCGGTGCCTGCTTGGCACCACCCGCATATTGAGGCCCAATTCCGCCCGGCCGGCAATGAGAACGATTGCCGACCGGCGGAAAGACACACTGCGTCCGCCCGCCGCTGCCCCTGCCATAATAATATGGCGGGGGTAAATCAGGTGAGGTGGCGATCCACCCGTCCATCATAATCACCCTATGTCTTGAAGTGTGACATCTGTCAACAGATGAAGGGCTCCGCCATTACACATCCAGCGCAGACACCATTATTGATATCAGACAGAACACTCACGTGTGTCTATTTGGACCACTGCGGCCCCTTACAATCTGATGGGGCTTACAAGTACATAATGGTTGCAGTGGATTCCTGCTCGAGATTCCTATGGGTACGGGCTCAGCGCACAGATTGGCGCTCAAACTGTTATCAGAATTTGCGAGTCTTTATAGGGACATACGCAGTTGGCACATTACATTCTGACCGTGGCCACGCGTTTAGCTCTAGGGCTTACAAGGAAGCCATGGGAAGTTTGGGTGTAGCACTGCGAGTACTCCTCTCCGTACCATCCCGAGAGGTCGGTTGTGGAGAGGAAAAACCGGGAGGTAAAGCAATCATTAACAGCTAGAGTATTAGGTGCGGATGGTAGTTGGGTCAATCACTTATATGGGTACAGAGGACCTTGAACAACATGCCAAGAAATTCTCTAGGGGAGTCACCCTTATGAGGTCCTATTTGGGACAAGAATGTGGGTACCTGATCTCGATTGTGAAGGCATGGTGGCGGATGAGAAACCTTTTGACATCAATAAACGTTTGGCTGTTTTACAGGATCTGAATGAATCCAGAGCACTACAGAGCAATGTTCAAGTAAAACGGTTCGCCACTGGGAATTCAAGTCAGTTACGGCAAGACCTGTCTGGACTTCCTAAGAGTCGGGGATCTGGTCAGAGAAAAGATAACAGACAAAGAGAGGGTACACTAGGCCATCATACAGAGAGCTGTTGTGTGCAGTGACTGGCAGTTGGAAGGAACAAGAACCTGTACTTGCTGCCGCCTCTTGCTGGGAAAAAGGAGAAGAGATTCTGTCTCCATTGATCTGATAAAACCACACCATGTAGAAGCTGATGCTGAATATGTGGGCCTCGTGGACTCCTGGATAGCCGGCGCCCTCCTCTCGCTACCATGCAGGAAGTTCAGGCGGAAAGGCACATCACGTTTGAAGAGTCATCCATACTGGGACGATGGACTATGCAACAATGCCATGGAACTCGTTCATCTGGATACAGACATTCAAAACGAAATGAAAGACAAATTTCAATTCGACCTAACATTGATGTCTACATAAACATGCCTTAACAGGAGCCATCTCTCTGAGTTCAACAAAATTCACGGAACTACCAAAAATAGATCGAACAGCTTCTGGCTACTTCATCGACTTTGATACCTTTTCCTTGGATCCAAGTGAACCTGAAACAACGCCAGCCCCAATATCTCATCAACAACAAATAAAAAGACTTCTTCCATTTTTCTTTAAAAAGACTGCATCTGGCGTCACCTTGGCTAGAACTTTGGATAATCACTGGGATACTTTTCTTTCTTTTCTGGATAGGTTTAGTAACGGTCTTCTGCTTACTTATTAATGGAACTTATCTTCGCCAAAGATCTGCAGCATCAAAAGTGAATCATGATCCTGAAACCTCATGTTTATCACATTCGTGAGCTCAAGAGATCTTGTCGAATCTGAGCAGACCATTACAGACGTTCCTATACCTGATGGTATAAAGCATGGGACAAGGTTTATATTATGATATATTTGGTCCAACAGAACTTTTAAAAAATACCACATTTGTTAAAATTTCCTCAAATTATATCACTACTCTCTAGTCCGTTTTCCGAGTGATTGGGATTTTGAAACTGTAAACAATATGTTGTCTGATTTAGAGACAATCTGCCCCATTTCTTTCAAGCAATGAAAATGTTAGAAGACACATCAGACTTTAACACGATGTATTGTTATCAACACTATGGTCATCATTTTCTACTGACAAATCCAGTACCCCTAGGAATGTTTTCACTTATCACCAATGGGAACATTGCCCTACACCACCAAAAACTAGTTCGAAAACGTTTGCACGGAAATTTTCATATTTTCCAGGGTTTAATGTCTCAGACCCGACCTCATATTGCTATAAGGTTGCACCTACATCTGCACAAAAATATGCTGACTAACACCAAACAGATATATTCTGCTTCATTCATTACCCAACTGTCTGAACAGGGTTTCAGAGCTTATGGAAGGACACTATGGACTTAAAATCAGTCGGGGTTCGAGGAGACTGGCAAGTCCAGGGAACAAGACGCTATTTAGAACATGCCTGATTCCTCAGCAGATGATATTTCTGAATGATACTGTGCAACAGACTTCCTGCCTAGGAATAGCCAAGAACAAGGATTTGAACACGCCTTGGATTCCAACACCATCACAGGCCGAGGCAATTTTACATCACTGAAAGGGGCTACATTAGATGACATTTTACAATACAATAGATCAGACCCCCAATTGGAAGGTGTTATATCCTGAGTTCAATGCTATTCATGCCCTGCCTGTAAGAATCTTACTGTGATGACATGTTATAGAATGTTGTGAGTCAAATGGTCACAGTTGGCTGGGCTGAGCAGCATGTCTGGCTGCTCCTGGTGGGGGTCTCGACATGATCTTGATATGATCCTGAATAAATCTACTTGAAACTCATGTCTTGTACCTGACTCAATCACTACAGAAGGATGGTTGGTTTGGCTCACAGACACTAATAGATGTCAGGAAAGATTCAGGGGTACAACCGAAGGGTTCAGTATCCATAGGCCGGACCACGCTAAAGAGAACATCCATTGGTGGTGACATCATACAGTGTTGGGAAGTTATGCATGCGAGTGGCTAAAAACCTCAACACTAACACAGGTTAAACAACACATCGTTACTTACAGAGGATGTTGACCTACGGGATTTTTATTAGGTCGCAGAAAGCCACGGTCTAAAACATTTCTATTATGCTGTCTATAATGAAATTTGGAAAATCTCCCAACAAGAAGCAGCGGAGAGACTACGAGAAATAGATAGGATTAACTTCAAAAAGGCATTAGCCGTAGTTGACAATGGCATGACTACGTTACCTTCCAGGATTTATTCACTGGGCAACATTATATCTTCTGGTATTGATGTACTAGAACAACGATTTGTCCATACTACACGGGCAATCACAATTGCGTTCTATTATGTTATTGAGCTGGACGCTGCAATCATTGCGCGCAGGTTATGTCTTGGTATTTTTTCAACAGTGCGTACTGTTTTCTGCATACAATCTAACAGAAAAACAGATGAAAATGGCACAGAAGGAAGCAAAATATACAATGCTGCATATTGAAATACTGGAAATATTACCTTTTACTGTGGCAGAATCACCGTCCACAGAGTGGTTGATCCATGGCCATATAACATTACCGGTCACAACTTTCCAGTTGCAGTACTGCTTAGAACAACAACAGGCAGGCAGATATGAAGAAATGGGTAGGGAATTCATCAAGGAATCTTGGGAATTACCGTACAGACTTTGATGCAGGAGTGAGGATCTAGAAATGTTTGTAAACGGTAAAAACTGTGAGAACGCTTTAAGTGGATCTCTCTTTTGCCAGGATATTATGCTGCACGGGGCCTGCAATGGTTCAGTAGCAAACCTATCCTATCACTTGAGGGGTACCCGGCAGCCGTGATTACTCCAGTATTCAGGCTACTTTCAAATGGGAGTTACTTGATGCTGAACAATCAAGGTTGTTGTGGGATGCTTCCGGGCATCGCATATCTCTTCACCGTGAGTTCCAGGGTTACTTGCTGTATGCAAGTATTGTTTCCACCGACACACACAGTCAGGGAGGTGCCGCTATGGCCTTCATTGAATGTTTCCTTTATACGATTTGATACTCTGAGCAGAATGAAAGCCATGCTTCTAGAGAAAACCGTGCCCTTAACCTCCGCCCGGGAGACTTTTGATCTCCAAATAGCAGGCACTCATACATACGAACTGCCCCTTCCATTTCACAGAAATGGTAAATCGTATCTTTAACATGTCTGATACGACAGGTATAGTCCACCTATTTAAGACCATAGGTTTGGGACTGTTAAGCACCTTTCAGACGGTCCTTGGAGTTATACCAAACTTTATACACTCTGTATTCGGAAGCATTTTTGGAGGACTTCCCACTGATCCTGTTTCTAATAGCAGGTATCTTGATTGTAATTTTTCTGCTACGCAATGGACGTCCCAGTCACCAAGGAGATGGGAAACAGTGCTCCTGGAGCGTAAATACCGTGATCGCATGGTACAACATCTGGGCACACTCGGCACGGAAGATCACCTGTGCTCGATTGACGTAATCTGCGAGGTGTTACAGGGATCGTCATTTGCGAAGGCAGGCAACAGCAATATTTGCGTCTACCAGCCAGGACACATAAACATTTGTCTGCTGTCGTGTGCTAGGAAAAATTTGGCCTTTTTAAACAAACTCAAATTGGAACTCCAAAACAAATTGACACTTTTTATGATCTGCATGGCTTTCCAATGCTTGTAGTAGTTCGAACTATATATACGGATACATCAGAGCTATTATTTGAGTGACAATTTTTCCTTTTAACACATTTTAGAATTTTTAATTTTTTTAGCAAAACTATTGTCTTATCGTAGTTGTTTGCATACCAGTGCCTAAACAGCCTAGTAGTATATTGGAATTTAATTATGTCATCCAGTCGGATGATGAGTGGGTGTCATATTCCATATAGGTACCCTAATATAGACTCAGGTAACATCCTAACCCTTCACCGATATTCTTCACCACATTTCATACAGTTCTTAGGGACTGACCTTTTACCTAGATACGACACTGCACACAGAATGCAAGATTTTCCCTAGTAAAGGCCTCATACATTATGCATGAGGATTTTTAAAAGCTCAGAAGGACTACCATCTCCTGTATAATATCTATATATAAAGTTCATTCCCAACGTCATCCTAAATCCGACAGTGGCACAGCAAGGTAGAACCCCCGGGAGACCTTTGGGTATAAAACATCACATCTTGCTGAGACAAGTAGAGGAGATCAGGATTCCCTGCCGACACACTGACGCGAGACGCTGAGGTTCCTGCATGCACGATACTCCAGCTCGCAGTGGTCTAACATCCCTGCGGGATGTCCAACTCGAGACCAAGACGGGGTCCCACAGTCTCTCACTTTAGGTAATGGGGCTGACTTTATCCTAGAGGGATTCTTGGCTTAACACCTCACATACATTCTAGGTACATGTAGTTAGGGTAGCATCGTAGGAGTACGCATTTTATTGCCATGTATTTTATATACTTGCCTGTATTCATGTTTAGAGCAAAATGGTAGAAATCAACCATCCTTTTACTTTCCTAGTGCTTTTGAATCATTTATTCATCTGTTACTGTCTAATGGTTTTTCAGCACACCTATTTTACACTAGAATAACAAATGCTTATTGGAAAACGGCCATACCGTTTATTCTGTGTATCTCTCATGATACTGAGGGGCTGATTACGATGGCGGGCGGAAAACCATTCCGACTGCCGTGATAGCGGAATGAACAGTCCGCCGGTACCGCGCAAAACCGGCGGTCCGATTAGGATCAACCGCCAGAAAAATCCGACCGCGGTGAAACGATGCCACGAAAGACCGCCGGTAGCGTGCGGAGCTGGTGAAAATCCGTCCGCGTGCGGTCAGATTTGTGGCGAAAAACCCCAAAACCGCCGCGCGGTCAGCGGATTGACCGTACGTGAAATTTGGATACCATTGAGGTGACAGCGGAACAGTCCGCTGTTTCCGACCGCCGCGATCACTACCAGTGAAGAATGGGAGAGCCGGCGGAAGGGCAGTTGTCAACCCACCGCTGTGGCCGCTCCAGAACAATTTTTGCAGACGAAATAAAAATACACAACATGCCCACCAAGTGTACCCATTAAACTGGCACAGCCACAAAAACACCTAACACACCCCAATGACACATCCCCTGGGCAAGTTAAAAAATACAAAATCCCAGGTCAGCCCACACAGCACACCTGACAGGAATCACTTCCATCTTGACACACCCACATAGCTGAGTATAAAACCAGCCCCTTCCTGACCAGAATCCTTTGCAATACTCCACCACTGAAGGAACCTACCATACAGCACAAAGGAGAGGCAAACCACCACACATCTCACCAGCACAACAACACACACACACACACCACTTACATCACCACCACCACTCACAAACCTGCACCTTTAACCCATTTGCACATCACACACCATGGCACAGAAGAAAAATACCTAAATTCACTGACAATGAGTTGTCAGTGATGGTAGATGAGGTAATCAGAGGTAGAACCACATTTGTTTGGAAACCTGGTCCAACAGACACCATTAGCCACCAGAACACAAATGTGGGTAAGGATAGTCAGCAAGGTCAATGCAGTAGGGACTGTCCCGCACACAAAGAAGGAGATTGTGAAGCGGTGGCATGACCTCAAGAGCAAGGTGAAAGAGAAGAACAACAAGAACCTCAAGCTGGCTCAGATGATCTGGCGGTGGCCCTTCCCATTCCACTAAGAACATTCACTGCATGGGAGGAGAAGGTGCTTGGCATACTGCATCCAGAGCGTCTCACAGTAATATCCGGGGGAGTGTAGGCTGGTAAGTACCAACAAATGTCTACCATCACACTGCTATGTACTGTCTTGCACAACTACAAAGCTACACCTCCTAGGTCCAAATGCATGCATGTGCACCACACTCTCCCCAACACATGTCTCACAGTTCCAACATTCACTCCCTCAGATTCACCCCAAAGGTAGCTAGCAACATTACCATGAGGGCATGTGTACAGGCAGCCAGCACTACAACTCCCACCAGGCACCCTAGTCCCAAAGCTGAGCAGGGATGTAACACTCCACCCCACACCCACAACCATGTGTCAGCCATTGCATTGCTCACTTCAAACTCACAGGTAGGTAGCCATCTTAATAGGGAGGGGTGTTTGTGGGTGGGAAGCCTGCACTACAACTCCCACCAGGCCACCTTGTCCCACAGCTCAGCAGGATGGAGTACTCCACCCCACACCACACCCATGTGTCAGCCATTGCATTGCTCACTTCAAACTCACAGGTAGGTAGCCATCTTATGCTCTCTTGTCCCACCCCTGAGCAGGATGGAGCACCCCCAACCATGTGGCAGCTATTGCATTGCCCTCATCAAACTTACAGGTAGGTAGCCAAACTATGAAACACTCTTCCTCTGCACATCAAAACATGCCCAAATCTACTTGCCTTCAGGAAACTTATAAAGACGTGGCTTTTAATAAATAAGCTCCTTCCCTGGTTCGACCTCTTTATAGTCCTCAGCGCCGAGACACCCAAGGGTAGTTGTGCACTCTACAAATTGCCCAAAATAAATAAAATCTTAACAGGGAGGGGTGTTTGTGGACAGGCAGCCAGCACTACGACTCCCACCAGGCCCCCTTGTCACACAGCTGAGCAGGATGGAGCACTCCCCCACACCTAGAAGCATGTGGCAGCCATTGCATTGCCCTCAACAAACTAACAGGTAGGTAGCCATCTTAACAGGGAGGGGTGTTTGTGGTGGGAAGCCTGCACCACATTCCCACCAGGCCACCTTGTCCCAAAGCAAGCAGGATGGAGCACTCCCCACACCCAGAAGCATGTGGCAGACATTGCATTGCCCTCATCAAACTAACAGGTAGGTAGCCATCTTAACAGGGAGGGGTGCTGTGTGGGTGGGAAGCCTGCACTACAACTCCCACCAGGCCACCTTGTCCCACAGCTCAGCAGGATGGAGTACTCCACCCCACACCCACACCCATGTGTCATGCCATTGCATTGCTCACTTCAAACTCACAGGTAGGTAGCCATCTTATGCTCTCTTGTCCCACCCCTGAGCAGGTATGGAGCACCTCTCCACCCGCCAACCATGTGGCAGCTATTGCATTGCCCTCATCAAACTTACAGGTAGGTAGCCATCTTAACAGGGAGGGGTGTTTGTGGACAGGCAGCCAGCACTACGACTCCCACCAGGCCCCCTTGTCCCACAGCTGAGCAGGATGGAGCATTCTCCCCACACCCAGAAGCATGTGGCAGCCATTGCATTGCCCTCATCAAACTAACAGGTAGGTAGCCATCTTAACAGGGAGGGATGTTTGTGGTGGGAAGCCTGCACTCACAACTCCCCACCAGGCCACCTTGTCCCAAAGCAAGCAGGGATGAAACACTCCCCCTCACACCCAGAAGCATGTGGCAGCCATTGCATTGCCCTCATCAAACTAACAGGTAGGTAGCCATCTTAATAGGAGGGGTGTTTGTGGGTGGGAAGCCTGCACTACAACTCCCACCAGGCCACCTTGTCCCAAAGCAAGCAGGATGGAGCACTCCCCCCACACCCAGAAGCATGTGGCAGCCATTGTATTTCACCAACCAGACTCACAGGTAGGTAGCCATCTGTAGTATCCTGCTGCTCAGCCAGAATGACTGCCTGATGGAATGTTAGTGTTTGGAATGTGTGCGTGCGTGAATCAGTTGGATGAAGGGCTGAGAAGCAGGGAAGCTGCTCCTGGTGGGGCTCCTACTTAGACTCTGACTTTACCTCTCTGTATCTAACTTACCACCTCAATAAATCTACGTGGTAAACTACCTGGCTTGGAGCGTCCTTTTCTTCGATACTACATTTTGGTACCAGGAGTGCTGAATTTCTTCCAGCCTGAAGAAGCCATCATCCCACGCTCAAGGTAAAGGACTCTCTCCAAATTTAAAAGCTACGCATTTTAAAGTTTACTTTGGCACCGAGCCCCACCAGTGACCTTCCACCGGTCGCCCACAACGTTTCTGTGTCAGTTCCTTTCTGCCAGCTACCTACCAGCTGTCTACTGCCTGCTTGCCTCTACTGCTGCCCTGGAGCACTGTTCTGCTACCTGCCAGTTCCTGCCTTCGGAGTGTGTCTCCAATGCGTGTAACCTGCCTTGAACTGTACTGGACCTGCTGTGTCTCTGCTGTTCCTATCCTGGTTTGCTGCACCTGCTTTAGGAGTCATATTGCTCTACTCCTATTTCTACGTGGACTGTCTTTCATAGATTATGCCACTACTCTACAGCAACATCATACCAGCCCTACCGGCCCTGCTTTACCGCTTCTAACTTCTGGCACCCCATAGTAAACAAGGACATCGGCACATGCGGTCATCCAGTACTTTCACATTACTTGCAAAGGTCTGAGGCCAATCTTTAGGACGTTTGCTGTGAGTATATGTATTTTTTATTATTTCCATTTTGCCTCGGTGTGTGCTTTCTCTCTGGCAGTTTAACCGCCACTTCATACTTAAAAGTGTCTCGAGCGCACACAGACCTTGCGCAGCTTTACCTTTCTCCTGCTGCCTTCTCGTGACGTCTGCTGAGCTGACTTCGGTTGTGCCGAGAGTATTTGAAGCACTGTGATGCCGGGAGCCATCCGGTCCGAGCGTTACCAGTACGTGCCGCCATTTTGTGATTGGCGCCTTCCATCTGTTCACATGCAGCTCCCAGC
The DNA here is from genome assembly GCA_963921515.1 of Calotriton arnoldi. NCBI lineage: Eukaryota > Metazoa > Chordata > Amphibia > Caudata > Salamandridae > Calotriton > Calotriton arnoldi. Next base: position 4,255 of record CAWUFW010013035.1, on the reverse strand, counting down.
ACACTACCCACTTTGCCAACCACGCATTGTGCTTGCCAATAAAGTTTATTCAACTTATCTTCGTCATCGTCGCCTGTAGTTCCACTCAAGGCTTCCCTGTCGTGCCTCCTTCAATTTCAGCGCTTTTCTCCTGACGCATGGAATTTCATCAAGGACATCGGATCGCCTTTAATGGATCATCGCATTTCCCCGCAGAGTTACTTCAGCCACAACTGTTGGGTTTACACCATGCTCTGCTTAGTAATAATACAACAGTGCCATCTAGTGGCTATCCAGCACTAACGCACCTGAACATTCAATATAGATCAAATACATGGGAGCACCTTAAAAGATCATCTTCCTTCACTGCACAGTGAACGCCGTTGGATCGTTTCTTTCCATTTCCTCAGTTGTGTCTCTTTCCCATGGTGTTTAATAGTCTTTTATCAGTTGGTGAGAGCACCTCCTTCATTAAAAAGGGCACGAAGTTTGTGAGTACTTTATTTACACCTTTATTGTCTACAAATTGCAGTTTATGTCGTTTTCTTGAATCCCTGCCGTGAGTCCTTCTGCGTTGATTCGCACAACTTCTTCTTCGCATCTATAATATTCTGATGTGTTCCTGCTGCGAATCCTCTGCGCTGATTCGCACAGCCTTTTATGTTCTCTTTCTACATATTTACGCTGAAGGACAACGGTGACTACCTTATTTATTTTATTTTAGTATTTTTCAACCTGCTGCGCTACAAGGCTTCAACCTGCTGCGCTACAAGGCTTCAACCTGCTGCGCTTCAGAGGCTTCACCTGCTGCGCTTCAAGGCTCCAACCTGCTGCGCTACAAGGCTTCAACCTGCTGCGCTACAAGGATTATTCATTTTATTTAATTTTCCGATGTCGTGAGCTGTTTATATTTACATGCTACATGTTTTGTTTCCTTTTAGGGAACCTTTCTTTGAGTGATTTGTATTTCTGCATACGCCTTGTGCTCTTGTGCTTCTTTGCTTTGCATTTTATTTTATGCCGTGTGGTCTTTCTCCACACATTTTATGCTGTGTGGTCCTTTCTCCACACATTTTATGCCGTGTGTTTTATCCCACATGTTCCACCCTGCTAGCGCTGGGGAAGTACTGCATTTTCTACGTGTATATGCCGTGTGGTCTTTCTCCACACTGTGGTCTTTCTCCACACATTTCTGTGCTGTGTGTTTTATCCCACACGTTCCACCTCTTGCCAGCCTGGGGAAGTACTGCATTTTCTACGGGTATATGCCGTGTGGTCTTTCTCCACACATTCCACCCCAACCTCTTTTGGGGTAGTTCTATTTTTCTGCATGTTACACTTACGTTGTGTTGTGTGGGTCCCTCCCACACCTTCTACCCATCTCCTTTGGGGTAATTCTGCATTTCTTGTATTCTATACCTTCCACCCATCTTATATTGGGGAAAGTTCTCTGGGTGTTTTTTTCCCATTTCTGCTACTTTCCTATTTCTGCGTATTCTTACACCACTTTACTTACTTCTTCACTTTATCTTCTTTTTAACACCCTGTACTTTCCTGTTTGCCTGGCCAGCATACATGATTTTAGTACTTGGTTTCTCTCTTAAGTCTGTTGTACGGGTTTGTATTTATTTTGTGTTTCTGTGGAAAGGAATATGGTGTAATAGTCGCTTGTACTTGTCTTTTCTCTCACTTCCTATCCACTTTACTTCCTCTGCTTGCTCTTTCCATATTTCATTTTCACGCCTTTTTTCAGTGTACCATTCACTATATTTCATTCTCTTATTTTCTTGCCTCTTTTTGATACCTTTTAAAACTTCCTTCCTTTGCGTTGTAAAGGGGAGATATGTAGTATCCTGCTGCTCAGCCAGAATGACTGCCTGATGGAATGTTAGTGTTTGGAATGTGTGCGTGCGTGAATCAGTTGGATGAAGGGCTGAGCAGCAGGGAAGCTGCTCCTGGTGGGGCTCCTAGTGAGACTCTGACTTTACCTCTCTGTATCTAACTTACCACCTCAATAAATCTACGTGGTGAACTACCTAGCTTGGAGCGTCCTTTCTTCGATACTACACCATATTAACAGGGAGGGGGCTTGCTCACATCAAACTAACAGGAATGCAGCCATCTCAACAGGGAGGGGTGTTTGGGACAGGGCAGCCAGCACTATGACTCCCACCAGGCCCCCTTGTCCCACAGCTGAGCAGGATGGAGCACTCCCCCACACCCAGAAGCATGTGGCAGCCATTGCATTGCCCTCATCAAACTAACAGGTAGGTAGCCATCTTAACAGGGAGGGTGTTTTTGGGTGGGAAGCCTGCACTACAACTCCCATCAGGCCCCCTTGTCCCACAGCTCAGCAGGATGGAGCGCTCCCGGAAGCATGTGGCAGCCATTTTATATCACCAACCAAACTTACAGGTAGGTAGCCATCTTATGCTCTCCTGTACCACCCTGAACAGGATGGAACACTCCCCATCCAAGAGCCATGTGTAACCTATTCCCTTCCTCTGCTCCACTTCACAGGGAGGCAGTCATCCTAACAGGAGGGGTGTGAGGATAGGCAGCCAGCACTACAACTCCCACCATGCCCCCTGTCCCACAGCTGAGCAAGATGGAGCACTCCCACACCCACAACTATGGGGCCGATTCGATGGCGGTCGGAAAACCATTCCGACCGCCATGGTAGTGGAAATGAACCATCCGCAGGTACCGCGGAAAACCGGCTTCAGATTAGGATCAACCGCCAGAAAATCCGACCGCGGTAGATGGATTCAACAAACAACGCGGTAGCGGCGGAGCAGGTGAGAATCCGTCCCGCGGCGGTAGGATTCGCGGCGGAAAAACCCAGACCCGCGCAAGGCCAGCGGAGTGACCGCCGCACAATTAGGGATACCATTGAGGTGACAGCGGAACGATCCGCTGTTTCGCAGCCACCGCGATCGCTAACAGTGATGAATGGGAGAGCAGGCAGAAGGGCCGTTGCATACCCACCGCCGCGGCCAAACCGGAACCATTATGGCGGTCGACAAAAAAAACACACAACAAGGCCACCAAGTGTACACATCAAACTAGCTCAGCACCCAAAAACACCTAACACACCCCAAGGACACACCCCCATGGCAACTAAAAAAATACAAATCCCAGGACAACACTCACAACACACCTGACAGCAATACACCATTTTGACACACCCACATAGGTGAGTATAAAACCTGCCCCTTCCTGACCAGAATCGTTGCACTACCCAGCCCTGAAGGAACTAAACCCTTCAGCACATTGGATAGGCAAACCACCACACATCTCACCAGCACAATACACACACACACACACATACCACCTACACCACCCCCACTACCCTCACACCTGCACCTCAAACCATTTGCACATCACACACCATGGCACAAAAGAAAATGCTCAAATTCACTGACAATGAGTTGTCAGTCATGACAGATGAGATAATCAGAGTAGAACCACAATTGTTTGGTAACCTGGTCCAACAGACACCATTAGCCACCAGAGCACAAATGTGGGGAAGGATAGTCGACAGGGTCAATGCAGTAGGGACCACCCCACGCACCAAGAAGGAGATCATGAAGCGGTGGCATGACCTCAAGAGGCAGGTGAAAGCAAAGAACTATAAGAACCGTCCAGCTGGCTCAGATGACTGCTGGTGGCCCTCCCATTCCACCAAGAACATTCAGTGCATGGGGAGAAGGTGCTTTCCATACTGCATCCAGAGAGTCTCACAGGAATATCCGGGGAATGGAGGCTGGTAAGTACAAACAAATGTCCACCACCACACTGCTATGTACTGTCTTGCACAACTACAAAGCTACACCTCCTAGGCCCAATTCCATTCATGTGCACCGCACCTCTCCCCAACACATGTCTCACAGATCCAACATTCACTCCCTCTCATTCACCCCAAAGGTAGCTAGCAACATTCCCTGGGTTGCATGTGTACAGGCAGCCAGCACTACAACTCCCACCAGGCCCCTGTCCCACAGCTGAGCAGGATGGAACACCCCCACCCAAGAGCCATGTGTAACCATTCCCTCCCTCTGATCCACAGGGAGCCAGCCATCTTAACAGGGAGGGATGTTTGTGGGTGGGAAGCCAGCACTCCAACTCCCAACAGGCCCCCATGTCACACAGCTCAGCAACATGGAGACACTGCCCCAGCCAGAAGCATGTGGCAGCCATTGTATCTCACCAACAAACCTACAGGTAGGTAGGCTTATTTAACAGGGAGGGGGTGTGTGTGAGTGGTGCCATGCAC